>CM062817.1:651700468-652300468 GCA_031772625.1 Pinus tabuliformis
CCGGATTCATTTACCCCATCTCGGATAGCGTATGGGTGTCTCCTTCGGTGTTGGTTCCCAAGAAAAATGGAAGTGGATAATCTGTGTGGACTACCGAAACTGAACAAGACCACCAAGAAAGACCATTTTCCTCTAGACCCTTCATAGATCAAGTGTGGATGGACTGGCAGGAAAGAAGATTTTCTCTTTCCTGGATGGGTTTAGCGGGTATAACCAGATCCAAATCACCCTGGAAGACCAAGATAAGACCACCTTCACTTGTCCTTGGGGTACCTTTGCCTACCGAGTTCTTCCCTTTGGACTATGCAATTCTCCTGCCACCTTCCAGAGAGCCGTCTTGAGCATCTTTTCTGAGTGGTCCATGATTCGGTGGAAATCTATATGGACGACTTCACCCCTTATGGGTCCAACTTCCAGGAAGCATTGTCCAATCTGGGAAAATTCCTAACCAAGTGCATTGAGATGAACCTGTCCCTTAGTCCTAAAAAGTGTGAATTCTTGATGACTGAAGGGACCGTGCTAGGCCATACCATTTCTTGCCAAGGTTACAGGTGGATCCTAACAAATTGCTCTCATCAAGAAGGTTCCACCTCCTTAGAAGGTAAGAGATGTTCGAAGTTTCTTAGGTTTAGCAGGGTATTATAGGAGATTCATTAAAGACTACAGCAAGCTAGCCTCGCCATTGTTCAGCCTCTTGGAAAAAGATGTTGAATTTAAATGGACTGACGATTGTCAGAAGGCTCTGAATGAATTAAAGGACAAGTTGGTGTCTGTCCCAATGTTGAGAGGTCCAAACTGGGCCCTACCTTTCCACATCCACACTGATGCCTCGAACAAAGCCATAGGGTAGCCTTAGGACAAGTTGAACAAAAACTTCCATATGCCATCTACTTTGTCAGCAAAAACTTATCCAAGGTAGAACTAAATTACACTGTAACTAAGAAAGAATTCTGGCCGTGGTCCATGCACTGAACAATTTTCGACATTATATCACTGATATCAAACATTTGTACATACTAATCATGCTGCAATTAGATATTTAATGAATAAACCGGATGTGAATGCTCGTATTATTAGATGGTTACTTTGTTGCAGTAGTTTGATTTGACTATTGTCGACAAGCCAGGTAAAGAAAATGTTGTTGCTGACTTTTTGTCTAGATTGGATTTACCTGCAGGAGAGGATGGAACAGTGGATGACCAGATGCCAGATGAACATCTGTTTGCTATCTCAATGCTCTCTCCATGGTTTGCTGATATAGCAAACTACCTTGTCTTAGCACAGTTCCCTCCGCACCTATCCTCAAGGAGAAGAGCAGGATCGTAAGGAAGAGTGCCTCATTCACTTGGATCGAGGGCAACCTGTTCAAATTTGGCCCTGATCAGATCTTAAGGCGTTGTGTAAGGGAGGAGGAAGTCTTTGATATCCTCCTAACCTGTCATGACGGGCCTTGTGGAGGACATTTTGCAGCCAAAAGGACTGCCTTCAAAACCTGTAGGCAGGCTACTATTGGCCCACGCTTCATCAAGATGTCAGAAGGTATATCGCCAATGTGACCGATGCCAAAGGATGGGGAAACCGACTCCAAGGGACGAAATGCCTCTCCAACCTCAAGTGACCCTTGAGCCATTTGAGAAGTGGGGTATGGATTTTGTGGGTCCAATCAATCCTCCTTTGAGGCAAAGGTCTTACATCATTGTGTGCACAGACTACCTGACAAAGTGGGCAGAAACCAAGGCAATCAAAGCAGCAACAGAAGAAAAGGTGGCCGAGTTCTTAAGAGAAAACATCTTCTACAAATTTGGCTACCCAAGAGAGCTAGTCACCGATCAAGGAAGCCAGTTCACCTCCAACTTAATTGAAGACCTACTTGCTCATCATAAAATCAAGCATAGACTTCCACCCCCTATCATCCTCAGGCAAATGGGCAGGTGGAAGTCACCAATAGAGCATTGGAAGGGATCTTGACTAAGGTGGTGAGCAGTAGTAGGAAAGATTGGGCAGATCGCCTGGTTGAGGCCACGTGGGCTTACAACACCACTTGGAAGACCACAACCGGCTTCACACCTTATGAGCTGGTCTATGGGAAGAGAGCTTTGCTGTCAATTGAGTTCGAATACAACACCTTGAGGATGGCAGCTCAGCTGGACCTGGATCTCAACCATTCCCAACAAGAAAGGTTATTGCAGCTGAATGGATTGGACGAGCACCGAATGCAGGCCCTTCTCCATTCAGAAGTGGTTCAACTTCAGAGGAAGGTGTGGCATGACCAACACCGCAATGACAAGCAATTTCAGTCGGGAGATTGGGCGCTGTTGTATGATTCCAGGCATAAGGATTTGAAGGGAAGCTGAGAACCAGATGGGTGACCATATGCAGTGGAAAAATGTAATGACAATGGATCTCTTCTTATTCAGACCATTGATGAGGAGGCCATCCCTATGCTTGTCAATGGGCATCGACTAATATCTACAAAAAACCTCTATCAAGGCAAGAATTCATCAAAACTGTGGAAAAATCAGTGTTGGTCATAGAGAAGGGTTCTGCCTCTGTTTTGGGCATACCCTGAAGATCTTAAAAAAATAAATAAATAAAAAATAAATAAAAATAAAGATCCTTGGGTGAAAACCTTTCTGAGGCTCCCAAGGCAGATGGTAGGGGTGAAAACCTCATTGAGGCGTCCCTACTATCTTTCTGAAAATGTTTGAAAAAGACCCTTGAGTGAAAACCTCTTTGAGGCGCTCAAGGCAGATGGTAAGGGTGAAAACCTCATGGAGGCGCCCCTGCTGTCTTTCAAAAAAAAAAAAGAAAGAAGGAAAAAACAAAAAAACAAAAAAAAAAACAGGGAAAGCAAGTTCACAATGTGGCAATGCATGCAGGTTGCAGGTATTCCATGCAAAAAAAAAGGCCCTCAACTCAAATACAAGGGTCCCTACTATGCTACCAGGTGACCTCACCAGCACTCCCTCCAGAAACACTCATCTCTTCCAAGGTCTGGGCGGGATTTGATCACAGCTTAGCCTTCTACAAGAAGCTACAGGACTTTCTACAGGAAGTTCTGTATTTCTACAGGAAACTTCCTGTAGAAGCTTTGGACGGCCCAGAACTGACTGTGTGGGGAGATCTAATGCCCGAGGTTCGACACGGAGGCATGCAAGCTAATGTTTCTCCATCACGCACTGCTGTCGCCTCCTTCTACCACCCCAGTTGCCATGCAATGGAAATACCTGCACAGTCAAATCAGAACATTGAATTATCAGAGGAAGCGATTCTCAAATGGAAAAAAGGATGCAGAGACACCATGCACTACTTATCAAAGCCATCCGAGGGCCCTGCGATCATGACCGTGATGCCACCGTCTCCACCATTTCAGCATGCACCCGAGGAGGAAAAACTGCTACAGGACATCCTACAGGAATCTCGTAGCAGTTCATCCAGCTAGAGTGTACACCATCAAGGCGCCTGCAACACATAGAGCAGCACATGCATGCACCACCCGCAGCCAAGTAACGAGCTTCGTAATCAGCAGCAGTCTGCAAGGAGGGACCCTTGTGCCTGTGTCTGAAGTAGCAACAAGCAAATCCAATCACCCTCGTCCCGAAACCTGAAAATAATGTCGTGCCGCACAGGTAAGTGCCTCACCCTTTTTCGTCAAATTACATGAATAATACTCTAAAATGTTTGCAAGTGTGGAAATGAACGGGTTGAGCAGTCGGGTAGCCATTCAACTAGCCACCACGACCAGTCAGATGGTCTAGTCAGATTTGGAAAGTGGTGGTCGTGGCAAGCAAAACGGTAATGGACACGTGAGCAGCGTCCAGTCGGGGAGAAGCGGCGATTTAACGGAAATGGCGGTGGCAGATCTGCAGGGAATGATGCGGCAGTCATGGAGACTTGCAGTGAAATGAGTAGGTGACGTCATCCAACGGTCCGACAGGACAGCTCACCCCTGCGCCATGAGTTCGGCCAGGATTCAAATCCACCGGCTAGATCGTCACTCCACTCATTTATCACCAGCCGTTTTGCAGTCGAGTAGTGTCTGAATTTCTCTGAAGCTCGTTACTCCAAGTCCTCGACTCGTTCAGACGTCTGGTGGTGGCACAGAAGGCACAGAACCACTGCCGTGCTCTCCGGAACGTCTGCGCAACTTCTACAGGAAGCTGCGCTACAGGAAGCTAGCCACTATGGAGAAAAATTGATCTATTCACGTCAAAGGTGGCAAATTGGAAAAGGTAAGCTTGAACCTGTTCCTTCCATGCAATTGGTTTGAAGGGTGGCGAAGTCGACGTCCTCAAAAATGTAAAACTATAGTCTGAGCATAAAATTGCAAGCGTCATCTTCCTTTTGCATGAAAGTTGTCGTCGAAGTATATGCGGGTTTTCTACAGGATGTGGTTTGTAATCGAGCCCCTGTCAAGCTCATCTGTAGATAGTCAATAATTCACGAATTGTGTGCGTGACAGAGGCGTAGTTCTACGCTCTGTCCCAACGAAATCCGAAAGGCCATCTTTTGATACGCACTCGCCACCTCCGGCTAACATAGCAGGATTTCACCATGCCAGGTGGATTCATCAGAAAGGAACCAACAAACTCAAAGAAACTACGGGAAAATCCAGAGGTGGTAGAACTATTCACCCTGCGCGATGGATGTCATTCTGCGACAAACTTCAAGGTTATGATGATGAGGGGGCAGAGGAGTTCCTGTGAGCTTTGAAGCCAAAATCGAAAACGCTGGCCGTTGTCAATTTCAGGGGTTTGAATCTCAGACTCACCCCGCAATTCATCAGCAGGGTCACTGACCTCCCAATGTGGGTACTGTGGGACAAGGAGAAGAGGAAATTAGGCCAGAAGCTAAAAAGGAGTTCTTTCCACCGGAGGAGAAATTCTCATAGATAAGAATGGGGTTTGCAGAGCTAGCCTACAACAACTTTGGAGTGAGGTGAGCCTCCAAATTATGAAATACATCACGTGCGAAGGAAGATTCAGCATTGTATATGGGTACCATTTCCGGCTACTCATAGAATTGAGGCACCAAATGGACCTACCTTCAGGAAACAAGCTAAGTATTCCTTACTTCCTCCTGCAGTCTATGACTGAATGTGCCACCAAATTACGAGAGGGCACGCCAGACCAGGTAGCCCATCATGGGCTCATTAAGCTCCTCGTGGAGGATGCACTCCACACCTTCACAGTCCCTCTCTTGTGGGAAGCCTTCCGAAATTTGACTAAGGATGGCGATATCAAAATGTTGATCGAGGAGCTCACCTCCTCCAGCAGCGAGGAGAAGGAGCCAGTACACACAAAGAAGGAAGGGAAAGGCCGAGGAAAGAGAAACCCTAGGTTGCCGAAAAGGAGGGTGACAAATCCACATTGACACCCAGAGAGAAGAGGCTATAGAGTAGGGTGGAAAGGACTGAACCAGTCCACGTCAGTAAAGGCACCTCGAAAGCAGCCTCAACCAAGTCAAAAGGCAAAGCACCCTCAGTCTAACAGGCTAAAACAGTGCCACCTGTTTCTACAGGAAAACCAAAAACGGCTTCTACAGGAAGCCAGAAATCAGCTGATACAGGGCCTTCTACAGGAAGCCCTGAGAAAGAGAAACCGAAGGAGAAGACAGCCGAAATTCTTGCAAGGGAGGCAGCAGCTGTGCTGGCCACCCTTAGTACACCTCCTAAGCCGAAAGAAAAACAAAAGAGGGAGATCCCTCTGTATTTCAAAGCTAGGAGAAGTGTGAGAATCAAAACAGGCAGGCCCCAACCTCCATCCAGCAGCCCAATTACTATAGAAGATACCCCTACCTCACCAAGGGAGAGGTCCCCCTCAAAAATATCAGTCACTTATGAGCGGGAGCCCGAAGAAAACTACTTGGAAGGAGAGAATGGACAGGTTGGCTTCAAAAGCCCGGCTACAGGATGCTGAGGCCGCTCTACAGGAAACATTAGCCCGGCTTAAGGAAACAAAGAGGATGGAGGGAGAGGCACCCTCATCACCACTTAGGGAAGATGAAGTAGAGCCACCGAGGGAAGAAGAGAAAGAGAATATTTCGAAACCTAGTCCCCAGCCAAGCTTGAGCTCGTATTATAACTTTTTGGAGGCTGGGAAAATTATTCCACAAAAATTCACAGTACCGCTTTTCTTTGCGTTGGAGGAAGAAAGAGTGAGAACCCACACGTGGATGAAAATAGCTAAATCAAAAGGAGTGGAAGATATAGGCCCCTTGGAGGAACAACTCAAGGAGGCAAGAAAAGAATTAGCTATGGCCAAACACGTGCAAACTGCCAGCGGGTATTCCTACAGGAAGAGAACGAGAAACTTAAACTACAGCTACAGGAACTGAAGAAGGAAAAGGGCATATCCTCAGGGGACACTACAGCAGAACATCAAGGTAGAGAAGGACTGCAAGTTGGTCTTGGGGAGCCAACCTCGCATCTACAGGAAAGGGAACTGCAATCACATATCGAGATACAAACTCTCAAACAGCAGTTGCAGCAAAAAGAGGCACAACTAGCTTGCATGGCGAGTTGGGCCATGGATGCTCTACAATGCAGACAGCCGGCCAAATCCTATGGCCTGTACCTACGAGACCAGTGGTTGCAATTTCAGATTAATGCATTGGCACAGAGGGGTATCGCCCAACTCCAAGACCCCCAACAGTTCACAGCGTTATGCAATAGCAGTTCATCAGAGGATAAGGCCAAACTCTCGTAGTTCTATCTCCATAATTTGACCCTTCCTAATGTGACTACCTGGGATCCCAACACAGCTGTAGGGGATATGCAATTGATGGCATTTGCCTCATGGTTGAACCATGAAGAAAAGAGGGCAGCAGAGGTCAAAGAGGTCATGGACCGAGAATTACATGAGCCACTGCTGATTAGAGTAGAGCCAGGCGATCCCACTGCATTGATATCGGCCCACCAACACTTAGCCACCAACCCTCAAACTTTATTGAAATACATGGATCAGCAGGCACAGGCCATAGCACATTTCGAGGATATGGAGCGACTGTTAGGGGACAACTGTGTTCATGCTTGCACCCGCCGATGGAACACATTTTCCCACAGCCTTAAAATCAGAGAATATCATACTCCAACTCGAATGAGGGAAGCTCTAGCATGGGTACCCCTCTACAAGAAGTCCATACAAAACCTCCAAGCCAGCTGGATTGGCCTCAAGCTAAGCCCACCTCTGCTGTTAGGATTGATGGAAGGCAGCACAGAAAAAGAAGAGCATAAGCAGTGGGAAGAGGTGGAAAGGAAGGCTGGGTTCCATGCCAGTGAGGAGGAGACCACTTCAGAAGCCTGGGATGTGAGGGTGGCGGTGAAAGCAATGAAGGACGAGGAACTGGATTAGTTGCTCAGGGATGAGCAATCATTTTAGCTCGGGTGATGATGAGCCCCAAATTTGTTAACATTTTTGGCTCATTTGGCCTAACTACCTTTGCTCAATCCTTCATTTTTCATAACTTATGCATCATTTTTTTAGTATGTTTATGTCATTTGTACGAATAAGGGCAGTCACTATTCCTAGGTGGCTAACACGTGCTCATTTCAGGTTTTTTGACACATGATTGGAACAAAACCGAGCAGATAAGGACCAGGAGACAGCCAAGATGGGGTTGAGGATTCGTAGGAGGGTTGTCCAGCATTAAATGGCCTTCCTCGGGATCTTCACCCCCAACTCCGAGCTCTAACAGCCACCATAACCGGATTAGAAGGCAGCCAAACGGATTTTCCGAAAGCAGCAATTCACTCCTAGTTTGGTCAGCCGAGTCCCACTAATTTAGGAGGCCAGCTTGGGGCTCGTGATGTATAAATACTAAGGCTTTAGCCTTCGAAAAGGACTTTTGAAACATTGTTGCACATTCTGCACTTCGACCTGCTAGCTTAGTTTTTCTCTTTTGTAGCCATTATTGGCATGCTATTTGACTTATGATTATTATTTTTTAATGGAAAGAACTCAGATTTGATCTCAGTTCTGAGATTTTAAAGGAGCCATAGCTCTCAGGGTTGGGCCCAACCTGAGAACCTAAGGCCTCCTTCTTCTGTATTGTTATCTTCTCTTTCAGCATTATGGTTTTTTTCTTTACATGCATTTGAAACGTAGTTTGCTGAGTTAGATTTCTTGGTGTGGTTAAGTAGGTCATTGTTATAAGACAGAGTTGCTTCAGCTGTTTAGAATAGAGTGAAGAGATTGGAGTTGATAAAATTTCTAGAAAAAGGTTGCCTGCACACTCATTTTAACCTCTTTCTAGGGGCTGGAATTGCAGATAGTGCTACCCACCAAAAACATTGGTTTACGTATTCATGCAATCTTTGGTGCAATATTTTCGTTGTAGAAGTTGTCCATGCATTCAGACCTCTTGGAATGTTTCTTTGCTTCAGTACCATACATGGTTTTCTTTAGAAATAATGTTGATGTTCATTGGTTCCATTAAACAGTTAGGACAGATTAGGAATGTTTTGATGATGTGCAGGACGTGGATGATTTGATTCGGTTTATACTGTGCAACGCTACTCCCTCACTCTCTTGTCCTTCTAAGCCTTGCCCAGCCAACTGCTCACCTCCCAATTAGACCCCTTGTCTCTCAACTACTCTACTACCCATGTTATCCTACCTTTTCAGCCTTCCATTCCCTGTACCCTCCTTCAGACAAACTAGCTTAGCACACCCCCTCATCATCTCATCTGTCGGTCACTAAGGCATTACAAACCCCTCTCCTAGCTCCCTATCCACCCATGTAGCCTCTTCCACTCACCCATCACCCAAAATCCTATTGTAGAACATCCTGTAGGAATTACTGAACATTCTGTAGAAATTTTGAAACATCTTGTAGAACCCCTGCAGACTTCCTGTAGAAGCTCATAAACATGGTTTCTTGGGAGCAAAACTTTGTGAGACTCTCTAGAAGGGTGTTAGGGACCCTTAGACCCTATCTGAACTTTCCCAACCTTTTTCAAGCCTTCCTCTTCCTTGATCCACCTCTGCACAGGAAAAAGCTAGTTAAAAGCACATGCATGATAATTCTAATAATTGAAACAAAAATACAAAAAGTGTTTTCTTCAGATAAAGGTAGTCTAGACACATGCATTTTACCTTCATAAAGTAATGGCATCTCTTTCAGTAGTTTGCATTCCCATCTTTGCATCAGTAAGACTAGCTGGTAGAATTAGGGTTTGCTAGGGTTTGCGTTCCTTGTTGGCTTTCAGTTCCTTTCTGCAAATAGATTAGCTTCCTTTGAGTTAGATTTCATCCATCAGTTAAAAAGCTTCTTCTAAGAGGTCATAGAAGTTGGCTTGAGCCCCTAGCGGACTTGTGCCAGCTGACCAAGTGACAGCTGCGGCAAGAGCTAGTACTTGTGCATACAACACCGTCGCTTCCAAGTTTGTTACAAACTACCGGGTTGATAAAATTAAAGAAGGAAGTTCCAGGAGTTGTAGCATTATTGCTACAATACTGGAGCCCACCAGTAGCACCCACCTTCCTCTAGTTTGTGACTAGAGGTGTGGCCATGGGCTTGCAATCTTGCATATGAAATTTCTAGAGAATCTCTGTTGTGTACTTTCCCTGTCCCACAAAGATCTCACCATCACCCTGCCAAACCTCCAAGCCAAGGAAATAGTGCACAAGCCCCATATTCTTCATCTCAAACTCCTTTGCAAGGTCCTCCTTGCAATCCTAGATCAAGATCTCATCTCCAGTCAATATAAGGTCGTTGACATAGAGAACTAGAATGAGCAGAAGCCCTCCAACCATGATGTAGTACAGGTTGGCATCTGCCTCATTCTTAGTGAAGCCCAATCCTCAAAGGTAGCTGTCAATCCGAGTGTACCATGCTCTCGGAGCTTACTTGAGCCCATAAATAGCTCTCTTTAGCCTACACACATGTGTGTCTCTATTGAACTACTCAAACCCCTTTGGCTACTCTATATAGATCTCCTCCTCAACAAATCCATTGAGGAATGTTGTCTTCACATCCATCTAGTGGATCTTCCACCCCATCTATGTTGTAAGTGATAGAATAGTCCTGATGGATGAATACTGTGCTACTTGGGCAAAGCTATCCTCACAGTTTATGCCTTTAATCTGTGAGAAGCCTTTGGCCACAAACTTGGCCTTGAACTTCTCCACACTCCCATCTGCTCCATGCTTCAACTTGTACACCCATCTAGATCCAACTACGGTTTCCCCTCAAGTCTTGGAACAACCTCCCAGACATCATTCTTCATGATAGAGGAATACTCCTCCACCATGGCATCTTGCCAAACCTATTGAGAAGCTACCTCCTCATAAGAAGAAGGCTCAGTTTCCACCAAATCTATCATTAGTGCCATATAACCTATGTACCTTTGTGGCTATTTACTCTGCCTAAATATGGTGCTAGGAGCCTCGACCTACTCTTGAGCCTCTTGGATCAACCTCTCAACCCACTTGGCCTTCTTCCTCCCTGTGGTAGCTAGATCTGGCTGATCTGTTTGCTCTCAACCTGGTTTGTCCTCCTCATTTTGTTGTGATACCCTCTTGCCACTAGACTGTCACTGTGGCTGACTTTGAGGTGTTGGTTGTGCCTCCTATTTGAGAGTGAGTAGCTCCTCCTCAGGTACTACAATCTTCTCACGCTCTAAGGAAACTCTCAGAGCCTGATCCTCCTGGAATCTCACATCTCTCTTGAGAACTATTGTCTTGGATCCTGGAAGATACACCTTGTATGCCTTAGATGTCTCACTATACCCCACAAAGATACCCTTCTAACTTCTTCCTGTTATTTTTGGACACATGACAGTAGACCTTTGTGCCAAAGATTCAGAAGTGTGACACATCAGGCTTCTTGCCTGTGAAGACCTCCTCTAGTGTAGCTTGTCGAAGCACCTTGTGTGGACTCCTGTTCTATAGAAATTCTACAGTGTTGCATGCTTCTGCCCACAAGAACCTAGGCAGATCTCGATCATGCAACATAGCTCTAGTTGCTTCAACAATACTCTTGTTCTTCCTCTCAACCACCCCATTTTCTTGAGGGTTATGAGGTGCTATCAACTCTCTCCTAATACCTTCCTTGGCACAAAAACCCTTGAAGGCATTAGAGATATATTCTCCACCATTGTCACTTCTCACTGCCTTGATTTTCTTCCTGGTTTGCTTCTCTACCAAGGCCTTAAACTCCATGAACTTATCTAAGACCTCATCTTTCTTTTTCATAAAATATATCCAAGTTTTTTGAGAAAAATCATCAATGAAAGTAACATAATACCTGTGTCTCATCAGTGATGGAGAAGAGAAGGGCCCACACACACTTGAATGCACCAACTCCAAAATATGTTTGGCCCTGCTATCCTGACCATGGAAGGAAGAGTTGGCATAATTTCCAAGCGTGCATCCCTTGCACACTCCACTCTTGTCAAGGCCTCCTATTGGTAATCTTGTGGCAATTTGCTGAAGGATCTTCAGTGCCCCATGATGCAAGTGTCCCATGCGCCTGTGCCAAAATTCACCTACATCTACACATCCTACCTTGCTGCTCAAGGTTGCACCAGTCTCTACATGCAACTTGTAGAGATTTTTCACCCTTACACCTATCTGCTTCTTACATCTAGAAGCAAAGTGCTAGAGGTAAGCCTTACCTCTACTGAAGGTGACATCATATCCTTTATCCTCAAGGATAGCTACTGAAACCAAGTTCTTCTTCAACCCTAGAACATAGAGAACATATTTGAGATGAAGAGTATTACCTGACTCCCTTTCAAAGCTGACAATACCAATTCCCTTAGTAGCATACTTGCCATTATCTCCAACCTCAATATTTACCTGCATATCCTTCTCATCTAGCTGGTTGAAACACTCTTGATTTCCAGTGATATGGAAATAGGCTCCTGAATCAATATACCACGTACTACTCCCTAATGACATTTCCATGAAAACTATCAATGAGAAGTCCTCCTCAAATTGAGAGGAAAACTCATATACCTTAGCTAATGCAACTACATGCTCCTTATTTGACCCCTTCTTCTTTTGATTAGGACACTTGGAAGCATAGTGTCCAAAAGTATGGAAATGGAAGCATTTGATATTACTCAGATTTGTCTTCTTCTTGTCACCCTTTTGACTATTTCCACCCTTCCCTTTGCCTTTCTTTCCTTTGACTTTACCTACAAGAACAAGATTATCTTCCTCCTACTTGACCTTGGAACCCTTGCCATTATTGCTAGAAGTCCCGACTAGCCTGAGCCTTAGCTCCTTCTAGATGAAGTCACTCCATAGGTGTTCCCAATTCAACAACTTATCTCATCCAGTAATACTCTGAAAAAAAGTATGCCAATCTTTGGTAAACCCATTCAGAGCCACACGCACTAGCTTTGTGTCTATAGGATTCTCTCCAATAGCTGCTAGCTCATCACAAACTTCCTGAACTCTGGTGAGATAGGAAGTGGCACTCTCACCCTTATGCATCTTGATTGTCCTCAGATTCTCTTTGAGGACCATCTTTCGATTCTTAGAAGAATTCTGGTAGAGCTAGACTAAGGCATCCCACATTTCCTCAACTATATTTTTTACTGCAACATGAGGGACGACATGATCCCAAAGTCCATCCAGGATCATCCTCTTGGCCTTGGCCATCTGCATTTGGAAGAGCCTCAACTCATCTAGATCTGAAGGTTCTCCAACACCTTTCTCAATGAATTCCTTCAACCCAAAGTTCAAAATCGTCCAACAAGAACAATATGTGGACCTTCCAAACACCAAAATTTGAGGAGCCATCCAATCTATCCTGCTCTCTCAATCCCAATCCTGTGTGAGTTGTCATCTTGCAAATTTGAAGACTCTTATGCTGATCGATTCTTGTTCACAACTCTGATACCATGTAGATTTTCAACGAAATTATGATATGATGTTATGAACAATTTGAAAACAAATTTTCTTTTCACACAGACACAAGATTTCTCTACCAAATAGCAATGGAATAGAACATAAATAATTTCACAAAATTCACACAATAAAACACACGATTTTTCTAGGGAACCCAATAGGGAAAACCCTTGCTTGCTTCAAAATTTTATTAAGGAAAATTGAGCAACATATCTGATACGCATACAAGTTAGTTCCAATCTAAAAATTCAAGAATTTTCTTGCCTGTCCTAGGCCTAAAAGCTCTGCTTGATAGTTGACCTGCTTCCTCCTCTATGCACTAGAGGCTCTGATTTTCCAGCACAAAACCTTAGGAAATAATCTCCTATTTCCTAGCACTGGTTGAGCTCCTATTAAATAGGGATTTCCTCTATTTCTATGTGTACTCCAAAGAGAAAATTGCCTTCCTCAATAATTCACACAAGGAACACTTGGCTTGTTCCTCCACAAGCTCTCTTTCTCACAAACTCATGCTCAAGAATTGATTGATTAATTGTGTGCCTTCAATCTCCTTATAAGCTTTTCAATTAGGCTATTGTTAGTGAGTTTTCTAAATTAGGAGTTGAAATGGAACTTTTCTAGTTAACAAAAGTCAACACACTTTAACTAGATCCTCCTAAAATTTAGGAGGCTAACTCCACTTGTTCACTCAGTTCCCAATTTAACTCACACTAGAGGACATATAACTCATCCTCCACAAACTTGCACTAGTCAAACTACTTCTTGAACTCGTCCTGATCATTGGAACTCATACATGACTAAGAAGATCTCCAAATCAATTCTTTGAATCAAGGCACAGATCAAGGAATCCATTCCTTTGATACTTTTCAACATTCATAGTACCATAAAATTTGTGGAATCCATGTTAGTATCTTCATTCCAAAAGGCCACATTGCAAAAGAAAAACATGTAGATTTGGCTCTTCCTACTCAGATGTCCTAGTGACTACAACATGCATCAATGCATAAGCAACTTCAGCAAGTGGATTTGCAACAAAAAAAAAAGATAAATCACATGGACAACTTCTTGTTTAATGGAATTTGTGTCATGGCAATAATAATCAAGGCAGTAAACAATAAGAACATGGTTTTGAATTTTGAAAAACATATAAATCTCAGAATGCTTTCTTTTTGTTGATTGAAAAACATATAAAGCTCAAATTGCTTTCTTTTTGTCTAATCAAATTGTTCACTATTTCCCCCATCCAAAATAGTTGTAAGCCAAAGTGATTTGGATTTTTTTTCGACTTAGATATATAAATGCAAAAAACTATCTTTTTGTCCATCTTCAAAACCTAGAGGATATCTTTCCAGATTCCAACCCTAGAAATTTAGATGTAATACAATAATCTATTCATGGGAGTATTATTGGATATTTATCATGTGTTGTTCTTTAATCCCTTTGGAGAAATCCTGAAAGTTGGCTTTTGAGGCTCAATTTCATTGGAGCCTCCAAGAACAATTTGTCAAGGGCAAAATGTGGAGGGCCTAGTAGAAACCTATATTACATGGGAGTTCACTTTCCCCTCTCATTCTTGTGATGGATGTGGTGTTGTAGGAGTGTGTGATTGACTTGGGCAGCTACACATCCAAGTGCTCCCAAGAATGTTCCTAGCACTCATGGGAACACTCCCCATATGGTTGAAAGATGACTAATTATTTTCCTTTTTCTAAAAATATTGTGGACTATGTGAAGGCCCTAGTAGGCCCCAAACACTATGGAGGATGGTTTTGAGCTTATAAAAACTCCAATCCATCTTCTTTGCTTATTCCAATTGTCATCAACTCATTTCATTCATTGCGTATTAGGGTTTTGAGAATTGCTCATGGCAAGAAAAATCAAGAATAGATAGTAGAATTGTTTTGTTTTTATTTTTTATTTTTTATTTCATTACTTGTCATAGACTTCAACTCTATTTAGTTTTTCAGTTTCCAGTATCTATTTTATAAATTAGGCACATGGCCTATCTTGTAAACATTATTATATACATGCTATAATTCTTTGGTGATGATGGCCTATTACATTTCATATTCTACACCTTCCAATCTAGTTCATAACTTTTGTATTTGCTAGATGGCTGATGTTATTTGGTTCAATTTCATTTCCTATTCTACTTCATACTTTTTTCTTTTGAATTTATAACTTCTAAATATTTTACCATTGGTTACAAATTCTTGATAATTATACTAAATCTTTGATGTTCTAATCTACTGTGAATCACATTTCTAAGCTCTTAATAATGTCGTATTGCCTATTATTAGCATTAAGGTCTACATTCTCCACAAGTAATTTGGCATTCTATACATTTTTTTTGAAGGTGTTGGCACTAATGCTAGGAACTCTATTTATCATAATATTCATTCCATTTGAACAACCATGGTGGATTATAAGGGGCTAACATATTTTTTTTTTTGGTAATTAGGGTGGGTGGGGTGGGGTGGGAGGAATATCACCACCCTTGCTTTACCAATGAGTTAGGTCCTATTGTACAAGCCCATTTAATTGAAAATATATGCATTATAATATATGAAATGTAAATATATGTGTATAGAATGTCCCTAGGAATGATTCGCTCCCAAGTCTTTTTTGTAAAAAATTGTTTTAAGAATCTTGCAAAGTTTGAAGGCCTTGTGGCTTTGCATGATTTGTAGATTCGAAAGTAAAGGTTGCTAAAGTTAGTATAGAGTTCATAGTCAAGCAATTGAGTTGCTTTGTCAATTCATTGAGATTGATTACTATTGGTGGTTGTTGTGCATGTGTCTCGATAGCCTTGTGACCATTTGGTTCTAGTCATATAGATTTTTTCTTAATTTTGATTATCTAGGCCCAAGGTAGAATAATTGAGATACATTGACCTTATTCATATAGATTTTTTCTTGATTTTGATTATCTAGGCCCAAGGTAGAATAATTGAGATACATTGACATTATTCTACGCTATGGTCTTCCTTAATTTTGCATGCATACCTTTGAATCACGATAGTGAGTAACTCTCTTTTGTTGCTACCTCATGCTATTTTCTTAGTTTGAATTTTGTATTTTTGCTTAAATGAATTGTTCCCACAATTGTTGATTCTTGACCTCTTTGAGTGTTTTGAGTGTGAGAGTCTTGGAAGAACCTTTGATAGCACACTCTTGTGACAAACCTGTTTGGGAGCACTCTTTAGGGTATGAAGGAGTGTTCCATGCCTCCATGGGAGGCACTCTCAGAAGTGCACTTCTCTAGTGCTTTTGGAATGAACACGAGGAACTTAAAGCACTCCCTAAGTGAGCCTAGAGGTTTCCTTGGGTGACTGAGAGTGCTCTCACCATTAAAAAAATGCTCATGGAGAATTCTTATGCTTAGTTAAATTTATTTTACGAAAGTACACATTTGTAGGGTTTTTTTTTTCATGAGAGGTCTAAGGGAGGGTCTTAACAGCCCTGAAACTCATTGCTATGGTTTATGGAGAGCTTGAAGGGGAGTTTAAAGGATACCATAATCATTATTGTTGAATATATGAGAAGCAAGGTCTATGTTTGCTCTTTCTTGTCCATTTTTCCCTTTATCTTGAATGCTCTATTTTCATACTCTTCTCATTCCTTTTCCTTCATTATGTTGCATGTTTTTATCAAGACACATGTTGGGTATATGTTTTATTCTTCCATCTTTTAATGATGGTCTCTATTGGCAATACCAATGATGGGAATGGGTTTGAGAATATTCATGGTGAGGATGGCCCATTCTATGGAGAGGTACTTTTGGCTTTGTGATATATTTAATTCCATTATAGAGGTATTTGATTTGTTTTTGACCATGGAATGGAGGAAACTCCTCCTAGAAGATGCTAGATTTCATTGCCGACCAAATGGCTCTAAGTGCAATCAGATGAAGAGATCTATGTTTTGATAGATTTATCTTCAAACCATTTCTTTTTACAGTCTAACTAGGATGCCTCTTGCCAAGATTCTTGACCTCAAGCTAGTGGAAGAGTAGCTTTTGAGACCTCCTTAGTAAAGGATAGCTTCATGACTGAGATCAAGGATTGGAGAGAGACAAGCAATCTACCTAGAACAAGGGGTAAAAAAAATAATTTTTTCCACCAATTTATGAATCATTGCAAGAACATTAACACTTTGGAAAATGCCAAAGGTAGATGGCATGATCATTTTCTTCCATGGAAACTCTTAGGGAACTGATCATTTCACACATATTTATGAAGAATAGCAAAGGGTGACTATTGCAGAAGTGGTGCAAATGACGACACTTTTTTCCCAGTTTTGTCAATGTCCTTGGGCTTCTTTGATTAAGTGAGTCAAGACAAAGTCTCTGTTTGTCATGCTAGAAGTTGTTTGTATATCATTGATAAACATTTTTTGGTCTTCAAAGTAGGTCTGGGTATGGGAAAAAACAATTATGTTGAGCTGCCTGCATTGAAGTTCCTACTAAAATTGGCAGCAAACAAGGGATCCCTAAGATGGAGGTCTATGAGGATTCTGAGATGATACAAAAATGTATAAAAGGAAGCTACAAGATAAGAACCTGAAACTGCATTCAATTCCGGAATAGGTCAAGCTCATGGAACATAGTTTCTCTAGCATATCATTCCTTCACATTGATAGGGGAAATTAATATATATGCATATGAGCTTTCAAAGGGGGTTATCTAGCTCGTAGTCAACATTGTGATTGAATATATATTTGAGTATCAAAGAGACATATTACAGGTTGAATCTCAGCTGGTAATCGAGGTCTAATTTTATTTTCTGAAAGCATCTGTAGGAGACACATATTTACCTCACAAGGAAGACTCTGGGGACTATTGCATCAAATCAGTGGCAATTAGGATTTATATAGGACCTTTAGGATATGGTATTCAAGTTTTTGTGGACATTTTTTTTGAGGCCTTAGTGAAGGGTTTATCAAATAAATGAAAGAACTATTCCAAATAATTATCTTAATTTATAAAAAGAATTGAAGTATTGAGTTTCCATATGAATTCTGCTATGGTGGGACTAGGTTCAGTAAATCTATAGGGCTGGCCTCACTATGTTTTAAGGACTCAAAAAACAGTGAGGAATCTTTTGGGATCTACTTTGATATGGTTTCTTGCATGCTTCAAAGTGAATTTCTAAAATTATTATTGGCCTCAGTGTTGGAGGCCTTAGAGCTACAAGACAATTCCATGACTTTAAAGTTTTTTTGACCAGATATGTCAGTGGCATACCTTTGAGAGCTGGAGGGAAACTGCTTACTTTTTCTTTAGATTCCTTTGGGAAGATTACTAGTGTGGGACTGGGTTCACCTAATATGCAAACATCAAGTGCTTGGATGTGTATTTGAAGACTCAGTGAATAACTAAGATTCTATTATGGGAATTGTTGAAGAAAATCTAAAAACATGGTGCACAAAGTTTCCTATTAAAAGATAAACCCTCTAACTTTCTTAGTGGCATGGGAAGTTAGGTTGTCCTAAAATGCTCAATATTTTTACGAGGTGCATATCTCCATTCAACATGCAAGGTAGAGTTTGGTGATTCTTGATCTAAGTCATGAAGCTATTATAAAATTTTCCATAATATTATTGTTCCTTGATTTTCCTTGATAAAATTCTTTTACCTGTCACTAAATATTCTAGTCCCTAGAAATTACTTTTCAACATCCATATACTTCGTCTATTTCTATGTGATAGATGTTGATTTTGTAGCTTAGAATCAATATCATTTTAAAGTTGCACATGCACGTATGCAAAACACTTGTAATGAGAGGAGGGACATTTGATATAGTATTCAATATTTATTTATCAATACACAATGATTATCTCCATAAGAGAGAGATGTCAGGTAGACTAGTGCCACTGGACAATGCAGCCATAAAGAAAATAAATGTTAATTGAACTCTTAATTCACTTCATAAATACTTTTAACTCAAAAGTGCTCAGTATTTTCCAGTGCATTTTTGATAGATCATGTTGGTGGTGGGTACTAGACTTACATTTTATGCTTCTCCAAGGATAAATTCATTAGTTTCCAACTCTTCTTGGTGACTGTAGGTCCTTGTTTTTGTCTCAATTCTTAGTTAGTGCTTTGACCTCCTAGTCTCTAGATGCTAACTGTGTATTTTGGCATCATTACTATATCACATTTGCACTTGCACAAATGTAGAACACTTGTAGAGAGAAGAGATACATATGATGTATTATTCAAAGTGTCTAATTTATCCATACATAATGATATATCTATGAGAGAAAGATGTATTGTAGAGAAGCAACATTGCATAATGCAGCCATGAAAAAAGGACATGTGAGGATTTTTGAGAGCCTCAGATTTTGAGCCCATAGGATGTATGGTATAATTCTATTAAGGGACCATTAAGTATCTTGATACTTATTAGGTTAACACTGAACAACCTGATTTAAGCATACCTAGAGGTTAGAATGAGGGATATTGAACTACAAGCCATCTTATCTTCAGATATCTTAACTATTCCACCTCAATTCATTGAGTAGCAGATAAACTAGAGTTATCGTAACCTTCTCCTTGGGAGGTTCCAAGTAGAATTTTGGTTGGTATGCTCTCAGTGTTGAATTCTAGACATATCTGTTAGTTTCTGTTGCGCACAAAGAAAACAAGATGGCAATAAATGAATTAATGTACTCATGTTAACTTCGTCTCTATGCAAACATCAATTTGTAAACAGTCTCTATGTTATGAAACCAACTCAAGAAAAGATAGAAAAGATAGATCAACGCCTTAGAATTCAGCCTCTTCGAGGGGGCAACCTCCTTTACATTACATAAATGAACAGTTCTTGGATGATACAAATGACAAAACCTCCTTTCTATACATAGGAGTCTAAGGAGTCACAATATAATCCAGCCAACCTAATAATAATAATATAAAGCCACAAAAATAACAATAGAGGGATTCTATGGGGCACAGAAATAACAATATGGAGGTAATAGGGGTACAACAATATAAATAAGGGGTATAACTACAATAGTAATGGGGTAATCACTAGTATTATAGGGACCCAACATGCCCCTCTCCTTCAAAAAAGTGTTGTCCTCAACGCTTGTGTAGTTCTGGATACTTCTGCATAAAATTCACATCCTCCCATGTGGAATCTTCAGCGGATAAGTTCTTCCACTTGATAAGATACTCTGAAATTGATCGATTTCGTAGCTGTCGAGTTCTTGTTTCTATGACTGCTTCCGGTTCTAATATAATTTTTCCTTCCTTGTCAAGTTCTGGCAATATTGTTTGAATTGGGAGCTTGTCACCTATAACCTTCTTTAAACATGAAACATGGAAAACTGGGTGCAATCGAGAAGCTGTAGGAAGCTCCAATTTGTATGCCATAGTACCAATCTTTTCCAACACCTTGTACGGACCATAATACTTTGGTGATAATTTATTATCCTTCTTAGCTTTCTTTAGGGACATTTGCTTATATGGTTGTAGCCGTAGGAATACCCAATCACCTACATCAAAACTTCTTTCACTGCGATGTTGATCTGCCTGTTGTTTCATTCTATTTTGTGCCAACACAAGGTTATCCTTTAAGAGTTGGAGGACTTGTTGTTGATGTTCGATGTGATGTTCCACTGCCTGAACCTTAGAATTTTCTCTTAAATATGATGTGATGGATGGTGGTTGATACCCATAAAGTGCCATAAATGGGGTCATTTTTGTTGTTGTATGGAAGGAAGTGTTATACCACCATTCAGCCAGAGGCAACCATTTGACCCATTGTGTCTGTTTATCAGATAAAAGCAAAGCAAAAGATATCCTTCCAAACATTTGTTTACTATCTCAGTTTGCCCATCAGATTGAGGATGATAAGATGAGCTATGAGCTAACTGAGTACCAAGACAAGAAAATAATTCTGTCCAAAAATTTCCAGTGAAAATGGGATCTCTGTCACTTACAATAATCTTTGGGTTTCCATGTAGCTTTTGAACTGTTTCCATAAATGCAGTAGAAACTGTACTGGCTTTAAATGGATGTGATAATGCACAAAAGTGTGCATACTTGGTAAGTCTGTCAACTACCACCATGATGACACTCTTTCCCTCAGACTTGGGTAAACCTGTGATAAAATCCATTGAAACCTCCTCCCAACGTTGGCTTGGAATGGATAAAGGTTGTAATAGACCTGGTGTCTTAATTGTTTCAACTTTATTTTGCTGGCAAACCAAACATTCCGCCACAAACTTTTGAATATTGATTTAAGGCCATCCCAAAAAAATTCCTTCTTAACCCTGTGGTAAGTTTTTAAAAATCCTCAGTGCCCTCCTAAGGGAGAAGTGTGCAATTCCATAAGAATCTTTTGTTTTAGCTGGGAATTCTTACAGAGGTATAAGCGATCTTTGTACCATAACGAATCATTTTGCCAGCTAAATGTATCAGAAGTACTAGAATCTTGTTGTAGCTTTTGAATAAGTGCCCACACTTCTTCGTCGTTCTTCCATTCCTCCCTTGCTTCGTTTATCCAATCTGGTTGGATAATAGAAATGGCACACAACAATGCTTCCACATCCTCATCCTTTCTTGAGAGTGCATCTGCCACCACATTTTGCTTCCCTTTTTTGTAGATGATTTCAAATTCATAACCCAACATCTTTGTGACCCACTTTTGTTGCTCTTCAGAGGATAATCTTTGTTCTAAAAAGTATTTAAGGCTATCATGATCCATTTTTACCTTGAAGTGTCTTCCCATTAGGTAGGGTCTCCATTTCTTAAGTGCATGGAGTATTGCCAACATTTCCTTCTCATAAATAGCTTTGCTTAAAAACTTTCCCTTGATTGGACGACTTTCAAAAGCAATGGGTCTTTCATCTTGCATTAGAACAACACCAATTCCATTTCCTGAAGCATCACATTCCACAATAAAGGTTTTTGTGAAGTCTGGCATAGCTAAGACCGGTGCTTGGCACATTGCCTCTTTAAGATGTTCAAAGGCCTTTGTTGCTTCTGGAGTCCATGAAAATGAATCTTTCTTCAATAATGTTGTTAGAGGTGCTGCTATTCTCCCATAATTCTTAACAAACTTGCGATAATACCCTGTCAACCCAAGAAATTCCTCGCAGATGCTTTATGGATGTGGGGATTTTCCATTCCTTAATGGCTTTAATTTTGCTAAGGTCTACCTTAACTCCTTCATGAGATACAATATGACCCAAATATTCCACCTCCTGGACTCCAAAGAAACATTTGGATCTTTTTGCATATAATTGTTTCTCCTCCAATAGTTGTAGCACCCTGTCAACATGTTCAACATGATCCTTCCAAGACTTGTTGTAGATTAGTATATCATCAAAAAATACTAACACAAATTTTCTAAGGAATGGTTTGAAAATTGAATTCATCAAACCTTGAAATGTTGAAGGTGCATTGGTAAGGCCAAAAGGCATGACCAAAAATTCATAATGACCCTCATGAGTTCTAAATGCCGTTTTTGGAATGTCTTCAATCTTCATTCTGATTTGATGATATCCCGAACGAAGATCCAACTTGGTGAAGTAAATTGATCCATGCAATTCATCCAATAATTCATCAATAACAGGAATGGGGAACTTATCTTTAATAGTGAGCTTGTTGAGCTCCCTATAATCCGGACACATGCGCCATGATCCATCCTTCTTGTGCACCAATACTACTGGAGCTGAGAAAGAACTTTGACTTGGTTGAATTATACCAGCCTCTAGCATTTCTGCAACCATACGTTCAATTTCACTTTTTTGGGCATAGGAATATCTGTACGGCCTGATGTTTGGAGGAACACTTCCTGGAATCAGATGAATAGCATGATCATGATCACGCATAGGTGGGAGACCTTTGGGAGTCTCAAATACCTTGGAATGATTGTCCAGGACATTTTTGGAGATCTGGAGAAATAGATGATTCCAATGTGGAAACATCTAGTGAACATAATTGTGCAATTACACCTCTTTGCTCCTTTTTAAGAAGCTTTAGTCATGCCATTAGAGCTGATTATCTTTCCTGGCTTCCCTGCAATACCCCTTAATTCAACTTCCTTTCCTTCTGTAGAAAATTTCATGAAAATTTCTTGAAAATTAAAAGCTATTGTACCCAAGGATTGTAGCCATTGGACTCCTAGTACAACATCAACACCTCCCATTGGAATGGAAAGCATTGGGCTAGTCAATACATATTCTCCCATGGATAGCTTGATATTATGGCACTTTCCAGAGCAATTTATTGTTCCTCCATTTGCAATCATCACTTGACACTCTGGTGCTGGATATAGGAAGCAATTCAATTCTTTTGCTACCCTACAATGAATAAAATTGTGGGTGCTTCCTGAATCAATCAACACTATTACCTTTTTCTTCTTGATTTTTCCTTCTATCTTGATGGTTTGAGGAGTGGTAATTCCCACCAATGCATTACAAGATATGGTCAAATTATTTGTTCTTCATCTAGGCTTTGTTCCTGGAGTATATCTTCTTCTTTTGACCTTTCTTGCTCCTTTTCTTCTTCCTCTTCACAATCTATGTAGAATAATTTCTTCTCAGCACACTATGACCTTTAGTGTATTTTCTATCACAACTGTAACAAAGCCCTTTTGCTCTTTTTTCTTCCAATTGTTGTGGTGTCAACCTTATAGGTTGTGGAAGACTAGGGCAACAACACTTCCGTCTTTATAGTTGTGAGTGGTATGCTTCTTGGTTGCCATAATTTTGCTTTCCATTTTTCTTGCTAACCTGAATGCCTTCTCTAATGAATCAGGTTCCCAAAGGCGAACATCATGTTGGATATTATCCTTTAAAGACCCCATGAACATATCAATCCTATGCTCGTCTGGAATATCTTTTACCCTTATGTTCAATTTTTGGAACTCCTCAATGTGCTCCATTACTGAACCCTTTTGTTTGAGACTTATCAATTGGCTAAAAAAAGTGTTTCTTTTTGTATCTTCATAATGTGCTATCAATTCTTCCGTAAAAATTGCCCAAGTGATAAATTGTTTACGAGAGCAAAGCCATTGATACCATACAAACTGATTTGGTTCCAAATATACAGTTGCCATACGTACCTTTTGTGCGTTTTGCACATTATTGAGATCGAAGAATTGCTCCATCTGTAATATCCATGTGGCGGGATCCTTGCCATCAAACTTCCTCATATCGATTTTTGGAATATGGTGATTCTTCGATCCAACATTAGTGTCTATGGAATCATGATTAACATTTCTTTTGTTCTCATCATGAGTTTCCTTTACTACCTTTTCACCATTAGTGACCCTTTCTTGTAGCAACTTCTTCAATTCTTCCATGTCTGTCTTCAAATCTATCTTCAAATTTGCCATCGAACCCTCCATCTTATCTTCCATGCCCTTTATCTTAGATTCCACGCCATTTACCTTAGATTCCACGCCATTTATCTTAGATTCCACACCATTTATCTTAGATTCCACGCCACTTATCTTAGCTTCTGTTAGCTTTTGTGAGTGTGACATTTGTTGCACTTGTTCTTGTAATTTTGATATATCATGTAGCATTTCTTCCTCTTCTTCATGAGTCATGCTAGAGCTTTCAGGTTCCTTACTAGGTGTTTGCATTTTCTTTCCTCGGGGCATCAGTTACCGATAATAATGCTTTACTATGCCCTTTGAATTCCATTAAACCAAGCTTACACAAAAATTAAAAAAAAAAACTACACACCTTTTTTTTACTTTATAGAAGCCTGATATTGAATCTGATGTATCTCTGTAATTTCGGATCATCCAGTTCTGAAATTGCTACCTGTAGTAGCCTTCTGTGTCCTCTTTTCCAATGCCACAAGTCTGAGCCAAATTGGATTCTCCAAGGAAGAGTTATGTGAAATCTCCCACAGTGACTTGCTTTTAGACTGGTTCAGTAGAGCGTACTTGTACGACATGCCACGAGTCACTGTTTCAACCTTTGGATCTGAAACTCACACAAAAGAAACTAGAGTCCGTCCTCTTTCTGTACCTTCTTACGAAATTTCAATCCGATCCCCAGAGAGAAAGTTATGATGATTTTCCCCAAGTCACCTGTTTTGAATGTAATTCAGGAGTCTGCAAAAAGACCAACTTCCTCAGATCATAGCTCCGCCAATATCGCCCGCAAAGATCTGAAAGTCGGACCCAAGGTTCAGCGCGACTTCTTCTAAAATGGGTTTTTTTTGGACTTCTGAAACGTCACAGAAAATAATTTATAGTGAAAATTCCAAGATGACCTGTTTGGAGCAGCGAAACCCTAGAATCCAAAGCTCTGATACCAAATGTTATGAAACCAGCTCAAGAAAAATAGAAAAGATAGATCAATGCCTTAGAATTCAGCCTCTTCAGGGGGAAACCTCCTTTACATTACATAAATGAACAATTCTTGGATGATACAAATGACAAAACCTCCTTTCTATATATAGGAGTCTAAGGAGTCACAATATAATCCAGCCGACCTAATAATAATAATATAAAGCCACAAAAATAACAATAGAGGGATTATATGGGGCACAGAAATAACAATATGGGGGTAATAGGGGTACAACAATATAAATAAGGGGTATAACTACAATAGTAATGGGGTAATCACTAGTATTATAGGGACCCAACACTCTATAGCCTCCAATTGCACTTCCTGCATACTTACAAGGTGTCACCTTGCTAGGTATAAGGTGTTATTACGACAATATTTATTTTACTATAATTTTGTTTCATGTAATGATTTTTGATGCCAAGAGTCAACCAAACAATGTTGTTGTTGTATTGTCACTCCAAAAACCTAACACTAAAGGTGCTGATATGAAAATATTTCTTTTACTGTAATTCTTATTTATGTAATGATTGTTGATGCCAAGAATGCTCAATGAAAATGTGTTGTATCTGATAAGTTTGTGAGTCAGCTTCGTTGTATTGTCACTCCATAAATCTAATGCCAAATCCTTGGTCCAAGGACCTAAAGACTCTACAAGTTTTAGGCCAACCCTTGATTGAAGGGCATGTACATACTACATTCTATGCATCCAATATTTACTTCATCTAGGAATAAAAATGTTCTTGACAATCTATTTATTCCATTACCTACCCAACCGTAAGTGAGGTCTCTAAGGCTTCCCAACAATCGTACCATTTCTGGCTGACAATAACAATTCAAACCAAGCCAAAATGAACAGAGTATTCTCCTCACACTATCAGAAATGTAGGTGTATGTTTTTGGGTGCCTCATGCGTAGACTAGACCTCCTTGGGGCTAAGCAGGTCTGAAGTTTGGTTTCTATGGAATCTCTTTCTATAATTCTGAGTTTCCTCTTTATGTTTTAACAAGAAAATAAAAAAAAGTTGTAAGACTATGAGTCACCACATATCAGCTTTCTTGTTTAAGATTTTTCTATAACTAAAAGAAATTGTACTTATTCCTCATTTTCTTTGTGGGATCATATTACTCTAGGTACAAATATTCTTGTTGACTCAAATTTGACACAACTAGAATTATCAGGTAAACTAGTCTTTCAACACCAATGTCTGGGCATTACAAAGGTGTCAATTATAATGTAACTGTTATGATGGATAAAGAAATCATGCATCCTATCAGGTATGGGAATCATGGTAGATCATACAATGGGATGCCTCTACATATGACAGAGCAATGTAATTAGGTTCCACAAAAGTGACTCATTAATTGCTAGATAAGTAGTACAATTTCTTTCAGTTACAATATATTACATATAGAGAATGGAGAACTCCCTCCAGACCAGATTTTCATGGCCAATATTTTTCATATATATATATATATATATATATATATATATATATATATATATATATATATATATATATATATTGTACATTAATTCACTATGGATTTTTCTGCCTGCTTGCATTTGATGGTTATAGCTTCAATCTTATCTACACTACCATTTATTTTCCCAATCACTTGCTGAAGTGAAATTACATGGGAATTACAGTTGTTTCATGATATTACAAAATGTATTACATCTACTAGAACTGTTGATGTTGATCCATGAAATTTATGTATAGGCTTCCAAATTGTCTAATATAATTTCTTAGAACATCGATTATTTCCCAGGTTAGGCTTTTGTCCATCAAATACACCGGAAATATTGTTCATTTGTACCAGATTTTATGGTATATTCATTGCAATTTTGTTCTTGCTAATGATATTATGATGTAGTCTCGTGTGAAGGTTTTATAAATAGGAGATGTTGATTTGTGCATTTTGACAGGCTTGTTGGAGGTGTTGGAGACATTAAGCTCACTAAAGATGGGAACACCCTTTTGAAAGAAATGGCAAGTTTTACACCTACTAATGAGGTTTTATTGAATAGCATTTGATTTTAATAAGATACTTGGTAGATTATTCAGCTTCTGATATTTGTCAATCCAACATCATTGGTCATGTTTCTGAAAGAAGGTGAACTAGTCAATTCTAGTTGTCATATTAGCCACTAGTTTAGTTCAATTCTTTATGATGTGCATTGTAATGTACATTGTGCATTTGGTTTGCATGTGGCCATGACTCTGAGGACTGTGAATAAGAAGCAGTTTGAATATTAAAACGACTAATAGCCTTGAAGCTTGGCTATAGAAAAGATACAGTTGTCTGGAGGGAGTTCTACATTCTCTATATGTAATATATTATAACTGAAAGAAACTGTACTGCTTATCTGGAAATTAATGAGTCACTTTTATGGAACCTGATTACATTGCTCTGTCATATGCAGAGGCATCCCATTGTATGATCTTCCATGATGCCCATACCTGATAGGATGCATGATTTCTTTATCCATCATGATAGTTTACATTATAATTAACACCTTTGTAATGCCTAGACATTGGTGTTGAAAGACTAGTTTAGCTGATAATTCTAGTTGTGTCAAATTTGAGTCATCAAGACTATATTTTACCTATACTAATATAAGTCGACAAAGAAAATGAGGAATTTGTAGAGCTAACTCATTTGAGTTCACTATCTAGTGTGATTGAAGATGAACTAGTCTATGTCAATGCTAAACAATATCGTGGAATTTTGCGATGTCAACAATCTCGAGCCAAAGCGGAATTAAAAAATAAGCTCATCAAAGTAAGGAAGGTAAGGAACAATTGTGTTTATGATTATTTCTCAAATACATAACATGTTTGTTCAAAACAGTGTTTCAATGGAGCATTTTAGGGCCTCTCACTCCCAGTTTCTCCCAGGACCACACACACACACATTCTAATAATCATATGTACAAAATGCTCCTGGGTTGGCATCATTCCCTAGATTTTTTGGGGAAGGACCACTCCCTGGTGTCAGAATCCCTGCTCCTTCACAACACTGGTTCAATTGCACTTTCTCTCATCCTCTTTTGGCTAAGCCAAATTGTATTGATTTCATCTTCTGAAGTAAGCATGTCAACATATTTGGTTATTGATATACTGGCATGTTTTCTGTCTTTTAATGTATTGTTTCTCATACTATGATGTCTACTCTTCAACCTTATCTCCATGAATCTCGTCATCTTCATGCAATGCGAAGAGCAAGGGGATGTGGTGGTCGCTTCCTAAATAAAAGTCATTGGAGACAAAAAAAAAAGTTAATGTTGATGATGGTAAATTAACAAATGGACAACATGCATAGGCTATTAGTTCATAAAGCATTTAATCTTTGCCGCTTGAAAATGGATATATGAATTCTTTAGAGTTACATAGTAATTTAGGGTCGTTAGGATCACAAGTTACAAGCATGCCAGAATCATGTCCTGATGGAACAGGTTACAACTATACACAAGGGAATGGAGAGTAACTTTACCATCGTGGTAGTTCACATTTCCATTTATTGGGTTGCAGTCCTCTTTTAGATGGAAGTGGTGAAGTAGAGAGTGGGAAAATGTAAGGGATATAGCATCAAATGGGTCACAACAAATAACTGATGTGATCCAATGAATGTTGGACATCAGTTTGGTTGGGATCTCATTTGTTTCGGTATCACATTTCATATATTTATAACACTAGAGTATGGGGGAAATTTACTTCAATTCAAGGAAAGTGAAACTTATGGTACTAGGAGGGGAGGAAGCTGAACTAAAGCTTGCAATTTTTTTTTTTCTTTCCAATGTTATCATATCAGAAAGCAACATGTTTCAGGTTTCTTTTGGGATGATGATGTTTGATGTAAAAATATCTTGGTAGCTTTGGTCAGATCCTTGTGCATTTGAGAGCTTGATTATGGAAGTAACCAGATGGAAGACCTGCTACACTTAAGCATGTTTCTGATACAATGTTGACTGTCAGTAGTACTATGATTTATTGTTCTAGTGTTTGGTCAATATATTGACCTACACCATCTGGTATTTCTAAGAGGCAAATCATTCTTGGCTGGTTACTATTAGACAATTGATCATGTCATGATTTAAATTAGAAAAGTATTTTATTCGGGAAATTATGATTAACGCTATGATGTGTGGGCATGTTTCTATCTGAATGTATGCTAAGACTACAATGGCATACATAATTACCATAGTGAGGGCATGGTAATCAAAGAACTAGACATGCAACAAAAGAGTAGTTCTCTTTTTCAAAAACTATCTCATGGCATGATCAATACAGTGAAGACTTAAGTATTTGGTGTAATGGCCATATATAAGCTTGACATAGCTACTCTTTTTGGGAGTCAAACCCCTTTCCTGCATTTCATTAAACCATTCATTTTCTTCTTCCAGTTGTCCTCCTTTATACAACCCTTCAATCAGTGTAGTATAAGTTGCAACATTCAATACTATACCTTTTCTAATAATGTCATCATGGATTATGTTTAGCTGTTCAACATTGCCCTTGAGGCAGTTGATCTCCACAACTGTAGAGAAAATTGTTGATGTAAGAACCAATCCCTGGTCTAACATTTGAAAGATAATATTATTCACTTCCTCTACCATTCCAAGCTTAGAAAGTATGCTAATGAATGAACTGTAGCTAGCCATGTCAAGGAGAAGACCATGTTCTACCATCTGATTGTGTAGCTCGTTAACATGTCCAAGGCTTCCCTTCTGCAAATGAGTTTCAATTAAAACTGTATAAATTTCAAAGCTTGGTTTCAATCTCCTTTGATGAATTTGTTGCAGGAGGTAGTTGACATCCTTCAAATTACCTATCCTACAAAGACCTTTGATAAATGCATTGTAAGTTTTAATTTGAGGCACAAATACTCCTTGTGAAATGAGATCATTCACAAGATCAAGAGCCTTTGACACTCTACTTCCTGTGTAATATCCATCAATCATTAAATCATAGGTACTAAAGTTAGGAACATAACCTATTTTATGGATGTCTTATATAATTTTTTGGGGCTTCTAGTAGCTTACCCCTATAACAAAAAGTTTCAACAACATAATTCCAAGTATTAGTAGGACAAAATCCCCTTTCTTGCAATTCTTTAAATATTTCCATCACTAATTCCAGTTGTTCCATATGATCTAAATCTTTAAGAAGCATATTGCAACAATGAACGTCATTTGCAAAGACTTGTAATATGTCAACGACTTTTGGCATCATTTGATGTTGTGCACATGTCTTGTTCAGCTTGTTAAGGACTATAGGTAATAAATAGCCTAAATATGTATAAATTAATGCCCTAAAAATGCCTGAAATCGAAGCTTGATCTTTGTGGGCAATAACAAAATGATCCATTATAGCCTTTGCATCATTTTACAACTTTTCCCTTATCAATATATGAATCAAAGTTAAGTGAACTTGTATAGTTTGTTGAATATATTGTTTTTCTAACCATTTGAAGAATTGCAATGCCAATCCAACATTATCTTGGATTTCAAGCAATACTTGAATTACAACACATGGAATCAATTCAAATGATAATTCCTCCAGCGTATCCCAACGACGTCCCATCAACAAATTATAGATAGTAACAAGGTTATTAGAATTAACTTCATAAATGTAAACACATTCTTTTTGTTCTTCACAAATTTCATTGTTGAGCTTCTGCAAGACTAAGTTTTTTGAACTATATCTCGTTCTGGTAGCATGATCAAGAAAATAATTAGTCTTGCGATCAAAATATTTTGTCCTTATGGCATGAAACCCTTCTGATCTCCCTAAACTATTTTGAATTTCAAGCCTTCTTAGTAGGGGTATTGTTGCAACTTCTAGGGCTTTAACAATCATATAGGGTTTAAAAATCATTATTTTAGCAGCTCTATACAGCCATCAGGGCCTCATTTTAGTGTTGAGTTCAACGGAGTATGAGACCTTCCCTACCAAGGTCCCATTTTCGCTTGGGTTTGCCCAACCCATATGTCATTTCAAAAAAAGGATAAGGTTGGGTGTCGTATTAGGGACTCTGGTATGACTAATTCCCTCATACCTCATTAATAAAAAGGCCAACATCCGAGTAATACTATTCCCATCATTTTTTCTCTTGGTACAGTGATGTGGGTCCAATTAGCTATGGTTGGATTGTTGTTCGTGGCTTGGTTTTATATATAGATTTCTTCTCACCTGGCATGGGACCAATTCCATGGACAATCAATTCTGAAATTTATCCTTCAAAATATAGAAGTATGTGTGGAGGCATTGTTGCAACAGTTTGCTGGATATTTAATCTGATTGTTTCAGAGAGATTCCTATCTTTGATTGATGTGTTGGGCACATCCAAAACATTTAGAGTATTTGTCGCTATTGTTGGGGTTGGATTCCTTTTTTCCCTTGCTTTTGTTCCTCAGATGAAAGGCTTGAGCTTTGAGGAGGTCGATAAATTATGAAAAGGGAGATCATATAGTGGTAGTATAGGTGAAGGAAATTATTTTAACAAACCCCTCTTGATGATCATCATACATTCTAAAGTAGAAAATCAGATGCTAAAATCTCTAGTGAAAGAGGCATTCAAATCAATTGCTGCAAATCTGTGGATCACATTTTTGAGGTATTATAGGAGAATGTAAAACTTATATGGCATATGTTGGCTTGTAGGGGCCTGACCTAGGTTTGGAGTTAATTATCCAAAAAAATCCTTGTACTACTGGCCTTCCAGCGATAGTCCGCAGAGTGCGAACTGAGGTCTCACCCGAAGCAGTATAGGAGGAAACTGGAACTAGGTTTCCGTACCATTGATATGTCTAAGGGGTTGATTTAGTCTAACTATGAATACCTTCACGTAGGTTACTTTGTGCCCTTCCCTGGCCTACGAGGCCTTTGCACCTTGTTATATTCATCTTCGTGAAGCCCTACCTAGGGGTTGTGGGGCTTTCGCGCTACTGGAGCAACGATCTGCGCTATTTCCCTAAGTCACACTGCGAATCTTACTTATATTCTTATAACAATTAGTTATCTTTGTGTAAATAGATACCTTATATTATATTTATTCAACACATTTATGTAAGTTCGTGCAGTAACTAAACATTGAACTTTCAATTCATACCTAATATACTTCAATGCAATAAACATGAAAAGATACACAGAAATATGGTAAAACTTCTCTTTATTAATGCTTCCATGGTTACAGACTCGACATGCCCTGCACACTCAGCTGTAGGTGTCCGCGCACTTAGCTGCGGACTATTAGGCCTCTACACACTCAGCTGTAGAGCCTTCTCCTACTCTACGACCCAAAGACAACTCTACACTTCGACTCATTGCTTCATTGATTTCCTAAATCATTCGATCATGTTTTACATTTAGAGCCTTGCTCTATTTATACAATCCCATGGTCCGCGGACCATGGGTAGATTTCTCAAATCAACACTACATTTACAAAAGTAAGGGTGGACAACCCTATAACTCTATCACAACTTCGCACTCCGCGCCCACAAATCATGGAGTCTTTACAATGGAATTAGTCAAAACTTGGGATTTAAACCCCAAAAATTACCTTGGGGGGATTCCATGCCCAATAGGCCCCCAACAAAAACATCATCACTCACCCTCAAGTCACTCTGTTGGTGTGGAGATCTTTGTGCAGAGACCTCCCAACACTGCTTGGATTTCTGCAATGTCGGCAACACACTGAGCGACTGCCTGTTGTATCTCTTGTACGTGTTGTTTCGAGACCGTGGTGTCAGAACTACTCCCCTACATCTGTTCCTGCGTCCCCTACATCTGTTTATAGTCCCGTGCCTTTTGAATTTGAATTCCACTGTTCCCCAAAATTTGGTCCATTATTGCTCCCTTGGCAGCAGATTTGCCCAAATCGTGCCCATAAAGCTTGTCCTAAATGCCTGACGCCCACTCCATTTGGTCTCAACTCAAGCATCACATCATGAATAGTGACTACCACAGTCACTTTCCAACCAACCTGTGTGGCAATGTAGAACCCTTGCATGGTCATAGACCTTGTGACACTTTGCTTTTGCGTGCACCCTCAACATCCGCACAGCTCTCGGCTAGAGTATTTTATAGTCTCGTGCCTCATTTCAACTGCCAGGAGTGCTAAGATTGTACTTCCCACGGCTAGTCAGGTGGACGCACCACTGGTATAGGGTTTCAATCGGTCATCCATCACTTCCCATGGAAAAATTCCATCTTTCATTTTTACTGTTGCACACTTTACCATCTGTAGCGCACCACCATGGATGATCCCTTCAGTAATATGTGGTCTAATCCAAGGCATCAGGCTGATCAACTCTCGGTAGTAGTCCCTAAATTCATTGCCACAAATGTGTGCACCCTATTTTATCATCCTGATTTTCTTATCGAGAAAATCCTTCTTTATTTCTTCCTAAATATTTTTGGCTTCCGCTTCCACCAGAGTGCTTTTCTCCCTTAATTGCACCCTTTCTTTCATAAGTTCTTGGATCCTAAGATCACCATGTCTGATTTCTTCCTCAGGTCTCAACTGTTTTTCTTTGTTCAGCTGCGCAATCCCTTCTTCCAAGGCTCTGTGAACCATCATATATATTGGTGCCGCTATGCGCGGACTAGCTTTACTGTGCACTATTGGAACTACAATGGTTTCTCCATATGCCAGTGAAGAAGGCGTCTGCCCCGTCGATTTCTTGTACATTGTCCTATAAGCCCATAGAACTATTGCTATGCGTACATCCCAATCACTCCGCTGCGCATTATATACTCTATTTAGTGCTTCACACACTTCATTAAATACTTTTGCGTGAGTAACCTTCTGCACACATGTTCTTTCTAGACTTCTTCGTCTCAACTAGAGGGATTTTTCATGCAATTGACTTGCCAACACCTGCTTATTGACCGTGGTTCCAAATTCAAAGTCCATGTGTATCTGCACAGGTGGTTTATCATATGCCGGTAGCCACCTAGACAGATGCATGCGTGGATCATTCTGTCTGTCATACTTATCTTATAGACACATTTGAGGCTTCTCAAAATGCATGTGTATCATTCTCCTACATTCATGCCAGTCCTCAAAGCTTCCTTGGTGCGTACCCCACCACCTCGTGGGCGTAGCATGTAGCACCCATTTCAAAGCCTCAAAATGTAATTGTTCTAGAACCTCTCTTTAAAATCTGTTCAGGAAGGCATCTACCTCGCTTAACCCATCATAAATAGGCAAATCCCTTAACTCCATTGATACGTAGCGCAATGATCTTGTCATCATGTTGCAGTTCAGCATGGTTACCTCATGTAACTGGTTCTTCCATCACTATATCTCTTCATCTGAATCTGATGTACAAGAGCTATCTCACTCCCATGAGATTCATCCATCCACGATGGGATTTACCCAGTCTTTCTCTCGCGCGGTTATCTTGTAGATGAAATCTAAGTCATCGTCGCTTTCATAGTCACGCACTAGCTTTGTGTAGCGCGATCCTTCTGTAGGGTCCAAAGGTACGACTATGCATAGATATGTTTTCTGAAAAATCATCTTGCGGTTCTTTAGATCTATCACCCCGTTCATGTCAGTGGCCCAATATATTCCTAATAGAGCAGGGTAGGGATTTTTGTCATCAGCAATCTCTATCACCTCAAAATCTAATAGCTCACTTGCTCCTTCAATATCCATGGTGATTCCCTACAATCTCCCAATAGATATGATCTTTTGCTGGTTCGCCATTCATAGCTGGATAGGAGACCATTGTACTGTAGGCCTTCCCATGTCCTCCCATGTTTGCTTCAGCAGAACGTTCTCATCTGATCCTAAATCTAGAATCACTTGGTCCATCTCGTATTCTCCAATTTGTCGCATGCTTCCCAATCTTCCAGACTACGCAACATTCTCTTGGCGCAGTCCTAGCGCATCTATTTATGAGTTCTTGCAATCCGTTTATATCCTTGCTGTCCTGCAGTAGCTTCATGCATGTTTCTAGGAACGTCATGAGCATTGATGGGTCCATTTCTGGCTCCAGTCTATCTTTTCTTCCTGAAATGGAAGCATCAACGAAACTCTTCCTAGCTTCCATGAAGGTTTCCTTAGCGTGCTCCAAATCAAACTCTGGTTCTTTCATCAGAGCCTTGTGAACCCAAGTACTATCTTCAGGCCACTCTCCTTTATCATCACTTGTCGTCATCCCACTTCAAAACACAATGTTTACATTAGGGTCTTCCTTGCACGACTCAGACCTCATCATTTGCAGGCTCTGAGTTGGGGAAGGTTGGAGCGCTCCCTTGTCACGCAGTCTTGCGATCAGTGTGGGACAATCCTCTGTCTCATGATCAAACAATGTACAATACAAGCATGATGGATGCATCATATTTTTACAATCATAGGCATAATGTTCTGGCCCTCTGCAATTGTAACATATCAATTTTCTATGACCTCTTCCATGTCCTCCTCCACCTCAGCCTTATCTACGCCCCTAAAAACCGATTCATGCCACTCCTATGTTCTGGTCAAGGGGTTGTGTTTTGGCCTAAACGCTGTAGGTGGGAGTCATATCCATCATCAATTCATAGCTTCTACAAGTGTGCTCATCATGTCCCACTGATCTACAGAAATTAGAGAACAACTGTTGCAAATTCTGCATGTACTTCTACAAAAAATGGCAGTTGTCTGTAGCATGATTTCCTCCTATTTGACAAATCGTGCACCACAACACAGGTGTCGCGCTAGGTCCTGCTTGGGCCTCCAGTCTTCATTGCATTGGTCCTCCTCCCACAAGGTAATTCATGAACACTAGGCAGTGGTCCTTATCATGACCCTGACCCTTACATTTAACACACCATACCTCGTCGCAAACTTTTGGGCGAGTTGTCCTATCCCTTTTTAGACTCTGCATCTCAACGCACAAGTTTTTCAACTATGCATGGATCTGTTGAGGTCCTAGGTCAGGATCCTGTATCAGGGTCTCATGTAGCCTCATCACGATTTCCAAGGCCTCTACCTGAGTTGTTAACCTTTGTTGTGACAATGTGTTCCTTAAATGTGGCGTTAGCGATGTTACAAACCATTCGCAGTGTTTTCCATCTGGTTAAGTCATATTAGCTTCACGAATTGTGCACTTCAGTCTCTGATCTAATTCTCAGGGGGTCTAGCCTGGTAGCATTGCCATGTCCTTGAACATAATGATCGACTGTGCCTCTCACTTTGGCCTACTAAATTATCTATTTAGCATAGTTTGCATGTCTTCAATCCCCGCATTCAGATTGTCATTAGAATGTTTAATATACCAGGTCAGGGCATGATCCTACAGAGTGTTGACCAATGTCACTTTATTTATATTATCATTCGTAACTCCCTGCGCTTCCCATACAACTTTTATCACAAACCAAAACTAGTTTGGATCTTCATTTCCTACTCCCTTTAACACCAACAATTTTATCGTTCTTTCCATGTTAACTCACGATGGTAGCAAAGGTGGTATGAGCGAAGATGGGGGTTGAAGGCGGTGAAAATGGCAGTGGTGTGGGTGGGGGTCGTATGCACAGAATCCTCTACCTTATCAAATTGAATGCACTTTTTGGTGAGACCTTCGTGAGCTCCTCCTCGTCCCCTCTCGGAGGTGAAATCAAGGGGCTATTTTCTAGTTATGCACTACCTTCATTTCTATAAATTCTCCCACTTCGAGTAGCCCCAGACATTAATGTATTCATGTTATCCACTTTTCACATAGTAGCAATCTAATCCAAGTGTTCATAGATTTAATGTACTTACCTCGTGGTCCTTTGAGGAAGCTTCATTCTGCGTTGCTATAGCTGACTGAAGTATCTTCCAAGAACTCACTAATGAATCTTCCTATAATTTGACTAAGCCAGTGATCAACAGCACACGTGCTCTTATCCTTCGGTGCTTCCAATCTGCGAACCAACTCTGGGGTCCATACAATACGACTGTCGAGCTTTCACCTTCCTTGACTATTTGCTAACTTTGTGATCCACTCTTACAGCTCTGTAGTGAAATATGAAAAGAAAAGTTTGTGGATTTCTATGGATAGGTAGTAGTATAAACACTTTTCTTTTGATATCCGTGGATTCCTGTTCTCTTGCATCATGAACTCGTGAATTCTCCTGTCCAACCAGCCTTCAATTTCTTTCTTAGTTGGATTCCAATGATACGACATTAAACATGTCTATGAATATTTTGGTCCCAGCAACAGAACCATTTGTTGGCTTGTAGGGGCCTTTCCTAGGTTCATAGTTAACTAGCCAAACAAATCCCTATACTACTAGCCCTTTCAGCAATAGTCTGCAGAGCACGGACTGAGGTCTCACCTGAATCAATATGGGGGGATGTTGGAACCAAGTTTCTGCATTGTTGATATGTCTGAGGAGTTGATTTAGTCCAACTGTGAATACCTTTGAGCAGGTTACTTCGTGCCCTTCCCTGGCTTGCGAGGTCTTCGTGCCCTGTTATATTTGTCTTCGCGCAGCCCTAACCAGGGGCTATGGGGCTTTCACACTACTGGAGTAGATATCTGTGCTATTTCCCTAAGTCACACCATGGATCTTACTTATCTTCTTATAATAATTAGTTATCTTTACGTAAACAGATACCTTATATTATATGTATTCAACACATTTATGTAAATTCACACAGTAAATAAACAGTGCACTTGCAATTCATACCCAATATACTTCAATGCAATAAACATGAAAAGATACCCAAAAATATGGTAAAAATTCTCTTTATTAATGCTTCCATGTTACAAACTCGACTTTCCCTACACACTCAGCTGCAGAGGTCCACGCACTCAGGTACAGACTACTAGGCCTCTGCGCACTTAGCTACAGAGCCTTCTCCTACTCTACGATCTAAAGACACAACTCTACACTTCAACTCACTACTTCATTGATTTCCTAGATCATTAAATCATGTTTTACACTTAGAGTCTCGCTCTATTTATACAATCCCATTGTTTGCGGACCATGGGTAGATTTCTCAAATCGACACTACATTTACAAAAGTAAGGGCAGACAACCCTATAACTCTAGTACAACTTCGCGCTCCACGCCCACAAATCGTGGAGTCTTTACAATGGACTTAGTCAAAACTTGGGCTTTAAACCCAAAAACATTCCTTGGGGGGATTCCATGGCAAACAACATATCACCAATCATATCAACAAGTTTTTCATGGTGGCATATCAGCATGTTTTGCATGGTGGCGGTGTCGTAATTTGCACTATTTCTTGATAAGATATTGTTAGTTTTTTTTTTTTTTTTTAATTCCATTGGATATGTTGGATAACAAATGCTTCTACTTACATGATTCATCAACTTCCCCTTTGAAAGTATTTTGCATTTCTACCATTGCCCAAATATAGGAATTTTAATTTAGCACTACATTTGCGTATGAAAATGATATATAGTTTATGCTTTCCTTGATTTGGGATATACATTATTCCACTCTATTGAAGTTGCATCATTTGTAGATTAGGTTAGGCACAAACCAATGGGATTTTTTGGGTTACTCTCCTAACACTTGTTGTCGTCCAAATGCTTTAGGTATTAGCATTTGCATACTATTTTTTTTGGGGATGATGGTTTTCCATTGGAAATACAAATATAGACTAAAGAAATGCATCAACAAGTTGATTTTGGAGTTGTTGCACATTGGAGGTACAAGGAGGGTGAGGAAACACACTCTTCCTCCATTGTTCAGATGGTCGAGTGGGCATGATGGGTGCTAATGTGGAATAGTGAGATTATGGACACTAAACTACGATTATCTCCCCAGGATGCAGACATGAGACCACCTTGCCCTTTCCCTTCCCATAAAGATGGTTGCCCACATATGGATAAATTTTGCAGCCCACCATGTGGCACAAATGATAGTCTCCTTCTTATAAGTAAGATGATAAAGTGAGTATGGTATTCTTAAAAAAACCATATTATGATGTAGTTGCTTTGCAATCTGCTTGTTTTGAAATTCATTTGCTAATCTTTTACACAATTTTTTATGTATGTTGTTTGAAATTTCTACCATCATATCAATTTCATGAATAAAGGATTGCTTATTGCTGTTAAATAGATGGTTGTGCAAGAACTACCTCCAAATTTGATTGTGAAGGATTTTCTCGACAAAATAAGTTATGGTAGTTCACTTTTTACATCTAATGGTTTGCCAATACAAGAGGAGTTGAGGCCAAGAGTGAATCACAAAATCGTTAGTGATCCTTGTTAGAAGCTGGAAATGGGTGATTTAGTTGAATTGACTCTGTCAATACCATATACGTTTTTGATTGAATACATGAAAGAAATAAGTTGAATGTTTTGGTAAGGCAGTTGAATGCCAGGATGAAACAAGCCATATGCTAGGAAATAATTCACAAGTTGCAGTTATGACATCACTTAGTAGCAACTGGCCAATTGTTTTTGGAGTGAATAGAAAGAATGGTGACCAAAATATTTATGTTTTTGAATGCCAATCAACAACAAGGTTCAATGTCTTTACACCAATATGCTTGTTATGAGCTCAACACGTCACTTATGGAAATTGAAACTAGGTGGGAAGGATAACAATCATTCCTCACAACCACTAGAGATAAACCCAATTGAAAACTTTCTTTGTGGAGCTTATAATTAATATCATGATGACCACAATTTTTTTTGTAGCAAATTCATTATACTCTTTGAATAATTTAAAGCACATTATTTTAACAAGGTTAGGAGATAGGTATGGATAACCGGGAAAGGAAGGTTTGGGATTGCCTGGGCTATTTCGATTCTCATATTTCTATTTCACTTCTTTAGAGAAAATTATATATTCAAATACAAACTCAATTCAAACCAAATTAAAATAGAGAATCCTAATTATGAAGATGTTTCTCTTTCCACAACCTTGCAATGACGTTATTTTTTTTTTAATTATACTTGAATTTCATTGATAATAACTTGGATTTTATATTGCTTTTAACATAAAATTGACACCACGGTAAACATACAAATATCCTATTAAGTATGACCTAAAGATGGTTCAAAGAATCTTAGCTTTAGCCCATGCGCGTGGAAGAGTAATTTCTGACGTGTGAATTTTTATTAGAGGCATTATTCATTTGTCTATTTTGGTTAGAAAAAAGATTTTCTCTTGGTTTTATGTGACTTTCAATTTATCATTTGTATCATGTTGAGAAATGGAAAATAATAATGTGTGACATTTATCTTGCAAAAATTGATGTTGAATGAAAGGATATAGAGTTTAACCAAGCGATAGTTTACTTTGGTAAATGCAGAAGAACATCTCAAAGTTGCCTATGAATACACTATATACAGAGTTTGAACACAAGTAATATATGGATTTTCTTTTGTATATATGTTATTTTTTCTACCCAAGATATTATAGCAAGAAAAATATTGATATTGTAGGAATTGTTTGAGAACCTCATTAAGGTCGATTTTTTTGATTGATACCTTCTCATGACAGGAAGACTTTAAATATGAATTAATATGTTCCTAAAACAAATCAGATTCAAAGTTTATAGATATAAAAGATTAAAAAAAAATGTCAATGCCTTCATTTGATTGTTACTTGACTTTGATGTGGTCAGGTTACAGGAAATGGGATTGGAAAAAGGATGGGGAGACAATGCAGAGCATGTCATGGATATGATTCATTTGTTATTGGAGATCTTTCAAGCACTTGAATCATCGAATTTCGAAATGTTTCTAGTAGGGAATCATATGGTTTTTAATGTTGTGATTCTTTCACCTTATGGTTAGTTTGGGCATGAAGCAAACGTTTTAGGAATGCTAGACAGGATAGCCGTGGATAGGTAAACAAATTTCGTATAATTGCATTGTTCATTCCATGATATCCTCTCTTTAGTGTTTGAATGTATTTTAAATGTTTCTTTTGATTTTGTTTTGTATTTTAACTATGAAATTTAAAATACTCGGTATCATGTCCATTTAAAAAACATATAAATCTTGAATATGATTTTGGTATTACACGATATTAATTGAAATCCTTTTAGTTGTTTTGTGTTAAAATATTTTCATGATTATTAACAATGTTTACTTTCATGTTGTTATTTGAGCACAGGTTATCTATATACTTGAAAAAATTCATGCATTGGAGAATGAAATGTTGTTTTGAATAAAATGACAAGGGTTAAACATCACACCGATTATTTGTTTTAACAAGTTATCTACAACTTGAACTTTTTAACATGTAACTTAGTTGGCATGATTTTGCCTAAGCTTTCTCTGAAAGTTGAATATAACTAAGTTACTAAGGTGTTATATTCTATGGCAATGTTTTATTTGCTTTGTTTATATATGTCATATGGCCACATAATGACCACTATCCCCAACTGAAGAAAACTTATTCGAGTTTCTTGTTTTTATGGGGGAAAATGGCATTGACATTGCTGATGTTGAGGTATATGTCATATAAATATTTTATAGTCTACTTTATTTTATATTCAAGTATTTATCGTTTTTCATGTCTTATACTTTGCATCGTATCTTCTTTCATTTTTGGGAGAGGACCTCAATATTGATGGTAAGAAGCAGGAATTGAAGAAAGAGGAGAACAATAACACTAGAATGAGAAATGCAAAATGAGAGAGAGAAGATAACTGGTCTAGTGATACCTTTAGAGCCAATATCTTGCATAAGACACACACACACACACACACACACACACACACACACACATATATATATAGATATATTGATGGTCAAATATTTAGATTTGGTGAATCCACTTGCAATGGCAGCACAATTATAATGTTTTGAAATGATGAAACAATATTTCATGTGTAAATTGTATTCCAACCAATATTAAGTTGGAAACTCATATTGTAATACTTGATATTTTATATAGCAAAATATGTGGTTGAAATTATTTTTATTTTCACTTGATATTATTCAGTCTTGTAATTAATATATGTAACTTTGTGTTATCATATTAGATGAATATGCACATTGTATAATATTTTATTATTATTATCATTTAGTCACAAAATCATACTAATTAATTTATGTTGATCAATAATGAACACATAAAAACAATCTAAAACTACTAAATTAGTAGTTTATATTGATTAATGATGAACACAAATAAAATGAATATATGACTAAATTAGTCATTTATAATAATTATGAATGAAATTAAATGAAATGAATAAAAATTACTAAATCAGTTGTTTATATAATGAATATGAAACTACAAAAAAAGATAAATGACTACTGTAGATGATAAATTTGTGATTAAAAATGATGACTAAATTTTGCATATATACGACTATTAGTAGTTATTATAGTATCTTATAACACAACTAAAATTTAGTCATATTTATTTGGTTATTAATTTGTTTCAAATGATGACTAAAATTTTCATATATATGACTATTGGTAGCTAATTTAGAGTATATTATAACATGACCAACATTTTGGTCATATTTCTTTGGCCATTGATTGGTTTTATTGGGTAATCATATAGTAATATATTTTGTTGTATATTTGGTCATTAATTGCGGCAATTAATGACTAAATCGATGACTAAATCAATGACCAAATTAATGACTAAATATACTACTAGATGAAAAAATTGAGACAACCAATTAATGACTAAGCTAAAAATGACTAAAAGTTGGCCACATTATAAAATACTGTAAATTAGCTACTATTGGTAACTGACTGAAAAATGGTCATTTATATGCCAATTTTAGTTGTTTTGTTGGTAACTAATTAGCCATTTTGTACTAGTGATTTGAGATCAATTATTTGAAGGAGTGAACATGGGAAAATTTGGCACTTAAAATGAACTAACACTTGACACTTGGCACGTATTGACACATGTGCCACTACAGAAAAGGAATCTAGGGGTGGTTTGGCTTGCTACAATCTTGACAATACCACCTCTAAAAGTGTTTTTAGGAATTTAGGGGAGGTTTTTGAAATCCTCACCCCCGAAAGTCATGAAAATTTGATTTTTTTCATGGGGTCTTTCTAAAAACGCCTCTAAAAGTGTTATCTCATGTATTTTGGAGGGGGATTTTAAATTATTGCCCCTAAAAATATTTTTCAATACTTTTCCCCCAATATTTTTAATTATTCTCCCAATACTTCAAATAACTACATTCATGTGAAATACATGTAAATAATTTACATCATTAACAACACCATCATCACAATACACAATTTACATAGAACAACCCTCCAACCTTCTACTTTTATTAAACAAAGCAAAACTTATTTACATGAGGGTCCAATACAAAGGCTTAAACCTTAATACAACATATAAGCTAACAAAACTTTTACTTGCCCAGAAGCCTGTCGCACTTGGCTTAACTGACCCAACGGGTTGTCTCTACCCTACTCATGGCTCCATTTAGTTCCTTCTCGACTCACATGGTTTTTCTGCCAAGTGCAAACTCACCCGAGCTCCCTTGCTCTTAGTTTTGCTACCTCAGCTCGTATTTTCCTCTTAATGTTTGGCTAGTCCTCTTTTCCTTACGACTTTCCCACTTGTCCCTTGACTTGTATATTTAATGTGTTTTCCTTTTCACCATCCATCATGTGTGTCCTTTATATATATGCGACTTCACCCCTTTTGGTTAGCTTATGCCTTGTGACCCTTTCATTCAATTGGGTCATATTGTCTCTACAAGCGTCTCTTCCACAACACTACTTTGGTTTGGGGTGACCTCCAATGTTCAACTCATTCCATATTTTTCCACCCTTGTCAGTCCAACCATACCATCTTCACCTTTCATTTGCTCTATTGGCACTCGGGTTAACTCGTTCATATTCATTGTTAGGGGTGTGCTCCTTACTCATGTCATGCCTTTGTGGCTCCCATGCCACCAAGCTCATGTTTGCTCTCACCCTCTTTGGTTCTTCCTCACATATGAAATTTGGGATGGTTGGTCATGTCACACCCTTCATGACACTCATTCACCAATCCATCCTTGTGCGAAACCAATGCACCCAAGTGGAAACTCAAAATCTTAATTTTTTTCCACTGTCTTGGTTTCATTGAAGCCTTGGCCCACTGCTCAATCCTCTACCAAATCCTCCATAACATTGAATCTTTTGTGATATAAACATCAAAAATAGTACAATGAGGATGTAACCTTGCCTCGATTAAAGTCACACCCAACTTAGTCCCTAACAACAACCCTCAATGAAATTATACTTTTCTCAATGATGAAAATTTCCTCAACATTTTATCATTAAATCAAACTTTTTCTATAATAAAAAATTCTCTCTTTTACTTTTAAATTCATCCCTTTACTTAAATTTACATTAACATTAATCTACTATTAAACATTTATGAAAGTAAAATTCATCTAAAATCCCACATGAATCTATATATCTATATTATTTTTTTTACCATATAATTTACATTAAATAAATAAAAATGTTCGAAATGTCTCTTTAATTCTCAATGAAAAAATCTAAATAGATAAAATACAAATCAAATACCAAAGCTTCATCGAACCAAAATCTCCCGCCATGAGATAATTTTTCACTCCCCAAAACTGTCAAACCAGTTCCAATTTTCAAAGCTCGTAGACTGGTTTTAAACCGATGTCGATGTGATCAATAGTGTTTTTAAATCCCCAATTCAATTTTTTCTTCTTTTCCAAACCCAAAAATCTTACTTTTATGTGTTTTGTTATGATAAACATTATATTCAAAATCCAAATATCCACATTGTCATGGAAAATACATGGTGGAATTCCTAATGAATTTAATGGGCAATGTTTTTTACAAATAACATCATACACTAGAAAGCAACCACAAAATAATTGGAGGTTTAAGCTACTGTATGAGGTGCAAGCAAGTTCAAATTTGAACATTAGAAATATCCTAAAAGCTATGGTGTTGAAGATTTCCAAAGCCTGTCAATCAACTACTAAGGTAAAGCCTATATTGTCTTATTCCGGGGCATTCATGGTAATCGATATAATTATTCGTAATCAATCATTATTACATATTATAGCATTTATAGAGGTGCGGGGTTTTTTCAAAAAACAAGACCTTGTGTTTTTAAATATTTATACAATTTCTTTTATTGGACAATGTGAATTGTTGTAGGGGAAATAGAGGCCCCCATGTGGGTGGATTTTTCTCTACAGGGAAGATCCAAAAAAGAAGACTAGTAACAACCCTTTTCAATTTCATTACAATTATCTTCTATCATTTAAATTTTGGTACTCAATGCTCAGGGAGGATAGCTAGTTCCACTCTATACATCTGTAAACCCTACTCTCTTTAACATTTAACCTCTACAATATAAACATTTTAAATCTTGATGAAATTAGAATGGATGTGGATTATACTGTGTAATTGTATTTAGCATTGATTTGAGACATCATACTGGCATAATTATGATTATTTTAATTTCTCTCAGGTTTCAACAACAATCATTTCATGACCTGGTATTGGATTTTGCACCTTTTGTTAAAGTGAAGGGCAAGGTCCCAAAGTCATTCCATGTTTGTCCAAGCCTTATGAATTCGACCTCAAAATCAAGGGATCGTCCATATTAAAACCACAGATGGTTAAGGAGAAAACTGAAAAAAATTCAATTGAACTTATTTGAATTTAATAAATAGCGCAACTGACATACCAAACATAGTGTAGTAATATCCCCCAGTTAGCTAGATTATCAAGTCAATTTTTATGCAATTGTGTTTATATTAGGTAAGTTATTCAATGTTTATTTCATCCATATTAAAGGCAATCAGAGAAAAACTATTATCACTCAATTCAAACTACTAGTACGAAATGGCTAATTAGTTACTAAGAAAATGACTAAATTTTTCTTATAAACGACCATTTTTCAGTCAGTGACAAATAGAGGCTAATTTAAAATATCTTATAATGAAACCAAATTTTAGTCGTATTTAGCTTATTCATTAATTGAATGTCTCAATTTTATCATTTAATAGTATATTTAGTCATTAATTTTGTCATTGATGTAGCCATTAATTTCCACAATTAATGACCAAATACACAACAAAATGTACTACTACATGATCACCTAAGAAAACCAATTTATGACCAAAATGTTGGTCGTGTTATAAGATACTGTAAATTCAATACTAATAGTCATATATATGCAAATTTTAATAATTGTTTGAAACCAATTAATTACCAAATAAATATGACTAAGTTTCAATCGTGTTATAAGATACTATAAATTAGCTACTAATAGTCATATATATGTAAAATTTAGCCTTTATTTGTATTCACAAATGTATCATTTATCGTACTCATTTATCTTTTTTTAGTAGTTTCATATTCATTATATTAACAATTGATTTAGTAGTTTATATTCATTTCATTTACTTTCATTAATAATAATTATAAACGATTAATTTAGTTCTCATATATTCATTTTATTTGTGTTCATCATTAAGTAATATAAATTTCTAATTTAGTAGTTTTAGTTTGATTTTATATGTTCATTATTAATCAACATAAATTAATTAGTATTATTTTGCAGCTAAAATTAAAAAAAATGTCATACAATGTGCATATTCATCTAATAAGAAAATTCAAAATTACATATGTTAATTACAATGCTAAATAATATCAATTACAACTATAAATAACCTAAACCACATAAATTACATTATATGAAATGTCAAGCATTAAAATATGAGTTTTCAACTTAATATTGGTTGGACTAAAATTTACGCATAAAATTTTGTTTCATCACTTCAAAACATTATCATTGTGTTGTCAAGGATTTGCAGATGAATTCACCAACTCTAAAGTCTTGACCATCAGTCTGTATGTGTGTATCTAATGTGAAATATTGGCTTTAAAGGTATCACTAGATAGGTTCTCTTTTCTGTCTCTTTTTGTATTTTCTGCTCTAGTGTTATTATTCTCCTCTTTCTTTAATTCCTGCTTGGGTATCAAGTACAGGAAGGGTCATATTCTATTTTCTACAATATTCCATAGCTTCAATGATTGCAATCAAATACAATAAATATCAAATCACATATCGCAATCAAAACGTCTATCATTACCAACCCTTACCAAGAAAAATCCTGTATTAAATAAGTAATAGTTTTGAAGTCAAATATGGAATGTGACTAACGTGATATCATCCAATTACCAAAAGCTACCAACTCTTATAAGGAGAAAAGCCCATATTAAATAACCAATAGTTTTGAAGTCAAATACCAAATGTGACTAACCTGATAGCATCTTCTTACCAAACGTTTTGGACACCTTGGATGAAAGACACATGAATGGAATTTATTTCCACTACATCTCAACTCATGTACACATTCACAACCTTTTCCAGAATGAAAAGACCATGCGCTAATACAATCCCCACTTATAGTTACAAAATATTATCCACTTGTATCTCTGCAACTGAGTGCACATGCTTTCTATTCCTTTGAAATAATAAATATATTAAAGATACTAATCATTTCCGAGCCTTTATTTATCTAAATTAGATAAATCTTTATATCCACTAATGATATTTCCAAAAAATATTTAAAAAATTAGAAGATACGGGCATCGTATGTGGAAACTATAGATACCTTAAGTAAACCAATTTAAGAAAAACTAAGAGAATAAAAAAATTCAAAATCTTCATCCAACAATACTTATAATTTTAGTGTGCATAAAAAAATACTAAATGTGAATGCAAGATAACACAAAACATACTTGTAAAAAATGAAAATTGTACCTCCACCTCAAAAGAGGAATTTCTCCCCTTCTTTCCTCAGTCAATGTTGATTTATATTTCATTATTTATCCATTCATAGGGGGATTCTTGTTCCAATAAAAAAATTAAGAATCAATAAGTCTGGAAACAATGTTAATTTATTATCATAAATCCTCTACAACATTTGGGTGAAATAATATGTAGTTACCATTGCTTTAGAACTTCAATCTTTTTGTATGTTTTTAAAAGGTATGGAAGAAACAATAGATATGGATCAAGTATGTTCCTGTATCAATACTCATCCTTGATTTTTGGCCATATAATCTATATGTTGTAGCCTTCTGGTGGAGGGATTAAGCACTCAACTCTTTCAGAAAGTAGGGGGAAGTGTTGCTCCCTAAATGCAAGCCTATGAGCATCATACTTCCTCCATCTCTAGAAAAATGAGAGTTGGACCATTTTAGTAGATTGAAATTGAATGACATAACTCAGAAGGCATACAAAACAACCTAAAAAACCCATTTCACTACAAACTAACAATGAAAAATAAGCTTAAACTTTTTTCAATAGCAATGTTTTTCCATGAAAAAGTCATTGAGAAGACCTGCCAAGCAGTTCACTGGACCCTGTCTCAAAAAAAAAGAGATTAATGTCCACAAATGACCAAAATAGGTCAATGGGACTAGAAAGTAAAACACATCACAATATAGAGAATAAAATTAGTTTGCATCATGTGCACCAACAAGGGAAAACCTAACTAGTTCATCCAATGTGGTTGATTGGTAACAAACAAGTAGTTGTGAGATCTACCAGCTCACAGACATTAAGTCATTTAGTAAATTCACCAAGAAATACAAACTACTATTTTAGTTATATTTAGCTCAAAATGTAATGAAAATTGTGTATCATTTACAAATCGGAAGGTTTATGTAATTTTAGCTCCTCAAAGGAGTCAAATGTCCAAATTGGGAAAGCTACATTTCAAACTCTTAAAATTATTACAACACAATCTATCACAGTACAAATACCTTTGGATCTATGCATGGAGTGTAATCTTGATAGTCACTGTTGCACTCTTCAAACTTCATGGACTTCACTTCGGCAACATTGCAACCAACTTGTAGAGGGGCAAGTGATGTTTTATCTTCTAGAACGAATTTGTTCTTCTCAGAGAAAAAGATACCACCAAGGTAAAATGAAAGGGCACATAAGGAGAGGAGCATCACAGTGATAGGAACCAATCTCAGGGACTTGTCCACATACATTGTTGGTTTAAAATCTTTATCCTTCATTTTTTTATTGAGAAGTAACTTATGATTCAATATTTGTTGAAAATTGACATAAGAGATGAGAACCAGATAAAAATAGACATTTATACTATATGAGTAAGATTACTGAACACATATATACTATATAGAAATTTACTATTCAACAAAACATACCCCAATTCTTAAGAGTAAAATGGACAAGTGACCAATCTATTATGCTAAGAAAATGATCTCCCATCAAGCTGTAAGGAAAATCATCAAGATGTTTATGCATTTACATCAGTCGAACCACTTGGTGCACTTGTCCATCAAGTATCCCTTAACTAATGGAAAATATTCATTAGGTCTTATAAATTATGTGATGGTGTATGGTTGACCAAGAAACCTTTCATGAACTAGTTGAGTACTTATAACAAAAATAAAAGTGTACAAGTTACTCAGGGCCATACTGGCATGAACAAGATTTGATTGCATTCATCTAGACTCCATAGGGATTACAAACTGGCAAGATATATCAGATAAGCAAGCCTAGTGTGTATGATCAAACTAATATTCAAGCAATTGCAAACATTGTTCCAACAAGCTATAATCAATAGAATTAGTCATTAGATCTACAAGGACTAAATTTACAATGATGTGAGATAGTGCTTCTGTGAGAGGTGTATCTAGGATTACAATGAACAGATAGGATATGGAATGACTAAAATTAGCCAAATTGCATTGAAGGTTGCATGGGATTAATCTACAAAATTATAGTTGCATGGACACAAATGGGATGAGAAAATGGGATGGACTATGACATTAAAAATTTGGAAGTGAGTGGTTTCGACCTCCCAATCCAAGGTGGGAATGAGATACAATTGGAGCGTGGAACTAAGTAGATTTTCCAACACAAAATCAAAATCATAATGACATCTGAAAATGGACATTCTACTTCATGAAAAATGAATAGAACCACCCAATTGTAATAATGTTATGCAAGACTTTCGGCGTGGAAGGATGGGTCTTCAACTCGTGAAGTGACAAGTCATAATACTCATTACTACATGGAATAGAGACGATTTTTAGGATTGCAGTGATCTCTAGATACTAGCACAAACCCATATCACCTAGGGTGTGATATACAACTCTAGCTTGACAAGTTCCATGTTGCCTAATTTGAGATCCAATATTTGATATATTTTCCATTTGTAGTCTCCAGCATCATATATGGATTTAGATGGGTTTGTGTTGCAATGAATGCACCCTCTAGATTCAATATACATTTACACATATGCACACAATAAATTTTTTGATACATCACCCCCAAGCTTGTGCCCACCCTAAATGCATGGTGTACTAGATTCTCTTCATGCAATAAGGAGACCACTCACTAAAATAGCATGAATTTCCACAAAAAATGTGTATGAATATTTGAAGAAGAAGGATTAAACATTCAAACAATACCAAAACCCCAAAATTCAATGTCATCCAAATTCTCCACCATCATCGCACAAGACAGCACGAGCATCTAGCCTTAGGCATTCACCCAACACATAAAAATATACCCCTAGTCCCTCCAACAACAAAATTAATCAATAAAACATGTGTACTACCAAAATTTGTAAATGCAACAAATTGAGGCAACAGAATACCCAACAGTTTCAATAAATGAGATCTAAGAAATGTAGAGCGGTCATTACCATGAGCATTGAGTTCCATCCCCAAAACGAAGTACAAACTAGCAGTAACCAGTACAAGCAATCAATCAAAAAAAAATTGGAAATGTAAGATGGATCACTCACCTGACTTAGTCCACATAGAGCTGGGAAAATATCAATATCAATACATTTGCAGAAGCCCAATGTTCCCCGATATATGTGGCTATTAGGGCACATAAGGAGAGGAGCATCACAATGATAGGAACCAATCTCAAGTACTTGTCCATGTACATTGTTGGTTTAAAATCTTGATCCTTCAATATTTTTTATCGAGAAGTAACTTTTGATTCAATAGTTGTTGAAAATTAATGTAAGATATGAGATCCAGATATAAACATGCATTTATACTAAATAATTAAGATTACTGAACACATATATACTATATAGCAATTTACTATTTCAACAAAACATACCCCAATTCTTAAGAGTAAAATGGTAAGTGGCCGATCTATAATGCTAAGAGACTGATCTCCCATCCAGCTGTAAGGCAAGTCATCAAGATGTCTATGCATCTACATTAGCTAAATCACTTGATGCACTTGTCCATCAAGTATCCCTTAACTAATGGAAAATATTTCATCAGGCCTTGGAAATTCTGTGATATTGCATGATTGACCAAGCAACCTTTCATGAACTAGTTGAGTACCTATAACAGAAAGAAAATTGTACAAGTTACTCAGGGCCATATTAGCATGAACAAGAGATGATTGCATTCATCTAGACTAGAGATGGATTACAAACTAGTAAGACAAAATAGATTTTCAAGCCTCATGTGTACGATCAGACTAATATTCAAGAAATCACATACATTGTTCCAACAAGCTATAATCAATGGAATTAGCCATTGGCTCTGCAAGGACTAAATTTTCACAGATGTGAGATATTTCTTTTATGAGAGGTGTGTATGGGAATACAATGAAGAGATCAGATATGGAATGAATCAACTTGGACAAATTCCATTGGAAGATGTATGGGATTAATATACAAAATCAAATGGGATGAAAAAATGGGATGGACTATGATATTAAAAATTTGGAAGTGAGTGGTGTTGACCTCATAAGTCAATGTGTGAATGAGATACAATTAGATCCCAGAGATTTTCCAATGCAAAATAAAAATCATAATAAGATATGAAAACAAACATTCTCATTCATGAAAAATGAATAGAACCACCCAACTGTAATAAGATTATGTGGGACTTTGGGCATGGAAGGATGGATCTTCAAGCCTTGAAGTGACAAGTCATAAGACTCATTACAGAAAATAACATAAACAATATTTAGGATCATAATGACCTCAAGATACTAGCACAAAACCATCTCACCTAGGTTGTGACATGCACCTCGATCTTGACAAGTCCATGTTGCATAATTTGAGATCCAATTTTTGATGTACTATCCATTTGTAGTCTCTAGCATTCTATATGGATATAGATGGGTTTGTCATGCAACAAATTCACCCTATAGATTCAATATATCTTTAGCCATATGCACACAATAAGTGTTTTGATACATCACCCCCATGCTCGTGCCCACACTAAATGCATGGTCTGCTAGCTTTTCTTAATGCAATAAAGAGGCTGCTCCCTAAACTGGCAGGAATTTAAAAAAAAATATGTGTATAAAGATTTGAAGAAGAAGGATTAAGCATTCAAACAATACAAGTTGATGGACAGGTTTTGATTGTGTTAGATGCACTCTTACGTTAAACAACATTACAGAAATTCCTTGTAGATTCAAACTGCTTATGTAATTTTGTAAAACAAAAGACTTGAATCTAGATAGCCTTACAAGAGTCCATCAATGGAAACAATCAATCGATCGAGAAATCACGAAGAATACAAGAGAAATAATTAAGTAAACACCTTACACAATGATTTCCTAGGGAAATCCACATCTAAAAACCCCTACTATCTATATTGCATTATTCAAAAAATATTAGAAGATTACAATTCTTTCCTTAAGCTCGAGCAACCTCTGCACTATCTCTATCTGTCTCACAGATTCCTAGACAAGCCTAGGCCAATGCTTAACAAAATTTTGGCTTTCCAAATTCCCTATTTCATTCTGTTGTTTCCTTAGGAATTAGCCCCTATTAATTAGGGAAATTCCTCAATTGTAATTACACAATCCTCATAATACTTCCTCTAACTGTATACACCACATATAAAATTTGGATGATCATACAACTAATTGTAAATTTCCCTTGAACTCTATATCAACTAGGTAACTCTCAGATCTGACATGAATGAGTTATTTATGAGTGAATCATCAGTTAACTGGTTGAACACATGAATAAACACCCCACTGTCTGACCTCCTGCTTGTTCCTCTTTTAGTTGGAACTAGTTTAACTAACTTTAAGTTAGTTAAACTGAACTAATTAATTACAAATCAAAATAAAATCAACCAGGGCTCCTATAAAGTAGGAGACATTATACATGACTCAAGTTAGACCATAAAATCAAATTAACTGAGCCAACTAAGTCAAATTAACTTAGTTAACTGGTATAATTTGTCTTGTGATGTGGAATTACAATTTTATTCTTAATTTAATGCAAGGACAAAATTAAATCATGATTTTCTTGTTGCATTTTCAACACTCCCACTCAACAAGAAAGGTATTATCAAATACCCCAATCCTGCCTCTATTGAACTCGAATTTTCCTCTTGATGGTGCCATATTCAGTATGTTTGCATCATATTCCTCTGTATGAATTTACTCCAGCAAAATGATTTTCATTTGCACACAATCTTGTAGAGGGTGATACCAGATGTCGATATGCTTGGACCAATCATGAAAAACTAGATGCATAGAGAGATTGATACAAATATTATTTTCACAGTAAATCATTGTAGGAGCCATCTGCTAACCAAATAACCCAACAGGGATCTTCCTCATCTAGATAGCCTCACAAGTTGATTGACTAGAAACCATATACTCTACTTCTGTGAAGATGAGTGCACCTGATCTCTACTTCCTGTTGTACCAAGAAACTACTATTGACTAAATAATGAAGATTCCCCCTGATGTGCTCTTCCTATCTAATGGAATCCCTACACAATTGCATATGTGAAGCCTTGCAACTTCACTCCTTATGTTTGAGTGTACCAAAAACCAAATTGAGTGGTGCCTCTGAGGTATATCAACACATGTTTATATGCCTTCCAATAGAGTTCCATTTTCTTAACCATTACTTGACTAATTTGGTTAACTACAAAACATATGTATGGTAGTGTGTGCACCAAATACATAAGTGAGCCCACAAGCTACCTGTAAATAGTAGCCTCCACTACTTCACCTGAAGTAGCATCTTCCTTCCTCCAACTCCCTGCTAGAGGAGTCTCCATGGGTTTGTTGTTGTCCATGTGGAACTTCTTCAGTATCTTGTTGGCATACTTTCCCTGAGAGACAAATTGTTCCTCATCTCCTTTCCATACTTCCATACCAAGGAAATAATGCATGAGCCCCAGGTCATTCATATCAAATTCTCTTCCAAAATCCTCTTTGCAATATTTTACCTGCTTCTCATCACCTGTTGTAATTAAACCCTCTTTTCAATATGGGAGAACAATACCCTGGGATAGTCTTCCCCCAAGTTAAAGTTTCATGTAATAAAGGATATTAAAGGCAAAATGATAAGACCAAGTTCATGGGACATGTATTCCAAGCCGAATGTTGGGTAAAAAATTATAGTGGGAATCACATCTGGTTTGTTAATGGTTATGGAAATTTGCAATAGCATTGGAAAAGGAAAAGAGGCAATAATTGGCCTTTGATTATGAGAAATAAGGAAAATAGGAGAAAAGGAAGGTGAAGAGACACAAATTTGCATGCAAGTGAAATTAGAGGAAAAATGAAAGAAAATGAAAGAAAAAAGAGACATAAATGACAAAAATAAATCAAAGAAACAATTCATAGATTTTGGTCAGTTTTGAATTGGATCAGTTTTAGAGAGAGAGAGAGGGAGAGAGAAAGCAATCATGAAAAGGAAAACAAAGGACTAGCAACGGAAATCAAGGGAACGCAAGGAGAAGGTAGGATCAACAACTATAGTAAGAAGATATTGCAGGTAGCAGGTTACATGTGCAATTTCCTTGTTGGGATGTGAATTCATGGTACATGCATTTGATTATTTTGTTCATTTTTTTTCATTGGCATAGATTTTCTTAGATTGATAGTGGTTTCATCCTTGTCTTGCCATTTCCTGGATATCCATTTGTGACAGGATTCATTCTTGGTTGAGATTTGGAGTGCTGGAAGGTTTTGGATCCGATTGAGGCCATATCAAGAAAATCCCAAGGGTTAGGGGTGAAGATGGTCCTCTCGGAGAAGCCCTCGATAGGTGCGTGGAGACAAGAAAATTCATGTGGGTATGGTGAAGTAATTCTAACGCATATAAGCTTGGTTTTCTTTTGTGATCTTCGGAATGTTTTAGGTAAGATCACAGTAGCTTGTGGTTGGAGGTAGTTTAACCTCTGGAGTCCCTGTTTTCTTATGTCTCGGTTTATCCCAAGAGATCCCACATTCATGCCTGGAATACAGCATGGGGACGATTGGTTGAAAGAGATCTTTGGTTCATCCCAATATTTGGTCGGGTGGCATGTGGAAGTCCCTGACTTGGTTGGATTTTGCATATGTTAATATGAGTTAGTTTCTGTATTGTGATTAATGAGCGCATGAACTAGTTATTTGTGATCTTATGGATTATTTTTCATGCTTTCTATTTAGGTTATATGTTGGTTATATGCATGGTTATATGATGTGCTCTAGCTATGGCTCGTGTTCATGATTTGGTAATTATTGAATGGTTTATGAATGAATGGGATAACAATGTTGTTATGACTAGATTGAGAGGGTATAGATCCTTCTTGGTGATTCTCAGATGAAGTAAAAAAATTTATAAATAGATATGCATCCATGACCTCTAGATTTTATGTTTATCATATGTTTGATGGAATTTCTATCATGTATTAGGCATGTCTTGGTTAAGATCTTTCTCAAGTATTAATTGCTTAGCATTTTATTAATTGTAGCTATGTTTTCTAGAAAGTCATAGGAAGTTATGGGAAGTGGTCATGAGTCTAGTATGAAAAAGTGGCATAGATCTCACCATCGAATGCATAGACCTGAAAAATTTTGGTCATAACTGCATGAAGACCGACTTATGGGTGCAGTTGTAGCCTCATAGTTGCATGCACAATCAGTGTCTAGGGTGCGATTGGGAGGTGAAGCTACTAAAAAATAAGTTCCAACTTAGGATCTAATCATCAGAGGTTGTGGAATGACTTCTAGGTGATCTAGTTCTCCTGAGACACACAGATAATTTTCTGTTTGTCCGCCCCACTTCGATAACTAGAACTTGGAGGTTGGATCATACCATATCGACACTCAGCTCATGCTTATATTAGAGACCTTGTAAAAGTGGGTAAATATGGGAGGGGCAGTTACATATATTAATGCCAAGGTGAATTTCTGTAGTGATAATGACTTTGGTAATCGACTATATGGCTATGATTTTTTTTTAAGTGAGGATGATTTATCCTTAATGTATGAGGTTAGGAGGAATGTATATTTGAATACATTATTGTTTTTCCCACTAGAATTTATACTATGAAGAGATAGAGGTGAGATGATGTCAAGGATAAATATAGGAAACCACTTCTGCAACCATAATCTGGTAAACAAATATCAATTTTTTTATGAAAACCAAGTGGCAATGTCCCATGCTTGTGATATTGCCAAAAAACAGTATTTACAATGTGTTGTAGCGGCTACAACCACCCTCAAAATTTTTTCCTTAACTTCATTTTGAAGCCTCCCTACCAAACTTTCACAGCACCTTGTCTTGCTTCATCAAGTACACAAGCTTCAGTGTTTTTCTTGCACAAAGATAGCCTGTCGATCAAAGCTTGATGCATTCTCCTCAGAGGCTGATCACCCGGACTTGGTATAGGTGCAGGCTGAGTAGCTCCCCCCAATAAATTGTGCAATTATGGAGGCAAACTAGCCTTCCCTCCAAAAATTGTGCAATTTTGTCTGGCAGCCTGTTGGGCTCCAGAATTGCGTAATCCTGTCAATCAGGCTCCACCCAGATAACTGCGCAATCCTTCCTAGTACGCCTGCTCAACCTAGGAATTGTGCAGTCCTAGGTAGCAGCTAGTTGCTTTTCCCATAAATTGCACAAATCTCCTAGGCAGCTAGCCCAACTCCCATCTAGAAATGCGCACTTTCTCCCAACAGTTGAGCAGCCTCATGAATGAGCAGTTTGGTTGACCAGTTCCACCTGGGACCAACGAAACTTGACTTGCATGCATGAATTTCTTTTTCACGGAATAGAGAGAGGCAACATGCAAAAAGCATCCCTTGATTCAAGGAGCTATTTTTAGCAGCCAGACATTACATGCAAGTTTGTTTCAGAAACTTTCCTCCGAGTGTCGCTTTTTCCTAGATCTGTGGCACGTGCATCATAAGCTAAAAATTATTTATTCGACACATAAAAACTCATTCTTTCACATCGATCTTGGAGCTCTAACATTCCACAACACATCTAGGAATCTTTGACACATCTGACTCAGCGATTCATGGCTAAGTGGCCTCAACTTGTCTTGTTCAACATTTCTGTCGCTTTTTGTGTTTCCACTAGTGTGAGTGTTGTTTGCTTGATTTGTTTGAATGCTTGTTGTCGTTTACATGCATAATATCTTGTACTAGCACCATTTCAGTTTTCGTATCTACCTCACTGTTGTCGCATGCATGAAATTGTTTTGCACGAACAATCTCCAATTCAGTGACTCGCTTCACTCAGTTGCATGTCAATTTATTTACTGAATCTTTCATTCAATGTTTTCATGCACAATCGATCACGTTTTCTTTCACTTAGTGTCACTATGCATTCACTTTCATATTTTCTTTCAATTGCCCATTGACAGGTCTGGGAAACCTTGCCCCGGACTCTGCCTCCCCAGAAAAAATTGCGTAATCTGGAGAAGGAAGGCTCTATCTTCCTCTCCAGAAATGTGCATTTCTGCCTAGTCACTGTCCTCTATGACTCTTTTGTGCATTTCTGAGGGATAGTGACTACTGGCCCAAAAAATTACGTAATACAGTCCATGAGACTTTAGTCATTGCCAGCTAGAATTACGCATTGCACAATCCCAACAATTAGTAGTCAGTCTAGATTGCACATTATGCAAATCCAGCAGCCAATTTTGCCTCCCAGACATCCCAGACTACCTCTTGCATAGTTTTGGAAGCCAGTGACCCAACCTCTTAGAAGAAATTGTGCAATCTTTGACTATCATTCCCCAGGTATGGGTTAAGTCATTCCCTAAATGTGCTTTGGTTTTTACTGATAGATTTCTTTCCATGAATGTTGCTTTGTCTCCAGATCTTTTAGGTGTTCATCCAACTCTTAGAAGTACATGATCAATGGCATCCAAGAGATTATGAGCAAAGGACACTGATGGAAGTGCAACTGGAGCAGTAGTTGAGTAGATGTTCGTTTGTCTACCGATCTATGAAGATACCAAGTTATTTCTAGACAAGGACATCAAGCTGAAATGGAAAGAAGTCAATGAAGCATTTGTAGGTACTTTTACATAAGACCTCAAAGACCGTCAGGTGTATGTGAACATTCATAATTCCGGCTTCTACTAGATTTCATGCAGATACCCCACATTCCCATACGCGAACATGATAGACTGGATCGTCTCGTACACTGATCCCGAGATGATGACTCTAAGCAGTGTCAGTGGGACGAAGCTTGCCACCTTCTGGGCATAGGATTATGATGAGATGTATCAGATGTAGAATTCCGTGATTATCACGGAGACTCCTTCTAGCTTACCCAACATCAGTGCCAACTCCAAAGACATTCTAAACAACTGGGTAAAGGAGTAGGCAAGATTCAAGATGACACCCAACCAGATCTGTAAGATGAAAATACTGTGGAAGGTGTATCAATACTTGGTCATATTTTCATGTCGACTATGTGGCCATAAAAGCATGGAAACCATGTAACTCGCCTGGCATGTTGGCTCATCAGCTAAAGGAATAGGTAACGAGGGCTCGACAGTCACCCGGAGGTATGAAAGTTGAGATCTACATGTATCCCTACATCTTAGATCCAATCTATGCTCAACAGTATTTCCCAAGCTTGGAGTGGGCATGGTCACCAACAGAGACTATTGTGAACACATATTATAAGTTCTTGTCCAAATGCAACTTCAAAGGAGTTATCACACGGTTGTCTGATCATTTTGTCACCCTAGTTTTCAAGATGATATTCGAATAGGATCCGCCCTCCATGTCGAAGGAAGAAATGGAGGCACTAATAGACATTGCTGATTGGTATGCCTCACTGTACAGCACCTTCATACGAATGTTCAACACAAAGAAGCCTCCACATGTTCTACAAAAGTTTTCCTTGGACATACTCATCATGCAGGAAGTAGCATATCACATCTCAGTAGGATTGCCATCTAAACTACACTAGAAGAAGAAGGCCCCTTGGCCTGCTCTTTCTTTGTGGATTGGTTAACATGAGATACAGAGTTTCAAGAGAGTAGATGTTGAAGTGGAAAAAATGAAGAAGTATCCATTCGACCTCCAAAGTTACAATCTGTATGACCCACATTATAGTGAAAGATCACTGCATGAGAGTACAATTCAAATGGATCCACGAGGCATGTCATTGGGTGGAGGAGGACCCATGGAGATATTGTCACAAATCCTCCTGCCTCAATGAACTGGTTGGATTCGCTATGGAGTGGTTAGCGAAGCAACATGAGCAAACATCCTGGAGAGCACCAGCACTAGAAGCAATAACAACGGAGGTAAGCATAACAATGCATGACAAGGGCAAGAGGATTGTCGATCGCATGGAGGAAGAGAAAAGTTACAAATTCTGAGTGTATCCACTTGTGGAGAAAAAAGTTATGGCCAGAGGCAAAGAGGCAAAAACACGACAAGAAAATCATGCAAGGTTGAGGAATAAAATAAAAATGGAAGAAGTAGAGAAGGAGTTGCAAGAGTTGAAGGAGAAACTCCAGAAGGAACAAGAGCTGCACAAACAGAAGAGGGAAGTGCAACAACAACCATTACAGCAAGGGGCGCAACATGTGCAAACATATGAAACAACACCCATACAAGTATTGGATTCATCAGAATAGCTGGCATCAGGCAGACAGGGTGAACCATCACAAGAGCAAGACTTCGCTCATGAGATTGAGCAAGAACTTCAATAGTTGGATATGGACATGGAGCAACAGGAATTGGAACAGGACATCGACCTTATGCCTCACCACCAAGAGGTCGACTTACCTACTTCACCACATCCAGATGATGAGCAGTCTCAAGTGACTGAGGAGGCATTGAGGTTCTTGGAGATCAGCCAGAAGAAGAGATGCACAACATCTGATTCTACTTCCATGGTCGTCTAGCATGGCTTGCTCAAGCAATTTCTCTCACATGGGTACATGTGCATTGTAATGTAATGTCTTGTCAAGTGTAAGTCAAGTTGTGATAGTTGGATGTAATAGTCATAGAGTAAATGAAGAGTCACGAGGGTAGTTGAACTGTCACAAAGGGGAATGTCAAGGGCCACCCCACCCTTCGCTATAAATAGTCCGTCATAACTCATTGTATGGGATTTTGGTTAGACAAGCTTCCAATAAGACTATCTTGGAGAGAGCTTGGGTAGTATTTGAATGAGCCTTGGCTTCTCCACTACACAGAGCTAGTACATATCTTTGGAGGAGCAGGCAGTTATGGTTGTAATGTTCCGCTATCAGAACTAGTGGTTGGACATGGATGTATTGTATGAATGGAACTTACATTTATTAATATAACAAGAGTCAACACGTTTCATGCATATGTTGTATTGTATTTTATGCTGTCTAGTTTACTCTAAATGATATATGTATTGGTTAACTTACGCATGCATTTATAGCTATCTGTGTAAGTATGTATGAATCTTTCTAAAATTTGTTGTTGGTTTAACCATCACTTTGCATTTATTTCTAACTTGTCTTCAATGTTGTGATGTATCTTTGCTCATGTGTTCCCTTCTTAATTGTGTGCCATCACAAGTTTCCAAGGGGCACACCCATCTCAACCCCCGTGTGTTATAACCTCTCAAGAACCTTACTTGGCACGCTGCAGCTGTCACACCCTTGCTACCAACATAGTTATCTTACTTGCCTCTGTGTGAAATCATGGTCAAGGCATTACCATACGACCACTGCTAGGACTCCTACACCAAATGGTCTAAGGTCTAATTGGGACTTCTTATTGGGGAGATCCCCTGACATGTTGGTGGGTCGTGCACTGTCAACATTTCTAGTGCTAGAAGGTGGGACAGATGAAAAGTTGTGTCCTCTCATCCTGTTTTGAACCTTCGCATATCTATCATGAACTCTTGCACTCTTCTCCCTCCGTGATGTTTTTCAAATCATGAAGATGTCACCATCATGAGGGAGTTTTTCAATCACGTGTCCACTTACACGTATGATGGTGAAGGCGAAGCGGCTTGGCCTGAGTTCTTACATGACTTTATTTCCACGTTTCATGAGGAAGATGGGTGTTCTAATGAATAGGTCAGCTTGTTGCTTGCATACACACTTCGCGAATCTCCACTTCGATGGCTGTGTAGCCTATCAGATGATAGTGTGCACTCACTTGAGCACTTCTGTGATCTTATTAAAGACACTTTCCATCATTTTGATCTAGACCATCTTGACCAAAAACTGTTACAACAATCGAGGGCTCCACATGAATCAACTATGGATTTTTGGCAGCACTTCCGTGATTTGTAGTTTCAAGATCTGAAGAGCCAGATGAAATTTTCCTCTCTTTGGGACTGACTCGAGTATTATGTTAAGAAATTTTCTCATCCCAAGAAGAATTTTGAAATCAAGCCTCACTCAACATTCTTTAGTGATGGAGCTGCACAATCTCAAACTAATGTGGTCACTATAACAGGTGACTGTCCGCCATCCCCTCATCAAATATCTCCACCACTGCAGAGTGATGTTGAAAGCCATGCTCACACACATGTTCAGTTGTCACATCCTCTCAGCATCAATTCGCTTAATTTTCACGCAGATTTGGTTGTGAGTCCATCGAGTTGTCATATGCATTTTGTTTCACAACCTTCATCTTCTTACTCGAATGTTCCTCCGGATGATACTGTCTTATGTTCTTCCATTTCGTACTCTACACTTGTTGTGAAAAAGGAACAAGTGAATGACGGAGTTGGTGTTGCAGAACCAACATGCATAGTCATTCATGAAAAGTATGAGTGGGAGCTTGAGAATCAACACTCGACGCTGGATGATTCCCTTCCATCCGAGCTTCCTCCATTCTTTCCTAACATCTTCGATGAACCTACCATCCAATATTTCGCATGTGTGTCTTCATCCACAGATGCACCCATTATTGATCACTCGCATGATACACCAGATTTCAGTCCATCAGTCAACTACGGAGAGGATGACGTATTCATTGGAAATCCACTTGATCTTTCATCTTCCTTTTTTGGAAACGTGGAGGACGAATTTTTTCACTTCCTCCACTCGAACTGCACTCTCCTATCTCTCATGCATTGGAGGAATCTTACACTACAAGAACATGTGCATGACGCAAGTTGTCATTGTTTCTTTCGTTTGCTTGCATTTCATAGTCAAGAGTGTGCTCATGCTTCAAATTTGCACATAGTGTCGCACAGCATCGTGGTAATTCCACTCACTGCTCTTCATACACTTGCACTCACTTATGTCCCATGGGAACTTTGAAACACGAAGTGTGGTTGTCTTCATTGTTATATATTTCTTTCTTACTAGTGCACATAACTGGGTTGCTCACGGACCAAGCCTTCACCAACATGGGTCAACCAATGCGCCGGTGGCTACATTGGAAATATCACTTCACATGATTAGTCCCATGCACCGTTAGTTTAGGAGTGGGAGTAGTGTTTGCTTTCAGTCAATTTTCTTGCATGCTTGTTTTCTTACTCACTTTGTTTGTTTGAATTTCTTGTTTTCTTACTAGATTTTCTTTTTCTTTTTGCTTATGCTCTTGCTTTGCTTTTTTTTTTTCTTTTTGCTTTCTCTTTTGTAGGTTAGTTTTGAATGAAACCCTGTATGACTCTCGAAACAAGCTAGGTGAAATTCAAGAGGCCTTGTGAAACTATCACTACTTGATTATCTATCATCTTGCCTCTGTATGAAGAACTTGTTACTTCTAGTCCATGACACGTCAAAGGAAAACACATATTATTCGATGTGAACCTTGGTGAAAACACAATGCTTGCGTGCTAACTAGTGTCACCTACTCTAGTCGATTGTTTTTGTGTTAACTCTTGTTAGCTTAGTAAAGTAGAGTATGGTGAGGGGGAAAACCTTAATAGGCACATCAGAGATATAATAAACTACTTCTCTGCTAGAGCAACCTCTTCTCTCAATAAGTTGTGATCCCTCTTCCACCTCTGAAATGAATAAGTGCTATGCACAGTTTAAAATATGAAAAATGAAAAAATGAAAAGTGAAAAAATTCAAAATGAAAAATGAATAAGGCGAAAGAAGAGAAAGGCTTCTTGTGTAGAGAGGTGATGCAAGTAACTCCGCCGAGGTATTGACCAGGCTGGCTAATAGCGGAGCCATGCTCGTGTTCCTGTGTGATTCCGTCGGGGTATTGTCCAGGCCTGCTAGCAGCAGAGCAACACTAGAGATGAAACTAAGACTCTAATGGCTAATACTACGTGTGCACCAATACACCCTTCAACCCCAATCGAAACAACTATGCTTCCCTGGATTGCAATGTGTGTCAATCGACCAAGAGATTGGCAGATGTTGCATCTTACAATCAAGTTAGTATGAAACCAAGACGAACTAAGAACTGAACAATACTTCCAGAGGTGTTAGACTTGCTTTTCACGAATAAGGCCCATTTAGAGAGCTAGAGTTCTACCATTGTGTCACCAAGTGTTGTAGTGGATACAAACACCCTCCAAAATTTTTCCTTAGCTTCATTTTGGAGCCTCCCTACTAACCTTTTATAGAACCTTGTCTTGCTTCATCAAGTACACAAGCTTCAGTGTTTTTCTTGCACAAAGAAAGCCTCTCAGTCAAAGCTTGATGCATTCCCCTCACAGTCTGATCACCCAGACCTGGTCTAGTTGCAGGCTGAGCAACTTCCCCAAGAAATTGCGCAATTCTGGAGGTCAACTAGCCTTCCCTCTAGAAATTTCCGAATTCTATCTAGCAGCCTGTTGGGCTCCAGAATTTCATAATATGCTAGTCAGGCTTGACCTAGAAAACTACGTAATCCTTCCCAACAGGCCTGCTCAACCCAGGAATTGCACAATCTTGGGCAGCAGTTAGCTGCTCTGCCCATAAATTGCACAAATGTCCTGGGAAGCCAGCCCAATTCCCATCCATAAATGTGCATTTTCTCCCAGCAGTTGAGCAGCCTCATGCATGAGCATTTGGGTTGACTAGTTCCACCGGCGACCACGGAAACTTAACTTGCATGCATGACTTGATTTTTCTCAGAATAGAAAAAGGAAACATGAAAAAGGCATCCCTTGATTCAGGGAGTTATTTTTAGCAGCTGGAGGTTACATGCAAGTTCGTTTCAGAAACTTTCCTCCAAGTGTCACTTTTTCCTAGATCTGTGGCATGTGCGTCATAAGCTCAAACTTATTTATTCGATATATTAGAGCTCATGTTTTCACATCGATCTTGGCGATTTGACATCCCACAATAGATCTCGGACTCTTCAACACATCCAACTCAACTATTCATGGGTAAGTGGCCTCAACTTGTCTTTTTCAACATTTCTATTGCTTTTTGTGTTTTTTCTTGTGTGAGTGTTATTTGCTTGATTTTTTTGAACGCTTGTTGTTGTTTACATGCATACTAGATTGTACTAGCACCATTTCAATTTTTATCGCTATCTCACTGATGTCGCATGCATGAAACTATTTTTCATGAAAAGTCACCGATTCAGGGGCTCGCTTCAGCCACATGCATGTCAATCTGTTTACTGAATATTCCATTCAATGTTTGCATGCACAATCAATTACTTTTGATTTCACTTAGTGTCACCATGCATTCAATTTCATATTTTCTTTCAGTTGCCCAGCGATAGGTATGGACAACCTTTGATGAGTGCCAATATTTCAGCGAGAATGCTGCAACTCATGGGCTCTCAGCTTTACTTTGTCAACCGGGGATTCATACAAACTTGGAAGTGACAGTGATGTATACACAAGTAAAAGTGATGGTTCTACCTTTTTTCACTGTTTAGCTGGCGAGAGACTACTAGGGTTTTCAAGGTAGACTTCTATGGAGTAAGAAGAAGCTTGGTTTCTTGATGGAAGAAAGGGAAATCTACTCTAAGGCAGAGGTACTCTACTGCAATAATGGAAAAGAACGAAATTCAATGCTAAATCACATCATTTCCTAATTAACTGCCAAGAAACTATGCTTTGCAATAATGCTAAATTAACATGAACCAAATGCTACTATTTAAGCATGGAAGTAAGAAGCATCAAACATCACTAATGTGTAAGTAAAGGGACTAAAATAAATCTATTTTTGTCCTTTTGTCTTTTCATGCAAAATTAGGTATGCAAACTAATTCCTTTTAGTGATGTGGCAGGTGAATTAAGGATGTTGGAGGATGGATGGAAGGGTTAGGAGATGGATGGATGGTGTGGGAGACCCTTTGGATGATTTTGGTGACTTCCTATAGGTTTTACCTCAATTCATCCTAAAAACAGGCCATCTGAAGAAAACCTATAGGATGTACTAGAAACCTATAGGATTCCCTGTAAACCTACAGGATACAATCGAGAGCAAAATGGAAGGCATTGGAGGTGATGGAAGGCTTAGAGAAGATTGTAGATGGGTGAAATGAAGTGAGGAAAGGTCTAGGATCATTGAGAGGTAAACAACAAAGATAGAGGATGGTTGGATTCGCTCAATGTGCTTGGAAGAATTTCTATGTAAAATGATGAAAACTAGTGAAGGAAATGGTGAGAACAAGGAATCACCATTGTGGATGAAGTGGAAGGTGGTTTCCGGCTATGAAGTCTTTGTCTACTCCTGAAGAACCTGCTCTATATAAAAAATGTATAATTCGCAAAAAGCTATGTAAACAAGAAGCATTCTCATAAGCTAGAAAATCATAATTAATGAACTAACTGCCTACATGATGCATGAGGAAAGTTGCTGAAAGGAATGAAATCATGGATGGGATCTATTGCAAGAGTGTATATAGAAGAGATGGCAATGAAAGCCTACTTTGTAAAATAGATCAAATGCAAACTTAAATATAGTAAACTCCAAAGCTTATGCAAGAAATAAAAATATTTGTTTTTGGGGCTGCATAAGGGTCCCTTCCTCAAATCATGATCCCAAAGGGAGGAAATGATGCCACGACACCCACTCACAACATTGTGATATTCCATTTATCCCTGCTAAACTGCTACTAAAGTAAGGCACAAATGGAAGCAAACTAATAAAAAACCAATCCAATCTACACTATTTGCAATGAGAACACATCTAAAGGCAAATTAACAATGAATCTATGAGACTAATCTAAACATACAAATACAAGAAAGAGGAGCCTTGGCTACTAGGGTTGGGCCCTAACCGAGGAGCTTCAGCACTTTGAGTTAACTCAGTGCTTTCTCAAAACAAAAATCACTCATATTACCAAAACAGAAGATTACATCAATAAAACTTTCAAAAGATTGGAGCTCGAAAATAGCTTAGATTTTTACAAAAAAATTTGAATCCTAATGAGGCTCTAGGCCTCTCTACTTATACAACTAAAGTCCCCAATGACTTCCTTAAAATTAGGGAGTTTTGACTCCCAAACTTGAGATAAGTTATAAACTAACTCTTTGTCTCTCACTTGCTCAGTTGCCTTCTAATCCACATGGCTTGGTTGCTTGCACTCCTAGATAGTGTGATGAATGGAGGAATATTCGAATGGGGGAGAAGTAAATGAGGAGGATTTTCCTTGTACAATCCCTCTCCATTGTCCCATTCAATTTTTAACCTTAGTATTTTCCAAAATTCCTTGATTTTCTCCTTCAATCCTGCATTCAATGTAGATTAGTCCACTAGGCATAATATCCAACTCTAACTCATCTCATAAACAAAATATAATCAAAAACACGTAATAAGTTGTGAGAAAAGTTGGGTTGACTAAGCTAAGAGGTGAATTAAAGCCCATATAATTACCCAATGATGAGGCTCATCATCATCCCCCTACTGAAAGTGTTGCTCATCCTCTGAGCAATGCAATCAATATCCATATCCTTCATAGCTCTAGTGGCCTCCTTGACATCTCATGCCTCCGCTATGGTTTTTTGTTCTTATTCATAGAAGCCTGCTTTCCTTTCTACCTCCTCCTATTGTCTCTTTTATTCTTCTTCCTTCCTTAATTCTAGCATTCCTAAGAGTAGTGGTGGACTGAGTTTCAGGCCAATCCAATTGACTTTCAGCCTTTTCATAGATTTCTTGTACATGGACATCATGTTTAGTGCTTCTCTCAATCTTTGGGGAGAGTGATACTCTCTTATATTTAAGTTGTATGGTAATGTGTTCCATCTCGTTAGGCAATCATGTATGCTATCATCCCCTAATAGCCTAAACATGTCCTCAAAATGTGAAATTTCTTGCTCTTGGGTAGCAAGATATCTAGGTGCAAGTTGAGAATCATTTGCAATCAAATTATGGGTACTGATGAGGGTTACTGGATCTGACTGTTCAGCTTTGATCATAAGAGGTTTAGTTTTCTCTCTTGCCAATATCTTCTTCATCTCTGTAGCCCTTAATTCCTCATGGTTCATCCATGATGCCAAAGCCATCAACTATAAATCTCCTAGCTTGACATTAGAATCCCATACATTCATGTCTATTAAAGAAATGTTGTGCAAATAAAACTTAGACATCTTGGCCCTATCTTCTAGTGTGCTCTGATCACAAAGATTAATGAATTGACTGTAGTCCTAAAATGGCATGGTGCCTCTCTATGCTAGGGTCTTGATCTAGAACTGTAGCCACTATTCCTTGAGGTATAGGACATAGGATTTAGATGGCATCCTACACTGTATTTCTTCCAAAGAGAGGCTGGCGATACATGCCAATTGATTCTCTCTTTCTTGCAACTGTCCTCTCAACCATGCATTTTCTGTTTCTAGTTGATTTTTCATTATGGCCTCTTTGTCTCTCAAGCTACTTAACTCTCTGCCCATCTCCTTGAGCATTTCCTCCATGTTCCCAATGTCTTCCACCCCCTTGGATTTTTTGATCTGCATTCATCGGTGAGTTCTGGCTCTCTCCTTCTCAAGCTCGAAGAACAGTGGAATAGCAATTTTTTGAGGAATGACCCTGCCACCTTCAATAAACCTATAGTAGGAGTCAAGGTTAGGCTGGGGCTAGGTTCTATTGACTCTACATCCTCTTATTTAGTTTCTTTATATTGGCCTACCTCCTTTTCCAATTTTTGTGTCTCCTCTAGGTTCAACGGAGTATCCTGTAGGATTGCTTCTGCTTCTTGTAGAATCTACTATGTATCCTATAGGATTGCTTTTCCCTTCGAGGAGGTGGATCTAGTCATATGCCTTCTCACATAGGTGATAGGAGACTTAGGGAAAGGCATTTTCTCCTTTTTTCTTGGTGAGTCTTCAATCCCAATGGGAATTTTGGTTGGTGTTTGGGGTTTCCCCTACCTTATTCTTGTGATTTTCCTTGTCCTCAAATATAAGGGGTATGCCTCTATCTTTTGCCTTTTTTCTTGATGGGGTTGCTAAGAGAATTGAGGGCAGCTACTACCTCTCTCTCAGTGGGTTCTGGAGACACCCTAGGTGACTCCTCCTTGTCTTCTACACCCTCTTTCCCATTGCTTTCTTCACCTATGCCTTTCCTTTCTTCTTCCTCTTGTAGATCCTCATCTTCTTTATCAATTTCCTCCTTAACATCCTCCTCTATTTCTTCATCATCCTCCTTCTCTTTCTGCTCTTCTTCTTCATTTTCCTCAGTTTCTTTTGTTTGATCTTCTTCTTTGAGGATTGTGATTTTTGATTTTATTTTATTTTTATGGGTGAATGCAGGGGTGATGAATGTGGACATAGGTATGGTCATGGAATGATGATGTAGGGGTGCTATTTTATTGACATAGTAGGTTATTTTTTCCTTTAGAGTCACTTCCAGTAGGATTTCTGGGTAACTGTGATCCTGTAGGCTTTCAGGGGATCCTGTAGGTTTACAAGGGATCCTGTAGAAAAAAAATTCCCTTGTAATCTAAAGGAAAGGAGTGGAAAAAATGAAAGAAATAGTAGAGTGATGAATGAAAATGAGTGGAAAAAAATGTGAGTGAAATAGGTCTTTTGGTGATCCTCCTTTTCTCTCTGATCATCCTTCTTGCTGGCCTGCAAACTAGAAAATTTCATGATTTTTCTCTTTTCTCTTTTTTTTTTAAACAACTAGGCTACCTTTGATAGGTTTCCATCCTAGTTGTTTTCTTGGGGCACCTCAAGAGAAGTTTTCACCCAGGGATCTTTTTATTCTCATTATTTCTCCTTTTTCTTGACATCATTGGGTTGCCTCGAGAGGTTTCCAACCCAATAGTGGAACTCAAATGCCTCATGGCGGTTTTCACCTCAATCCTTATTCTTTTTCTTCTTCTTCTTTTTTCTCTTACTGATTTGATGAGGTAGGGGCTGAAACTTGCTCCACTACCATCATTGTTTTATTAATATCCTCAATGAAGTCTTGTTTTGACAATTGTCTCTTGTAAATTTTCAATCAGTGTCCATTAACAAGTAAAGGACTGGCCTCTTTATCTATGGTTCTAATATGTATTGAACCATTATCATGGCATATTTCTACAACATAAGGTCCTAGCCATGTTGTCCTTAACTTGCCCTTGAAGTCTTTATACCTAGAATCATATAACAAAGCCTAAGCACCTTCTTGAAATTTCTTTTCCTTGATGTTCTTATCATGCCAGATATTCTTCTGAAGTTGAATTACCTTTGTATGTAGGAGGGTCTACATTTTGAACTCATCCAAACCATTCAACTGGAGCAATCTCTCTTTTTGTGCATTGCTGAGATCTAGATCTAGTTGGGTTTCCATCCTTAATGTGTTATACTCAAATTCAATGGATAGCAGGTTTTTTTCCCATAGACCAGCTCATAGGGTGAGAATCCAGTGGTGTTCCTCTAGGTGGTATTATAGGTCCAGGTGGCTTCAACTAGTCTATCTTCCCAATCCTTCCTACTGCTACTTACCACTATGGTCAAGATTCCCTCCAACACTCTATTGGTCACGTCTACTTGTCCATTAGCTTATAGATGATAGGGAGTGGAGGTTCTATGCTTGATATTGTGCTGGCTAAGTAATTCTTCAATCATGTTGGAGGTAAACTGGCTACCTTGGTCTATGACTAGCTCTTTAGGGTACCTAAATTTGTAAAATACATTCTCCCTTAAGAACTCAACTACCTTCTATTATGTTGCTTCCTTAATTTCCTTGGTTTCAGCCCACTTAGTCAGATAGCCAGTGCACACAATGATGTACTAATTTTTTTTGGAAGGAGGGTCAATAGGTCCAATGAAGTCCATGCCCCACTTGTCAAATGGCTCGAAAGTCACCTGAGGCTGCAAAGGCATTTCATCTCTTGTTGTAGGTCTTCCCAGCCTTTGGCACCAATCGTACTGACTAGTATATCTTTTCACATCCTGATGAAGAGTGGGCCAATAATAGTCTTCTTGTAACACTTTGAATGCAAAGTGACCTCTACAAGGCCCATCATGACAGGTTAGAAAGATGTCAAAGACTTCCTCCTCCATGACACACCTTCTCAATATTTGATTTGGACCAAGTTTGAAGAGATTTCCCCCAATCCAAGTGAAGGGGGATCTCTTCCTCACTATCTTGCTTTTTTCTTTGGAGGACAAGTTCAGTGGGAACTCTGCAGATACCAAATAGTTTATTATATCAACAAACCGTTGAGAGAGAACTAAAATAGCAAATAAGTGCTCATCTAGTAACTGGTCATCAACCATTCCTTCTTCACCTGTAGGAAAATTTAAGCTGGACAAAATGTCTACAGCAACATTTTCCTTACCAAGCTTATAAAAAATATTTAGATCAAACTGTTGTAATAAAAGTAACCATCTTATAATCTGAGCATTCACATCTAGTTTGTTCATTAAATATTTGATTGTAGTATGGTTAGTATGTACAAATGTTTGATAGCCTGTAATATATTGCCTAAATTTGTTCAGTGAATGCACAATAGCCAAGAGTTCCTTTTCGGTCACTGTGTAATTTAGTTCAGCCTTTGATAGATTCTTGCTGATAAAGTCGATAGCATAAGGAAATTTTTCATCTATCTGACCTAGGGGTGCGCCTATGGCTTTGTGTGAGGCATTAGCATGAATATGAAAAGGAAGGGACCAATTTGGGCCTCAGAGAATTGGTGTAGTGGTTAACTTGTTCTTTAGGGTGTCTAAGGCCTCTTGATAGCTTTTTGACCATATAAACTCCGAGTCCTTGGCCAACAAACCAAATAAATGAGAGGCCAACTTGTTGAATTCCTTTATGAAACTTTGGTAGTATCCGACTAACCCTTGGAAACTTCTAACATCTCTCTACTTTTGAGGAGGTGGGACTCTTTGGATGATAGCTATTTTGTTTGGGTCCACCTGCAATCCATGTTGAGATATTGAATGATCTACCACAGTTCCTGCAGTCATCAAGAATTGACATTTTTTGGGACTGAGGAATAGGTTCATTTCAATGCATTTGTGTAGTACTTTTCCTAGGTTGTAAAAAGCCACTTGAAAATCAGAGCCATAAGGTGTAAAATCATCCATACAAATTTCTACCCCATCATGGACTAACTTAGCAAAAATACTCAGGACTGCTCTCTGGAAAGTGGCAGGAGCATTGCATAGGCCAAAAAGAAGAACCATATAGGAAAAAGTACCCCAAGGACAAGTGAAGGTGGTTTTATCCTGGTCTTCCAGGCTGATCTGGATTTGGTTGTACCCACTGAATCCATCTAGGAAAGAGAAAAACTTTTTTCCTGCCAGGCCATGTAGCAGTTGGTCAATGAAGGGTAGAGGGAAATGGTCCCTCTTTGTGGTTTTTTTCAACTCGCTGTAATCAACAAAAATCCTCCACTTACCATTTTTCTTTGGAACTAACATCAAAGGAGAGACCCACTCACTGTCAGAGATAGGGTAAATGAATGCTGCATCTAGCAGTTTTTGCAGTTCTTTTGACTATATCTTTAGGAGTTGGATTCATCCTCCTTTGGGGCTGTTCAACTAGCTTGCAACCTTCTTTGATGTATATGTGGTAAGTACACACTAAGGATTTTAATCCCTTCATTTCTTTGTTACTCCAAGTGAAGGCATCTAGATGTTCCTTTTGCATGTTGCATAACTTCCCTTCTTGGAGAGAAAAAAGAGATGGATTGGTTTTCAAGGTTCTCTCAGGGCCGAATTGTATGGTTTTGACATGGAGGGGGTTGGAATCGGCCAAGCTTGGGTGAATTGGATGATTTTTCTGGGTTTCCTTTACTACATCTTCTAAGGGAAATGTACTAGGATTTGGACTTTGGAGTAGTTGTTCAATCAAATCATCTTCATCCTGATGTCATCCTCCCATGGTTATTTCTAAAGTATAAAGTTGGGCAGAATAAAATTCATCTTATTCCTCGTCCTCCAACCATAAAGGTAAATCATGCTCTAGAGATGGCTGAGCAGGAGTGTATAGGGCTAACTGCTTGGACATATGTCCATTCTTGATTATCATATTCCTAGCTCTGTAGCTAATGTAAGCATTAGCAGTGGCCAACTAGGGTCTCCCAAGGATGAGTGGGTAACCAGTAAGCTTAGCCTTAGGTTGGAGAACTAGGAAATCTGCAGGGTACTCCCAAGAATCAATGGATACCATCACATCCTCCACAATCCCCTCAAAGGTCACTGGGGAGTAGTCTGCAAGTTGCAAAATTGTTGTGGTCTTCCTTAATGAACCTTGGAGGTTGAGCTTGAGCATGGTATCCTAGGTCATCACATTAATGGCAGCCCAAAGATTGAACAAAGTGTGTGGGAAAACGGTGCCATTGATGTGCACATCTACTACAGGGCTTCCAAGGTCCAAATACTTTGAACAGATTACTTGCCCCAACATTAAGTCAGATAGTTGTCCAATGACATTAATGGTAGGGGCCTCTGTTCTTCACCTCCCTGGGTGCTTGAATCACTTCTCCTTAATCAGAATATTGTAAATAGGAACATATATAATTTCTTGGAGAAGTGGAATCTTTACACATAGATTTTCCAATTCTCCCAGAAGTTCAGTCTCTTCTAGGGTAGGCTGAAGTGGTTGGGTTAATCTCTCAAGAAAGGGTGGATTCACTTTAAGGATTATTTCGTCTCTTTCTTCCCCAACCTTCCTAGGTGGAGGTGGAGGTTGATTATTGGGGAGAACTCTCCCATATCTCATGTTAATCTCCTGGATTTCCACAACATAAGTTGGATATGATGTCTCTCCATTGTATACTTGTTGAGCATGTCTATTGTTCGGGTTCAGATTTTGCTGGGTAGGCATCTAGGGTTTCTTGGGTGGAGCATAGTGTAACAGTTGTGGTTGGGCAGGTGGTGGAGGTAATAAAGCTGGAGCATTGTTGTATTGGTGCCTCCACCCCTAGGGTGGTGCATTCCACTAAGGTTATGGTGGAGCATATGGTTGAAATGATTGGCTGGTTGGTTGGGAGTGATACTAAGACGAAAAGGACCAAGGAGGGGGTGTAGACTAAGAAGGATGGGCAGGGGGTCCCCAAGAAGAAATGGTTGTGGTTTGGTTAGGGCTGTAATATGCATGGGATGACCCTTGCATGCCCTGTTGGTATGTTCTAGGCCTATGAGGTCTCCTTTGGTTTATGTAGCAGAGATGCTCATTGACTCCTTCGGCACCTTGATATATAGCTTTGAGTCCAGGAAAATAAGGGTACTTTTCTATGGAGTGGTTTTCTTCACAGACTGAGAAAATTTAAATAGAATTCAATGCACATTCATTCCTGGGATGCCTTCCGGTGCATCTAGGACAAAAAATGGCCAAGGCTCTCTCTGCTTCCTCCTACTTTCTCTTAATGTTCATAGTGTCCATTTGGAAGGCAAGGGTTTGTAGAATCTCACTCTTGAAATCTTCCATCATGTTTCCAATTTCACCCTTGATGGATGAGTTAGAAGAGGATGTATTGACCATAGGTTGACTACCCCTACCCTTTTTCCTAGTTACCCTAGAATGGTTTCTAAAGACAGTCTTGATATCCTCATATGGTAATTGGTAGATATCTCCTCCTGCTAACAAGTATAGGGTATCCAGAAGATCTTCCCTTACTCCCCTAAGTAGGACCATCTTTAGTGACTCAGGGTCAAGTGTGCACCTAGCCCTTTTGTAACTAAGCTAGAATATTTCTTCATAATCCTCTACGGATTCATCATTTCCTATGGTCATCCTAAAAATTTCTTCTTTAGTATCCTTTAACCAAAAATAGTCTCAATACTTATTGTTAAAGGCTTGTTGCATCTGAGCCCAAATTTTGATGCCATCCCTAGGTAAACCCATGAACCAGCGCAATGCTACATCCTTGAGGGTAGATGGAAATAATTTTAACTTCTACTCATCATCGGTATAGTCATAGGTTCAGAATATAACAACAAACTCAAATAGAAAAGTGTCAGGGTCTTCTGTGGTCAAGCCATGGAAATGAGGTAGGGAAAAGGGGCTTATGTTTTTCATCTTAGTGTCCCCATTGGTTTCCCTTATGAGGAAGGCACCCTCAACTCTCACTCTCTCTCTATTCCCTCTGTCATTTCTGTTTCCAGCAATTGGTTCAGTAGGAATGGTTTCTTCTTCTTCTTCTTCCGCTATAAGTTCTTCAAATATGACAGGTTTCTGACCTAAGGGTTCCTCCAGGTCATAGCCACCGAAGAAGAGGGAAGGTTGGTTGTTTGATGCAGTGGGGGTATTTGGCAAAAATTTCCCTAAGTTATCCCTATTCTTATTAGGCATGAAAGGAAATGTTTTTGGGTTGGTTTTCTAGCTTTTTCAAACTTGGAAAGTACTTTACAAATTTGAAATTGTTGATTAAATGAAAACTACTAACTGAGTTAAAAAAACTACTTGTTGAATTGAAATCTTGCTTGCAAAATGGAAAGGAAAGAAGAAAATGTAGAATGAAAAAGGAAGCAACTAAACTAATTTTGCAGAAATGAACTAATGGTAGAATATTAGAGACAAGAAAATAGAAGAAAGAAGTAGTATTCACATATTACTCAGACACCTCCCTGAAAACGGAACCAAAACGTGATGAGTGCAAGTATTGCAGCAAGAATGGTGCAACTCCTAGGCTACCAGCTTTACTTTGTCAACCCAGGGTTCGTACAAACTTGTAGGTGACAGTGTTGTATACACAAGTAAAAGTGATGGTACTACCTTTTGTCATGGTTCAGCCAACGAGAGACCACTGGGGTTTTCAAGCCAGACTTCTATGGAGTCAGAAGAAGCTTGCTTTCTTGATCGAAGAAAGAAATCTTCTCTAAGGGAGAGCTACTCTACTACAATAATGGAAAAGACCGAAATTCAATGCTAAATCACATCATTTCCTAATTAACTGCCAAGAAACTATGCTTTGTAATAATGCTAAATTAACATGAACCAAATGAAACTATATAAGCATGGAAGTAAGAAGCATCAAACATCACTAATGTGCAAGTAAAGGGACTGAAATAAATCTATTTCTGTCTTTTTGTCTTTTCATGCAAAATAAGGTATGAAAGCTAATTTCTTTTGGTGGTGTGGAAGGTGAATTAAGGATGTTGGAGGATGGCTGGAAGGGTTAGGAGATGGTTGGATGGTGTGGGAGACCCTTGGGAGGCTTTTGGTGAATTCCTAGAGGTTTTCCCTCAATTCAGCCTTAAAACAGACAATTTTAGCAAAACCTACAAGATGTACTAGAAACCTACAGGATTCCCTGCAAACCTACAAGATTCCCTGCAAACCTACAAGATTCCCTGTAAACCTATAAGATACAGCTGGGTGAAAAATGGAAGGTGTTGGAGGTGATGGAAGGCTTAGGGAAGATGGTAGATGGGTGGAATGAAGGAAGAAAGGTATAGGATCACTCAAAAGTCAACAACAAAGATAGAGGATGGTTGGATTCACTCAATGTGCTTGGAAGAATACCTATGTAAAATGATGAAAACTAGTGAAGGCAATGGTGAGAACAAGGAATTACTATGGTGGATGAAGTGGAAAGTGGTTGCTGGCTATGAAGTCTTTGTCTACTCCTGAAGCACCTGCTCTGCATAAAACATGTATAATTCCCAAAAAGCTATGTAAACAAGAAGCATTCTCATAAGCTAGAAAAGCATAATTAATGAACTAACTACCTACGTGATGCATGAGGAAAGTTGCTCAAAGGAATGAAAGAATGGATGAGATATACTACAAGAGTGAGGATATAAGAGATGGCAATGAAATCCTACTTTGCAAAACTGATCAAATGTTAAATTAAATACAGTAAACTCCAAAGATTATGAAAGAAATAGAAAATTGTGCCTCTAGGGCTGCATAAGGGTCCCTTCCTCAAATCATGATCCCAAAGGGAGGAAATGAGGCCACGACACCCACTGAAAACCATGTGGTATTTCTTTTATCCCTGCTAACCTACTACTGAAGTAAGGCACAAATGGAAGCAAACAAATAAACAACTAATCCAATCTACAGTACTTACAATGAAAACACATCTAAAGGAAAATTAACAATGAAGCTATGAGACTAATCTAAACATACAGATACAAGAAAGAGGAGCCTTTACTGCTAGGGTTGGGCATAACCCAAGAGCTTCATCCCTCTGATTTAACTTTGTGTTGGCTCAAAACAAAACTCATTCTTATTACCAAAACAGAAAATTACATCAATAAAACTTTCACAAGTCTGGAGCTCGAAAATAGCTTAGAATTTTACAAAAGAAATTCGAATCCTAATGAGGCTCCAGGCTTCTCTACTAGTACAATGGAATTCCTCAACGAGTTCCTTAAAATTAGGGAGGCTCGACTCCCAAACTTGAGATAAACTAGCTCTTTGTCTCTCACTTTCTCGGCTGCCTTCCAATCCACATGGCTTGGTTGCTTGCACTCCGAGCTGGTGTGATGGATGGTGGAAAATTTGAGTGGGGGAGAAGTAAATGAGGAGGATTCACCTCCTACAATCCCTCTCCCTTGTCCCATTCAAGTTTTAGCCTTAGTATTTGCCAAAATTCCTTGATTTTCTCCTTCAATCCTACATCCAATGCATATTAGTCCACTGGGCATAATATCCAACTCTAACTTATCTCATAAACAAAATATAATAAAAAACATGTAATAAGTTATGAGAAAAGTTGGTTTGACTATGCTAGGAGGTGAAATAAGGCCCATATAATTACCCAATGGTGAGGCTCAACAACTTTGGCCCGGACTTTGCCTCCTCAGACAGTGTTACACAATCTTGTGAAGGAAGGCTCTATCTTCCTCTCCAGATATGAAAATTTCTTCCCAGGCACTATCCTCCAGGACTGTTCTATGAATTTCTGAGGGATAGTGACTACTAGCCTAGAAAATTGCACAATGCAGTCCCTGAGCCTATAGTCATTTCCTATTGGAATTGTGCATTGCGCAATCCATGCAGTCAACATTCGGCCTGGATTGCGCATTTTGCAAATCCAGTAGCTAGTCTTTCCTCCCAGACAACCCAGACTACCTTTTGTATAGTTCTAGCAGCCAGTCACCCCGCCTCCTAGAAGAAATTGCACAATATTTTCCTATCATTCCCCAGGTATGTGTTAAGTGATTCCTCTAGTTTTATTTGGTTTTTGCAGATAGATTTATTTCCATGCATGTTGCTTTGTCTCCAAATATTTCAGGTTTTTATCCACCTCTTATAAGTACATGATCAATGGCCTCCAAGAGAGTAGGATTAAAGGACACTGACAGAAGTGCAACTGGAGAAGCAGTTGAGCAGGTGTCCGCATGTCTACCGATCTATGAAGATACCAAGTTATTTCTAGATAAGGACATCAATATAAAATGGTAAGAGGTGAATGAAGCATTTGTATGTACTTTGTAGAATACCTCAAAGATTATCAGGTGTATGTGAAAATTCACAAGTCTGGCTTGTATCAGATTCCATGCAGATTCCCACATTCCCATGCACGGACATAATACACTGGATCGTCTCACACACTGATCTCGAGATGATGACTCTGAGCAGTGTTAGTAGGATGAATCTTTCCACCTTCAGGGAACAAGATTATGATGGGATGTATTAGATGTGGAAGCCAATGACTATCATGGAGACTCCTTTCAGCTTACTCAGCAGCAGTTCCAACTCTAGAGACATTCTGAAGAACTGGGTAAAGGAGCCGTCTAGATTCAGGATGACACCTAACTAGATCTATAAGATGAAGATACTGCAGAATTCGTATCAATACTTGGTCATACTTTCATGTCAAGTATGTGGCTAAGAAAGCACATAAACCTTCCCACAAAGTTGGGTGATTGTGTTGGACCAACTAGCTAGAGAGAGTAAACCATATAACTAGTCCAGCATGTTGGCTCATCGGTTGAAGAAATAAGTAACGAAGGCTTGATAATCACTCGAAGGTATGCAAGCTGATATCTACATGTCTGCCTACATATTAGATGTAATCTATGCCCGACATGAGTTATTGGGCTTGGATTGGGCATGGTCACCGACAGAGACTGCTGTGAATACATATTGTAAGTTATTTTCCAAATGCATCTTTAGAGGAGTTATCACATAGTTGTCCAATCATTTTGTCACCCTAGTTTACAAGATGATATTCGAACATGATCCACCCTACATATCAAAGGAAGCAATGGAGTCACTGATAGACATTATTGATTGGTATGCCTCACCATCTGGCACCTCCGTACGAATGTTCAAGACAGAGATGGCTTCGCGTGTTCTACCAAAGTTTTCCTTGGACATACTCGTCATGCAAGAGGTAACATATCACATATCGATACGATTGACAGCTAGACAACACCGTAAGAAGAAGGCCCCTTGGTCGTCTCTTCCATTGTGGATTGGGTTATAGGAGATCTCTAGTTTCAAGCAAGTGGATGTCGAAGCGGAAAAAATGAAGAAGTATCCATTTAGCCTTTGAATTTACAATATGTATGACCCACATTGTGTTGTGAAAGATCACTGCATGAGAGTATAGTTCAACTAGATCCACGGGGCATGTCATTGGGTGAAGGAGGACCAATGGAGATATTGTTACAACTCCTCCATACTCAATGAGCCAATTGGCTTCATTGTGGAGTGGTTAGCGAAGCAACATTAAGTTGCATACTAGAGAGCACTAGCACCAATAGCAGTAGTAGCAGAGGCAAGCATTCTAGTGCACTACAAGGGAAAGAGGAAGATTGTCGATTGCATTGAAGAAAAGAAAAGTTGCATGTTCCAAGTAGATCCACTTGTGGAGAAATCAGCTATGGCCATAGAGGTGAAGAGGCAATAGTGCGACAAGATAATTGTGCAAAGGCAGAGGGATAAGAGAAGAATGGAAGAAGTAGAGAAGGAGTTGCATGATTTGAAGGAGAAAATCTGGAAGGAACAAGAGATGCGAAAATAGGAGAGGGAAGTGCAACAACGATAGGTACAATAGGGGGCACAACATGTGAAAATAGATGAAACAATGCCCACACAGGTAGTGGATTCATAAAAACAATTGGCATCAAGCAGACATGGTGAACCATCGCAGGAGCAAGACTTCACTCATGAGATTAAGCAAGCACTTCAACAATTGGATATAGACATGGAGAAATGGGAATTGGAATAGGACATCGACCTTATGCCTCACCACTAAGAGGTTGACTTACTTGCTTCACCACATTCAGGTGATGAGCATGTCTCAAGTGACTGACGAGGCATTGAGATCCTTAGAGACAGACGGAATAAGATATGCACAACATCTCATTCAATGAGTCTCAACATAGGGTTGTGTAGTCTCCTAGAGTGTCGAATCCAGATGATCATACATATCCTACACAATTTGAGGAATGAGTGATTGTGTTTGATGTGTTCAAACATCCAGTAGCCTTGGCTGATGCAACTAGAGTGTATGCAGAAGCCACTAGCTCAAGTGTTTGTTTTCTGATATATGAGAATGAGAGAATTGCCAAGGGACTACGGACAACCAAGCAAGGAGGAGAATTGGTGACAGTGTCTTCCTGAGATGAACTGAAGAAGGAAATAATAGATGAAGTATTTTCCCTTGACACAATTATACGAGTGTTGTACTGCAAGTTTGGCACTGTGCATAAGGCAGTCATCCATCTCAATGGATGGCAACAACGATGTGCTAGAAGATCACATATCTTGATGAACTTGCATGTTGTTGTTGATTACATGCAAACACGGACGATGAGATGCAAAGGAGCCCCAATTCACTTGCCTAAGATGATGAAGGCCAGTGTGGTTGGGCTGAAGGCACGTATCTGGAGTCAGATCCAGAACTATAAAGGGATCTTGCAGCTCATCACTAGTGTACAAGCTTCCCATGCACATGTGTTCAAGAGTATGGCTGTTGTTGTGCATGCACATGCGATCCCATCTATTGGGACTCTAACCTAGGTGAAGACAAAGGGATAGGTCTGAATAGAGCTTGACTCATACTTTGACGAGTTGATGCACATTGCTACCAGCCCAGACTTGCCCATCAGTGCAGACATCATGCACAAGTATGTTGTTGGTCCAGCCGCATTGAAGAAAATGATGCACATGCTTATAAACGAGTTGGATAGAGGAGCCTGAGCAGTGTACCTAGATGCTATGGAGGCAAGAGTTAGGTTCCACAAAGATTTCACGTTGGAGCACACAAAAACCATCGCGGACTACTGATCTTGGCATTAGTATGTTACTGCTGATTAGTGTGAGGATGTTGAGGAGTTAGAATTCCATGGTTGTCTAATTCATAGTGATATCTGGCATGGATTGGTCAAGCCATTTATCTAACATGGGTACATGTGCATTGTAATGTAATGTCTTGTCAAGTGTAATTCAAATTGTGATAGTTGGATGTAATAGTCATAGAGTAGATGAAGAGTCATGAGGGTAGTTGAACTGTCACAAAGGGAAATTTCAAGGGCCGCCCCACCCTTTGCTATAAATAGTCCCTCATAACTCATTGTATGGGCTTTTGGTCAACCAAGCTTCCGATAAGACTATCTTGAGAGAGCTTGGACAATATTGTAACAAGTCTTGGCTTCTCCACTGTGCAGAGCTAGTACATCTCTTTGGAGGAGCAGGTGGTTGTGGTTGTAACATTTCACTATCAGAACTAGTGGTTGGACATGGATGTATTGTATGACTAGAACTTACGTTTCTTAATATAACAAGAGCCAACACGTTTCATGCATATGTTGTATTGTATTCTATGCTATCTGGTTTACTCTAAATGATATATGTATTAGTTTTCTTATGCATGCATGTATAGCTATCTGTGTATGTATGTATGAATCTTTCTGAAATGTGTTGTTGGTTTAACCATCACTTTCTATTGCTTGCTAACTTGTCTTCCATGTTGTGATGTATCTTTGCTCATGTGTTCCCTTCTTAACTATGTGTTGTCACATGCTTCCATGGGGTTCACTCATCTAAAGCCCCATGTATTAGAACCTCACATGCACCTTCCTTGGCTCACTGCAGCTATCACACCCTTTATACGAATAGATTTATCTTGCCTCTGTGCGAAATCGCAGTCAAGTCATTACCATATGACCCACTACTAGGACTCCTACACCAAATGGTCTGAGGCCTAATTGGGACTTCTTACTAGGGAGATCTCCTGACATTTTGGCAGGTCCAGCATCGTCAACACAATGGTAAACAAAAGGTTATAGGGGTTGGTATAAAAATGTTCTCAAACTATTTGATATATATGGAAAGTCAATGATGTCTATGTGTGTGTGTACATGACCCTCAAATGTGCCAATAGATGGAAACAATTGCTCCAAGAGGAATCATCCCTAGAACCTATTGTGAACACCACTAAAATATTGTTTTAGATAAACCAATAATTATTTCCATATCAATCCTAGCAGTCTTCGACTAAAAATATGACCAAAATAGTTGCAAGGTATGGCTTAATATGATGTGGAGCTTATGCTAACATCAAATTTTAGGTAAATCAATGGAAGAAGGAAGAAACAATGACCCTCTCTACCCAATTTTGGGTTAATAATGTTATGGGAATAATAACCAAGATATCGCCATATTCTTAGAATGAATGAGATAATGAAGGCACAATTGTAAAGAATAAGAGGTGCTGTTTGAAGTCCATGATAGAGTAACTAGACAACTAATGGCGTGAGAGATTGTTTTGTTTTGGAAATTATGGAGGATGTAGTAAATGGAACTTCCCTTTTTTAGACTGAATTTCACATATTGATATATGTAGTGGTCAAGAAACTAACTAGAGAAGAGATGATCTATCTTTGTCATGAGCATAAAAAGATATGGAAGTCGTAAGTCAAATTTTAACTAAGGCTATAGTGATTGCATATGGTATAAGTAATTGATAGTGGCATTTCTAGGGATAATAGTGTAGAATATTAGGATACTAGGGGATGCCTCTTATCATTGACAACTGTGTAGCTATGGGTGAATCAGTGTAGAAACCCTAAACCATTATGTCTATGACTACCATCAATTAAAACAATGAATATATATATAAAATAAAATGCCAAAACTTCCTTTGGGAAAGAATTATTTGTATAACTACCAAACAATGAAATAATAATTTGGTTGAGTGTAAAAATAGGGATATGATTACCCCATTAGTCAAATGGCTCACCCTTTAGAGGGGAGTAATGATAGAAAAATGTGGTAGGGGACCACATGATTGAGTATTTATAAAGGTTGATGAATGAAGAGTTGGAATACAAATGGTGTATTGATCTTGGGCATATTAAATTCCAATGATAATGTAAAGATGAATTTAACATAACCAACCAATACAAATAAAAAAGTGGGATTCCAAGGGGATGAGCTGACACAATGATGAGAACAAACTATTAGGTTCAATATATTGAATCAAAGTATCAAACTCCCTTCCTATGGGTCAAATCAACATGGGTGTTGACACGACAACATGTGTTTGTTATATGAGGAAACCCATGGAGGTGGAATGCTACCAGTTGGTTTCCATAGTGTATGTGAAACTAGGTGACTAGGTGAACATAACTAGATAAGAAAAACCTGAATGCATGTGAAGGGAAAACCAATGGTTGGTGCATTTAAATTGTGGGGAGGGTATAACACGCCAGTTTAAAAATATATATATATTTTAAGAAAAAATGAAATTTTCAAGAGTAACTTGTAATTTTTGAAAGGCCTCAATGATATACATGCACACGTGAATATGACTATGTCTAGTGATAGTGTTGATGAGATGAAAAAATCTTAAGGTAAACAAAGACCATATAGAAGGGCTATAGTTGTGTACTTTATAAGTGTGTGATAAGACAAGGGTCCTAGAGTGATGTAATGGTGGAATGAGTGGATGAAACCATGTTGAAGTTCATAAAACCAATATTGCGGAGGTGTAAACAATTATAAAAATCGACACACAAAGACTTTTAATGGGATTTAGGAAGTTTTTCAATAGCGTATGGAAAGGAGGTGGGACCCCATATGTCACCTTATTTGTTCCTTACTGAGTTGAAATTGGACCTCTGCCCATAGAGATCAGGAGGCGATTAAATGTGCATCCAAAGACAACTTCCACTTATGAGAGAGGCTAGATAGGTGATCATGAGACCCTTTTGTCAATCACCAATTTTGTTTTCTAAGGTGGGGTAGTTGAGGACGTTGTATGGCCAATTTCGCAAAAAATTCACCAAAATTGCATGGGTGATGGCCTAAATGGTGCAAAAAGTTGCACAATAATTTATTTTTGTGACCAATTTTGACAGAAAATAGTTGTGGAAATAAGAAGTGCAAGTGGAAAATAAGATGTTTAACTTGGCTAGAAAACAACACTAGAAAAAAGAAAGCAGTAAGGAAAGTGAGTAGTTACATTAGAACTCATGAAGGTCATGAAAGAAGGATTGAGTTGCTAAGGTTGAAGCAATCTGTAATGTGCCCCCTCCCACATTTACCCAATTTCATCGGTTTACCAAGGTAAACATGAGACAAAGAGTTATTAAGACATAACCTGGCCTCCAAGCTTTAGTTATGGAAGTGGGGCTAGCAACTGAGACTTAATGATTAAAAAATGACATCATGCAGGGTTTACTGTACACTCAAGGGCCAAAGAACCACCGTAGGTTGTTATAGGCCATTGTTTCACATCTGGTCAATATGCATTCAAATGGGATCAATTCACAACCTTCAACATATCGTCATCATCCCTACACAAAGCCCTAAGCATGACTATGCTAAATCCCTGAGTTTATGCTCGTAATTGCTGAATTCCAGAGCTTTTAAGGCCCAATTCATGATGGCCCTTTAGGGACTAGCGTTGACTACTAGGTTGACCCTCTCTACAACTACACTGATCACTTGCAAGTTGATCTATCTTCGGGGTCCATTGATTCTAGAAATTCAGGAAATTAAAAAGAATCCTGAAGCTTCCTCTTACACGAGCTTCCTAAGGTTGTTTCAACCATTTGACTTGGATAAACATTGACTCCTATTTGATTGCACCTTGGAGAAATCAGCATCTTATCCATTTAGCTCATCCTACCAACACTTTTGGATCTCAAGCCTAGATCGATAAATGGATAAAAACTCATGAAATACCTCTCACATCTATATATTTACAGCCTTCCATGGGAAAGGGGTTGGCTTTTGGAGATTGATTCTACCTTCTTGTTGTTTCTTTGAGAGTCATTACTCCATGCATGAGGATGATGTAGAGACATACTTAGTGGCAAGGAAAGGAGAAGCCAACTTGGGGAGCTCTTCTATAAGATCAACTCTTATTTTTTGTTGTAACTCTCTCCATTTATATTAATACAAAGATTAGATTGTTTTCCTATATATGATGTTATGATTTCATGTATTTCAATACCATGTTGATCTATTGAATGAAGAGATTAGATTATGCGACATATATGTCGTATATCTTTGGCTTGTCTTATTTGATTATGTAGGTTCTAATTATAATGATTGGAGCTAGGATTGGAGTATACAAGCCGAGGAAGAAGAGAAGCATGTGACAAATTCAAGGTAGGCTTCATCCCATAATCCAATTACTTTAAGGAAAACATTGTGCCCTCTTCTTTATGTTTTTCTAGGTCAGTTCACTAGACCTAGGGAAGACACTTCTGCTCGTAGTCATATATTCTGTATAACAAATTGGCTACCATAGTAGAGATCAATTCGATCCCTTGGTCGTTTTTTCTTTCCTTTAATGTCTATATTTCCTCTTGCTTTGATAGTTATAGTTTCACTCAGTCCTGATTAGACATAGGAAGACCTGTCATTGAGATTCCATTGCATTTTTGTGCCAAAACATGAGATTCCTTAATTAGTGCACCCTTTGGTCCAGAGATAGTGCATTGCAGTGCACCTAAGCCTTCCTTGCACCTCTGTTGTAGTGCACATGGGAATTCCTTGCACCTACATTTAAGTGCACCCCATACCTCTTTGTGCCTGAGTTGCAGAGCACTTGTGCCCCTTAAGCAACTACGCTCGTCCCTGTTTCATGCCAAAATTTGCCTTTTTTGGTTTTCTCTCTATCCATTATGTTTGTAGTTGCTCTTTCGTTATGTCCCTTAGTTCCTTAGTGTCTCTTAGAAGCCTCCATATGGTTTTCCTCTTGTTTTGATTGCCTTTGATGATAATTTGTTTAAATTTTCCTTTGTTCTTATCATTAGGTCATTAGCAAACTGATTTGTTTAGTCATTGAGTGCTTGAAAGAATTGGTGTTCCAGTCATCATTTTGAAAAGTTTGTTTTTGTTAGTGATTAGACGTGCATTTTAGTTTTCTCTCATTTTGAAAATTAAGATGACATTGAAAATAAAAATCTCTTTGCATTGACATGTAGGGCTTTGTGAGTAAATTTGATTTGGAAAAGTTGCATATTAGGAGATTGTACTTAGTTATTGTTTTCTACATATTCTTTGTCTCTTCCCTTATCTAGATAGATTCTCATTGAAAGTGAAAGTTTCCATTTCTTCATGCTAGTTTGCATTTTAAGATATTCAGGTGAAATTCGCGGTGAGCCATGAAATTGAAACTTTATCAAAGATAAACTTTTAAATCTTTCGAATCAACCTAAGTAGAATTTGTAACATTAACACAAACATTTAGAGGTCTAGGTTAGAGATGTGTTCTAGCGTCGTTAAATGTAGGAGTTGTCATTGTTTGCCAACATTGTATCTCGGGGGTGATATGTCGTTCCATGTACATGAGTATATAATATCGTACTTCACATACCTTTGGGTATATTGGATGGTGCTCCATGCATGAAAAATATATGGGAATGTTCTCATTAAATGGTTACACATAAGACAACACTACAATAGACTGCACTTCCACGTACCATCGAGTATATTTTAGAAGTCCACCATAGGTTTCTGTCCTCAGCATAGGTAACCAAGTAAGACTCCTTGTATATTATGATACACTGAAAACATCATTCAGGGAGATTTCCTTCCCGTACATAAATCCTTGGTTTTCTAAGGTGGAATTTTTCAATTCACAGTTTCTTAGTAAAGCCTTATGCTAGTTACCCCTCTATTTTATTCGTGTCTTTAATTTCTAAAATCAATTAATTGAAAATGGAACAACATCCTTTATATGGAACAACTCCTTAGTACATCCTAGGTTGATACTAGTTGCAACAATTCCTGAGTCAACCAATCAAGGAAACCCCTCTGATCGGAATCCTAGTCCTTTTCCTTCTTTTGGAAATATTGGTGCTTCTTATATGACAATGTTTTCCCTTCTTGGATTTACCATTGGTTTTCTAGTTTGGTTGTTTTCGACCCCTATGGTTCTGAATGTCCAAGATACTCCTTAACCAAGTTCTCCTTCACCTGAAGAATATCAACCTCAAGTTGATATTAAAGTTGATCCTTTTCCTTCTTCACCTATTGTTTCTACATCCCTTTATTCCTCCTCACCTAGTGAGATTCTTGATTCTAGTAATAAAGAAACTAAGAAGAAGAAGAAGAGGACAAAGAAGAAAAAGAAAAATAAGCATGAGGGAACTAAGAAAACATTTCTACAGATGCAAATAGTATGGAGACACCCTATAATCATCCCCACAAAGTTAAATTCCCCTGCATGTTATGTAAGGGTGACCACTTTCTTAGAGATTGTCCTAGTATTCCCAAGGTATGAGAAGTGTGGTCCATAGATTTACATCAGCCTTTGTTGCTAGCTTTTGGAGATCATGTTGGTGACAAACCATCAACTAGTGATAGTAAAGTCCATGGGAATAAGGGGAAAGTCAAGTTTCCTTGTAATTTATGTGAAGAGAATCATCCTATTCACCTTTGTCCTTATATGGATGAAGGTTCAAAGGTGTTGGAAAATATTACATCTTCTCAACCTCATCTTCCGGTTGCTTACCGAAAGCTTTCTCCCAATCCTCCACTAGTTCATGAAGTGATTGATCAGAATTTGAATACAGTCAATCCCACTTTCTCTAAACATGAATCCTATGAGTCTGTTCCCGAACAACCATTGGTTGATAAAATGGTTGCTCCGATTCCACCTTTAGTTATTCATACTTTTCCAATACAAAGTAAGGATCATACCGCTCAGGTTTTTCTCATTTCTTCTAATTCTACTGGGCAAGGGGGCATTTCTCTTGTTCCCACAAAACCCCCTCCAGTGAAATAAGTCATTTCATTTGATTAGAGTCGATTGAAAAAACATCGTCTCCCTTCTTACATGCATTTCGAGATCATGGTAAAGGCTTATGATAAGAACATCCATCACACTATTATAGATAAGGGATATTTTGTTAGGATTCTATCCTCCATTTCTTGGAAAACTTTGGGTTCCCCACACCTTGTGTCTGTCACTATGAATCTGTTAGTTTTCAACAGAAGAACTAGTCAATCTTTAGGGATCCTTCCTCAGTTTCCTATTACCTTGGGACGGAAAATTGTATGTATTAATGTTATGGTTGTCATATTAGACCATTTGGACTAAATTTTTCTCATGGGGTGAGACTATGTTTATACTATGAATGTTGTTGTATCCACACTCTTTCGAGTGATGTGCTTCCCGCATGATGGAAGGATTATGACTCTTTATCAACTTTCATTTGTTGGTCTTGATTTGACTACCAATAAACCTAATTCCCTGAGCATTCTGAACATTCAAGTGGTATCCTCCCCACCATAGGTTAATTATGTGTCAACCTATCTCATTCATGTAGCTACTGATGAGTAGCTGCCTTTCATTTTCTGCTCCAATTCTTTTGACCTAGAATTAGTAGGTGATGTGGTGAGTCATTTACTAGGGGCATTGAAACCTGATCTTTCTATTGGATCCTTTGATATGTATCCCTTCTAGATCGTTGTTCTCCCACCTGATGATAACCTCATGGAAACCATGGCCTTTTGGGGGCCATGATCAAGTTGTTGGAGTAGAGTTCCTTGCCTTGTGCTAAGCTCGTTAAAAAATGAAATAAGTTCCTATGAGAAGAGTTCATTTTCTTGTGTCAAGCGCATTAAAAAATGAAATACGTTTCTCGGAGTAGAGTTCCTTTTCTTGTGTCGAGCTTGTTAAAAAGTGAAATAGTGTCATGAGCATAGTTCTTTTACTGTGTTAAGATTGTTAAAAAATGAAACAAATCCCCTTTGAATTTCAGTTTTTGATTAGATCTTGTAAATTCGCATTCGATTATTTCACTTGATCTTATAACTAAACCTTCATTCCATCCACCTGTTAGTAACCATTAGTCTACTTAGATGAATGAAATGAAGCTTGGGGGACATGTACCTCAAATTGAGTCATTATGTTGGGGGCATGCAAACATATCTCAAACATAGTTTCCAGTACATGTTTCAAGATTGGGTAAATAATGAAACCATTCTCATCCTATCCCTCGCGATTTCCATTTTTTATCAACCTTTTCTTTGCAATATGAGACTTGGTTTTCTCATTCCATTGTCACCATATTATTAGTTGATCATGCGCTTTAACTTTTTATTTTTTACCCTTACCTGAGGAACAACTGCTATGAGTGGTCTTATTGGCCTACCCCTTGACCTCTACATGTTTTGAATAGTTCCATCATGAATGGAACTAGTTGCTACCCTTTATACCACTTGTTCCTCTAGGCGAAGTCCTCTTTCAACTCTTTTCAAAATCCAAAAATATGAAAAGATTGTAAAGAACTTGTATTTTCGAACTCATTAAAGTAAATGAAAAGACATATACTCAGTATAAGTTTAAACCTTTTTTAGATTAAGATAGAATACTTACAGAAAGGAATACCTTAGTCGAAAATGGCTAATAGCTTCCCCTGAGTATTATTTTCTCCCTTTCCGGACTCAAGACACTATCTACAAAAAGGAACAATAGTGGAGTTTTCTTTTTCACCTCTTTTTCAAACTCTCTAAACATGAGAAAGATGTCGATTTTTCACCTTCACTGGACTCATAAAAACATCAAACAATGATATACTTTTCAATCATGATGGGACTGAACCAATCCTTCTCTAGGTTCACTAAATATTCTCAGAGGGATTCATACGAAGGATGAACTTACAAATCAAGCATATGTTATCCTCCTCAAGATTGTCAAAAATAAAGAGATATTGACTAGTAATGGTTGGGAAATTGGGAAAATGGGATACTCCACTTGTTAATTTCAGCAAGTCGCTCTTGAAAATGACACTCTTCCACTTCATATTCATGGGGATTGGGTTGGGAAATTTTCTTGTCTTTTGTCTTATCGTACATTTTCAAAGCCTACATTTTGGTTTTGGGTCAATGTTGCCAACTCCATTTCAGTGTTGCCCATCTATTCAAGAGAACTCATTCAGTAAATATATAGTAAAATACTCTTAAGCCTTCATTTAATGTCTTCCTTTCCTGATCCAGTTCCATATCAACATCATTCTCATCATTCTATCTCAAATCATCATACCCATTTCATGTCGTTGACGGGGGATGCATCAAGGTCGTTCTACGATGGGTCACTTCTTGTCGACATTAGCTCATTATCCAAGTAGTTGACTTAGAAACACCCCCTTGGTACCTTTGTGCTTGCACACATCAATGGTAAGTTTCCTCACTTGCGGTGATATGTTTACATCATTGTCCTTTGACCAAAATATTTTGTGTGGTGTTCGACATAAACTCATTCATTCACACCATTCAGACTGTACTAGAGTACCTGGAGAGCCATTAGCATCATCGGTGGTTTCTCTCACATCTATTAACGAATTACATCATTGGTCGATAATCAGATGGTGTCTACCATGTTTGAGTTCAACTCATTAATTCGCATGGTTAGACTCATACCTTGGTTGGTTGTGTGAACAAGATAAAAGACCCTAGATCTAGTTTCATCCATTCGGGCTATGATTTCATGAGTAATACAACATCAAAATGTATGATGGCTATGATCGTACATACATTGATCCAGTTATGGGTCCACCATCAGTCATCTATGGACAAGTCTTTTGGTCATTTTACATGTAATGTTAGCTTATGTGTTGATCATGGATATGCTTCCCTCAACAAATATATCATGATGTAAATGTATTGTAATAGATGATGCTCTCGACAGTTGTTCTTGATTCTAACTTATCACAAGGTAAATCACTTCAATCATCAGTTGTAATTTTTTACTTTTCACTTTAGGGGGCAATAGATATCTACATGGTGGATCATTTGTTTTTGTGACCAATTTTGATAGAAAATAGTTGTGGAAATAGGAAATGCAATTGGAAAAGAAGACAATTAACTTGGCAAGAAAACAACACTAGAAAGAAGAAAGCAATAAGTAAGGAAAGTGAGTAGTTACATTAGAACTCATCAAGGTTTTGAAAGAAGGATTGAGTTGATAAGGTTGAAGCGACATGTAATGCGCCCCCTCCCACATTTACCTAATTTCACCGGTCTGCCAGGGTGAACATGAGACAAAGAGTTACTATGACATGACCTGGCCTCCAAGCTTCAATTATGGAAGTGGGGCCAGTAATTGAGACTTAGTGATCACAAAATGACATCTTACAGAGCTTACAGGACACTTAGGGGCCAAAGAACAACCCCAGGTGACCAAACTCTAAGTTGGATTTATTTTTTAGTGACCTGGTGCCACAACCGCATGCACAAGCCTATAAGGGTGTGGTTATGACTCTCCAACCACATGCACAAGCCTACCTGAGTGAAATTATAGCCCAAAATACCCAATTTACAGGGTATGGTCCCGAGATCCTAGCAACAATTCCAGGCTAGCCTCTAGAACACTGCCCAGAACTTCTTGGGACTTTTGAGAATGATAAATGGCTTAAATAAAATGTTATTCATACAAAATTTTAAAAATAACTTGACCTAACCAGGCCTAACCATGATATTAACTTTTTCAAACATATTTTGAAAATGTAAACTACAGGTCATGAATGCCTATTTGATCATAAGAGTCTCAAATGTATCTCAGAATCACTAATAAGGTCTAATGTCCTCTCATAATATCTACAATAATACTTGTTATGCCATGCATTCATTAACAATCAAATACTTATCGAATCCTGAACAAGAGATATCTAGAGCACATTACTAATTCATGCTTATAACTAACATATAAGTAGATTAATAACCATGACATAATATCAACTAAATTATCATAATTACAAGTAGAAGTTCTCATATATTACAATAGGAAAATAACTTTTATTAGCTTTTGAAAAATCAAACCAAGTCAGGGACTTCCACATACCACCTGACCATAGATTGGGCTGAACCAAATATTTCTTTTATCCAATCACCCTTGTGCCATATTCTATAGATGAATGTGGGATCTCAAGACATAAACAATTAGGGATTTCTAGAGATTAAACCACCTCCACCCTCAAGCTATCGCAATCTCGCCAAAACTAGTCAAGAGATCACAAAGCCAAAAACAAGATTGGATTCCTAAGAGATTCTTCACCATTACCTTGAGGAATTTTCCTATCTTCACCCACCTATTGAGGGCTCTACATAGATTAAATCACCTCGACCCTAAACCCTTGGGAATTTTCTTAAGACCGCCTCACTTGATTCCTAAACCTTCTGGCAATCCAAATCTCAACCAAAAAATAATCCCATCACACCATGGCTATCCAACAATGGAAATGCAAGGCTAAAACCATTTCCAAACTAGGAAAAACCCATGCCAATGACAATAAAAGAACCAAATATACAAATGCATGTACCATGCATTCACAAATCAGGTAGGAAATGACATACACAATATATTACATGCACATCCTCCTACTAAAGTTGTTTGATCCAACCTTACTTGCTTGTCATTTTCTTTCCTTTTCCTTCCTTGCTTTCCATTCTCGAATTCTAGAGTGCTCTAATAATGCTCTAAGTGTGCAATGGTATGAGATAATAGAGAGAGCCTGAAAACTAAACTAAATAAAACCTAAACCAACAAAAAGATGTGAACTAATCCTCATAACCCTTTCTATCATTGAGGCCTTTATTTTCTTCATTTTCCTCTATTCTCCTTCAATTTTTCTCCTCATGCAAATTTGTGACCCTTCATCTCCCTTTTCTCCTATTTTCCTTCATTTTCATAAATAAAATGACAATTAATGTCTCTTTTCCTTTGCCAATTTCCTTAGCCATAATAAAGTGAAAGTGACACCCACTAGGAAATTTTTCCCAACATTCAACTTGGAATACTTGTCCCATGACCTTGTACTTATTCGTTTTCCCATTTTAACTTTACTACATGAAATTTTAACTTGGGATTGTTACAAACCCCTCCCCCTTAGGGGAACACTATCCTGAGTGTTTTATGACACCTATGACCAAAAAACATCTTAAAAGAAAACATTCTACCTATGGAGCTTTATAACCTAGCTCAATGCAATATTTACAATGAAAATCATGCTGAAAAGAAAAACCAACATGACATCCATACTGCTTATTGGAGCTTTATAACACAACTAATTATAGTATTTATAATAATAAAAAAGTACATAGATATGTACATATACCAAAACGCCTTTGCCTTAACTAAGAAATAATGAAGGATACAAAACTCTCATCTGATAAGCCATCCCCCATGTAGTTTCATCAAGCCCAAAGTGCTTCCACTAAACTTTAACTCGCTTGATTGCTTGGCTCTAGAGCATAATTTTTTTCTGTTGCAATATGCACTAAGGTTTCTGCTAGGATTCTCCTTCTAGATCCACCTATAGTAAATACCAGTCAATAACATGATCAACATTCTTCACATATCTTTTATGAAATGATACATGGAAAACATCATGGAATTTCACTGTTAGAGGCAGTCTAATTTTGTAGGCCACTGGTCCAATCCTCTCAAGCATCTTGAAAGGCTTGCAATAACGAAGTTCCAAATTGGCACATGATCCAATCCTCATGGAGCTATTCTTGGGCTTGATGTGTAAGTACACATTCTACCCAATATGAAACTTCTTAAATTCCCTATGTTGATCCGCACAACTCTTCTACCTATCATGTGTTTCCTTTAGATTCTTCTTGATAACCTGCATTTCATGTTCCATCTATGCTAGCATGTCTGTTCCAATTAGTACCATGTTCACTGGATCACTCCAGCTGATGGGAGTATTACTTCATCCATAAAGTGCCTCGAACAGACTCATCTTCAAGGACTCTTGATATCCAATATTGTACACAAACTCTTCCAGCAAGGAATACTCTTCCCACTTCCTCTACTAGTGCATAAGATACATCCTCAACATCTATACTAGATTCCTACTAATTCTCTCTATATTTCCATCTATCTGTGGATGATACATTGTACTAAAATCCAACTCCATCCTCAAACCTGCAAACAACTCCTTCCAAAACTTGGAAGTGAACTTGGCATCTCTATTGGATACAATATTCTTAGGAACCCCATGCAATCTCACTATCTCCCTTATGAAGACTTGAGCTACCTCTCTAGCTGAATCAATAGATTTCACTATAATGAAGTGAGCTACCTTGGTCAACTTGTCAATCATAATGATGATGGAATCATGTTGTCTAGATGTCTTCAGCAAACTTATGATGAAATCCATGGAAATGAACTCCCATTTTCACTTCGGAATCAGAGTCACTTGTAATAAGCCACCTAGGTGCTTACACTATGCTTTTACCTATTGACAATCCAAAAACCTTGCGATGAACTCATCTACCTCTTTCTTCAGATTCGGCCAATAGTAGAACTTATTCATAGATTTCAAAGTCTTTTGATATCCTTGGCGATCCGAAAAATAGCTTGACAAGATATTCCCTCAAGATAAGCTTATTGATCTCATTGTTGTTCGACACATATATTTTTTCCTTAAATCTTGCCAAACCATCACCCTTGAGAAGATAATCCACATCCTGATCACTTGTACCCTGATGTTGTAGACTATGCTTAAGCTGTTGGTACCTGTCATCTTGTTGCCCACCTGTACGATCTACTCCTACAAGTTTGTCCCATATTAACTAATAGTTGCAATGTGATTTACCTGCACTCTCCTACTAAGAAAATTTGAAACAATGTTCTCCTTACCCTTAATGTACCTAATCTCGAATTCAAACTCACTAAGTGTGGCCAACCATCTAGCTTGCATGACATTCATATTATGTTGGTCAAACAATTATTTCATTCCATTGTGATCACTCAATAAAAAAAACTCATCCCTAGAATATAGTTCCTCCACATCTTCAATGCATAAATGATCACCGCCAACTCAAGATCACGAGTCACATAGTTATGCTCGTGCTCATTCAGTTTCCTTAATTGATTACATACCACTTGTCCCTCTTGCATCATGACTCCACCATGTACTCTCCTCCAAACATTTTTACACACCATGAACTCCTTATATGGATCTACAATCTTTACAACTAGAGCATTTGTAAACAACTTCTTTACTGGTCAAAACTCGCTGCACATTCCTCTTTCCATTGAAATTTCTTTCCTTTCCTCTGCAAAGATGTAATATGATATGAAATCCATGAAACGTTATTAATGAAGCTCCTGTAATAACCTACTAACCCCATGAATGATCGACCCGCATCCACATTCCTAGGAGCTACCCACTCCATGATAACTGTGATCTTTTCCAAGTCCACTTCTATGCCTTCCTCGGAAACATGTCCCGACTAAAGAATTTATTCTTGAAAAAAACTTCTCACTAATCTTGGCATACAACTGATGCTCTCTCAACAATATTAACTTTGCTTTTGTGTTGGGTGCATGTTATACTCTTTCCATGACTATTATCAAGAATTATACATTCTGTCGGTCGTAGCAAGGGGCGAAAACACCCCCCTGTTGGGGGGTTTGCAGGGTGGTGATATCCCCCCTACACGGGGTCCAACGTAGTGCCTTGGGGAATTTTTTTTTATGCGGACCCAAGGATGGGGGTAGATCCAAAGATGGTGGGTGGACCTACCCATGGTTTTGTGCATGGGTTTTGCACATGGTTTTGGGCATGATGGTTTTCTACCCCTGGTATTTGTAGATCCAATCAAGGGAACTACGATTATGTTCTAATATAGGGTTAATGGATTGGGGTTTTTCAATGCTTCGGCATGTATATATGTGTATTGTAACATTGAAAGGAACATAATGAAAAATCGATTTGGTAGTCCCGATTTTGGGAAGGGGAAAATATCTGTGTATATTTGTTTTATGTTCTCACCATTGTTTATTTTTCTGTTTGAAGGATTCATTTGTGGTTAATTTATCTACAGGGTTAAAACCTACATGTCAGGTGCTCTATATGGTCTTCCTTATTCTTAGAATATATGAAATTATTATCAATAAATACTATCGCAAACTTGTCCTGATAAGGATGCAACACACTATTCATCAAACACATGAAAGTAGTTGGAGCATTAGTCAAACCAAAAGGAACCACAACAAACTCATAATTCCCATACTTGGTCTCGAAAGTAGTTTTGTAGATGTCCTCTTATTTTATGTGTACCTAACGATATATTGGTATTAAATAAATATTCAAGAATATTGTTTCTCCCTTCAACTGATCAAATAAATCACCAATCGTCAACAGTAGATACATGCTCTAATTGTCACCTTGTTCATCTTTTTGTAATCAATGTAGAACCTAAGAGTAGCATCCTTCTTCTTCACAAACAAAACTGGTGCAACCCAAGGTGACACACTTTCCCTTATGTATCTCTTATCAAGAATTTATTTCAACTACAACCTTAGTTCCAGTATTAACTCTAGAGTGCTCACGTTGTATGGTGCCTTTGATGCTAGTGTTGCTCATGGTATCAACTCAATATGGAAGTCCACTTCCCTATGAGGTAGAAACTCTGAAATATCTACTGTAAATACACCCTGAAACTATTGAAAAACCAGGTACCTCCTCAATAATTTATTGTCCTCAACATCGTTAACTTTATCTCTGGAAACATACGTTGCAAACAATACACACCATTTCATACAACTATGTTTTTCCTGCATAGTTGTAACCATTCTTACTGATGTAGGACTCTTCTTACCCTATAATATTATCTTCCCTCCATTATCATCTAAATACTTAATAGCCTTATCAAAATAATCCACCCTAGTTTTGTGAAGGTACAACTAATCCACACTGAGAAGCATATTGTATGATCCCAATGTGAGCACACATAGATGTGTTAATGTAGGAATACCATTCAGCTCAAACGTGTAGGATCTTACTCAATGATGAAATCTTTTCTTAGTACCTATAGCCAACTTAACCAACCAAGACTCTACATGCACTTATTTTCCCAAACCAAACTTATCCACAAGGTCAGTATTAACATAACTATAATTAGATCGAGGGTCAATCAAAATGGAAACAACTCAATCCTAGATCTTACCTTCCATCTCAATAATGGATGTCTGGTGATCCACCTTCTTGTTATCAAATGCTGCATAGATCTAAGGAATTATCTGTTCCGCATCCCCAACTATTTGTGCCTCTTGAGCACTCTAAATGTAAGGTCTTCCACCCTAATACAACAAAAAATCCTTCTTGTAATGATCCTTGTGACATATCCAACACTGCAACGGTTCTTTGTGACTACCCTTATTCTACTATTCTCTAGGCTGAGGTCCATGTACCTTATCTACTGCATTAAACTTCTTTTAACAAGCAACATTTTACTTCTCACTCACATGTTGAGGTCTTCCCCACTTCGTTGGACATTTTATTTTAGTGTTATCATTCCATTTTCAACCCTTCTTAGACTTGGTCTTATGCTTCAATTGTTCATAACAATGCTTCAAATTTCCAATTACTTCTTCCAGTGATCAAGGCTCATCATACTCAATCTGATCCTTAAATGATAATGGCATTCCACTGATAAATCTATCATTTTTTGTCTTCTCATCCTGGAGGTAAGGTACATACCGCAACAACTCTAGGAACTTAATCGCATATTCCTTCTCTATCATAGATCCCATCTTTAACTCATAGAACTCCTTGTCCTTACCATTCACTATGTAGTTCAGCTCATAGAATTCCTATGATGGTAAGGCCATGGAGTTCTGTGAATTGAAGATGGGATCTATGATAGAAAAGGAATATATGACTAAGTTCTTAGAGTTGTTGAGGTATGTGCCTTATCTTAAGGACGAGAAGACATAATTTTAGAGATTTATTAGTGTACTATCATTAGCATTCAAGGATCAGATTGAGTATGATGAGCCTCAGTCACTGGAATTTGTAATTAGAATGTTGAAGCACTATTATGACCATTTGAATTCTAAGACCAAGTCTAAGAAGAGTTGGAAAGGGAATGATAATGCCAAAGGAAAGTGGTCACTGAATCAGGGAAGACCTCGAGATGCAAGTGAGAAGGAAAATGTTGCTCCTTACAAGAATTTTAATGTGGTAGAGAAGGGACATGGAACTTAGCCTAGAGAGCAATAGAATAAGGGTAGTGGTAGAGAACCATTATAGTGTTGTATATGTGGCAGGGATCACGACAAGAAGGATTTTTCATTGTATCATGGTGGAAAGCCCATATTTACATTGCTTAGGAGGCATAAATAGTTGGGGATGTGGGCCAGAGCATTCCTCATATCTATACTACATTTTATAACAAGCACGTGGACCACCAGGCATCCATTATTGAGATGTAAGGTAAGCTCTATGATCAAGTTGTTTCCATTTTTATTGACCTTGATCTAATTATAGCTATGTTAATCTTGACTTGGTGGATAAGTGTGGTTTGAGAAAAGAAGTGCATGGAGAGTCTTAGTTGGTGCAATTGGATACTAGTACTAAGAAAATATTTGATCATTGGGTAAGAGCTTCTACATTGGAGCTCAATGATATGCCTACATTGGCACATCTAAATGTGCTTCCATTTGGTTCATACAATACACTTCTAGATATGATTTGGTTGTACCTTCACATAACTAAGGTGGATTGCTATGAGAAGAATATTGAGTGTTTAGATGATGATGGAGAGAAACGATTATTGCGGGGTAAGAAGCCTACATAAGTGAAAATGGTTACATCTATTAAGGGAAAATGTATTTGTAGGATAGGGTGTGTATTGTTTACAGTGCATGTTTCCATTGATAAAGTTAAGGATGTTGAGGATGTGGAAGACTTGAAGAGGTATCTAGTTTTGTAGTAGTTTCAGGATGTATTTCCAACAAAGATTTCAGAGTTGCCTCCTCATAGTGAAGTGGACTTATTTATTGAGTTCATATAAGGAGCAACACCAGCATCAAAGTCATCGTACAGGATGAGCACTCCAGATTTAGTGGAGTTGAAGTTTTAGTTGAATGAAATTCTTGATAAGGAATACATAAGGCTAAGTGTGTCGCCTTGGGGTGCACTTGTGTTGTTTGTGAAGAAGAAGGACGATACTCTCAGGTTTTGCATTGATTACAAGCAGTTGAACAAGGTGATGAGCAAGAACAAGTATCTGTTTTTGACGATTGATGATTTGTTTGATCGGTTAAAGGGAAAAGTAGTGTTCTTGAAGATTGATTTGAGATCAGGATATCACTAGGTACGCATAAAAGAAGAGGACATCTACAAAACTGCATTTCATACCAGGTATGGGCATTATGAGTTTGTAGTGGTTCCTTTTGGTCTTACGGATGGTCCAACTACTTTCATGGGTTTGATGAATAGTTTATTACATCCTTACCTGAACAAGTTTTTGATAGTATTTATTAATGAATAATTTAAGTATTATAAGAATGAGGAAGAGCATGCAGAGCACCTAGAAGCAGTGTTAAGATTGTTGAGAGATAATTAGTTGTATGCCAAGCTTAGTAAGTGTAGTTTCTTTTAGACAAAAGTTCATTACTTGGGACATGTTATTTCCAAGGAAGGCATAGTAGTGGACCTAGAAAAGATCAGAGTTAACATCAAGTGGGTAGCTCCTAGGAATGTGGATGAGGTCAAATAATTCATGGGGTTAGAAGGTTATTATATGAGGATCATCAGGAACTTATCATGGGTTTGTTAGGATATTCCGACACATAGGAAATAGTTAAGTACAACTTTGTCTAGTTTACAGTTAGGTATAGAGTTAGGTAAAGTGTGTTTCTTTACCGTTGTACATTTTGTAACTTACAATCCGACGATCACGATATCTAGTGATCCGACGGTTCATTCTCTCCTCGGTATTACCGACACTTGATCCGTGGCTTGACACCTGATTGGTCCATGAGTTCTATTTAAAGCGCATGGAGGGTCATTGTTCGGGTAATCTGTGCATGAGAGAAGCTTATGTAAATTTTCATTCTTTGATTAATAAATTGCCTGTAGTAGCCACGTTGGCGCAGGCCGTGGACTGTTTCCCTCTTTGAGGGTTTTAACCACGTCAAAAAGACTGGTGTATTGATCTGTGATCTGGTTGTGAGAGGTGTCCTTTTGGTGTTCTTTCTGAGGAACTTACCCTGTAAATTCCTACATGGTATCAGAGCTATTTGAGGGCCGCGTCCGTTGGTGATCCAAATCTGAAGCCGGTAGAACTGCATACAGCTGTCGTTTCCTAGATCTGCTGTTTCTGACTTCTTTCAGGCCAAGAGGACTGCTCTGTTGCGTTCGGAGCATCTGTTCCAGTGAGGAACCCCTTTCGTTTCACGCGAAAAGGTTTCCGGTAGCCCTAGCTGCGTCATTTTTCAGATCGGGAGGTATACAGTGTTTTTGCAGCTTACTGTTATTTTCTCTCTGCTTATTTCGGTTTCGGTTTATTTACCCTTTTTTTTAACCGGATCTATACCTTTCATTTCTACGTATGCTCTTTGCCCTGTGACTCTGTGCGATCTGGGCAAATCAGAAACAGAAAGGAAGGATTTTTTCTCATGCGTATGCTCTTTTCCCTGCACCTTAGTGTGATCTCGGAAAATCAGAAACATTGAGAAAAATATTTAGTTTTTCGGCTAAAGCTAACTTTGAGATTTTTTTTAAAATATCTAGTTTTTTGGCTAAAGCTAACTTCGAGCCGCAAGGTTCGTTTTTCTTTGCATATTCGTGTTGGGTTTTGTGTTTTGTGTTTTGTAGGGAAAAAGAGCTTTCTCAAGGCAAGCACGCAAACCAAGGCCCCCCCCCCTCTCTCTCTCTCTCTCAAATTTTTTTGTATAGATCAATTGGTTCAAAGCTATTTTAAGAGAGTAGAGGTCTTGGGTTCAAGTCTCCATTTTGTGGGGGCAGATTTTTTTCATTCCCACACATTCGCGCACTTTGCCGGCAACTTCAACAAATGTTTTTTCAAAAAGCCATAACTTCTTCATCCGGAAGCCTTTTTCACAGCCGTTTTTTTTTAAACAGCCTAATTTTTTGAGATCTATCCATTGAAACACTTACTTTTAGCATCTTCAGATTCAGTTTTTTTTTTAAAATGGAAAGTCCATGCCAAGTCATTCTTGACAGCACTAACTACTTCCAATGGATAGCCTACATGGAAGATTTAATTAGAAGTAAAGATCTCTACAGAATAGCCACAGACCAAGAGAAGAAACCAAAAGATTAATACAAGGCTGCAAAATGGGAAAATAGACAAGATCAAGCACGTGGTTTGATAGGGATGTCTATTTCTCCTGATCTTAGATTCCATATTGCACAACTTGAGACTCCTCATGAAGCATTGGAAAAAATCGCTAAAGTTTTTGGGATTAAAAATGAAATTGGAGCCCATCAACTTGAAAATGAGTTGCTTACTTTGGATCCTAATAATTTTTCTTGCATTGAAGATTTCTTGTCCAAATTCAAGACCCTTAGATATCTCTTGGAAGGTGTTAAGGTTAAGAAAGAAGATGGTAACCTTATTTATTCCATCCTTACTAAGTTGGGACCAGCCTACTCTGTATTTGTTTCCACTTTCCATTCTACAAGGGAAGCTTTCATTTGTCAAGGAAAAGACTACAAGGCCCCTTCCTTTGACTCCTTCTGTGATTCCTTAATAAGAGAACAAGAAAAACTCTTACACCTTGGTCTTATTAATCTTGGAAACTCTTCCACGAAAGCGTTAGTCGCCCAGCAGCAACCAAATTCAAAGAATCCTAAGAAGTCATATCCTCAAAAGAATGGTCCTAAACCAACTCAGCCTCAAAATGAAAGATCATTTCAGCAAAATGATAAGACCAATAAAAACAAATGGAAGAAGACTGATAGACATTGTAACTTTTGTAATCGAGATGGCCACTTAGAATCTAAATGCTTTAAGAAGATGGAAGCCTTGGAAGCCGCAATGAAGAAACATAACATCCATGTGGAGCCTACTTCAACTTCAACTTCTGGAATGGCACTTTTTGCATGTCGTTGTCAATCATCTCAGTCTGGTTATGCATTAAATGTATCTTCTTCCTCTCCTTCTCATGAGTAGCTCATTGATTCTGGAGCCTCTTATCACATGGACAAAAACCAAGCCATGTTTTCTTCTTTAAATGATTGTAACACCAAAAATATATATGTTGGTGATGATAGATCTCTTAATGTTGTCCGGACTAGAACTTTTCATCTAGACAATGGTCAGTTTAATGATGTATTATGTGTTCCAACCTTATCCTACAACCTTCTATTTGTATATCAGATAACTCATTCAGGTGAAGGTAAAATTGTTGAATTTTCACCTCATGATGTTGTAATCAAGGATCTAAGAGATCCTAAACAGATTCTAGCTACTGGTATTGCTGATGATTCCACAAGGTTGTATAAGTTTCACAACTTTGGGTCATCAAATCTTCCCTCAGTATTTGTTGCTCATAATGATGAAGTGAGCAAACTTTGGCATGAGCGATTTGGTCACTTAAACTATCGCTCCCTTCAGCATCTATGTAAAGAAAATATGGTGACAGGTCTTCCTATGGTATCTTGCAGAGATGGTGTTTGTTCCGGATGTGTACTCGGAAAACATCATCGGGACAGTTTTGACAAACGTGCCTCTTGGCACACCTCAACCCCTTTACAGCTTGTGCACAGTGATTTATGTGGTCCTCTTCCTGTTGCTTCATTCTCTGGCTGCAATTATTTCTTAACTTTCATTGATGATTTCTCCAGACGCACTTGGGTATACTTCTTAAAACTCAAGAGCGAAGTATTTAACATATTTTTGGCCTTCAAAGCCTTTGTTGAAAAACAATCTGGACATCAAATTATTAAGCTAAGAACTGATAATGGTGGAGAATATGTTAAAAACACATTCATCAACTTTTGCACCGAAAATGGAATTCAAATGCAACATACTGTTCCATACACTCCACAACAAAATGGTGTAGCTGAAAGAAAAAATCGCACCTTAAAGGAAATGGCTAATTGTATGCTGCAATCTAAAGGACTCAGTCTTAGTTTTTGGGCCGAAGCAATTAATTGTGCAAATTATATAATCAATCGCACTCCTACTAAGGTTCTAGAGAATATCACTCCAGAAGAAGCTTGGAGTTCCATTAAACCAGATGTAAGTCACTTTCGTGTTTTTGGAAGTGAAGCATGGGCCCATATTCCAGATGAAAAGCATAAAGCTTTAGAACCTAAGAGTGAGAAATGTACTTTTGTTGGATATTCTGAAGATGTAAAAGGTTATAGACTTATTCCATTTAAGTCCAAAAGTGTTATCATTAGAAGAGATGTAAAATTTGATGAAAATAAATCGGCCTGCGAGCCTAGTCCGGCGGATGTGCCACCTCTTCCTATCTCTTCTACTTTTGAAAACATTTCTTCTTCAGATGATGAAAGTGAGGATGATAATCCTCCCCCACCTTCTCAAGATCCTCAACTTCCAAGATGGGTCTGTGCTACTCGGGATGCAGCAGGTGATCTTGCCGGTTATCCTACAGATCAGCGACGTACACGTTCTCAGTTTGAAAGAGCCTCTTCTTTACTGGCTCAAGCTCCAGTAAATCATGATCCTGACACTTTTGCAGAAGCTTCAGGCCATCCACAGTGGGAAGCAGCTATGAATGAAGAATATCGTTCATTGTTGGCAAATGATACATGGGATCTTGTTCCTCTACCAAAGGGACGCAAACTTGTTAGATGTAAATGGGTTTACAGAACCAAGTATGGACCAGATGGGAAAATTGATAAACATAAAGCTCGTCTTGTTGCTAAGGGCTTTTCACAGGTTGAAGGCATTGACTACACTGAAACCTTCTCCCCTGTTGCCAAAATGAACTCTATCCGCCTTGTTCTTTCCCTTGCTGCCTCTTTAAAATGGGAAGTCCATCAGATGGATGTTAAATCTGCCTTCTTGCATGGGGACTTGCAGGAAGAAATCTATATGGAACAACCCATTGGCTTCATACAAACAGACTCCAGCCTTGTTTGTCGACTTAAGAAATCCCTTTATGGTCTCAAGCAAGCTCCTCGGGCTTGGTATGCCAAAATGGATAGCTTTCTTTTAGAATCTGGCTTTTCTAGGTGTTATTCTGACAATACTATCTACACCAAGAAAGTGGGCAACTCTCTTATCATCCTTGTTCTTTATGTTGATGATCTTATTCTTACTGGTAGTGATCCCAACCTTATAAACCATGTGAAGTCCAGCCTTAAAAAGAAATTTGAAATGACAGACTTAGGACACTTACACTATTTTCTCGGTCTTCAAGTCTTGCAATCCAAGGAGGGTATTTTCCTTTCCCAGTCCAAGTATGCTTGTGATATTCTTCGTCATTTTCACATGGAAGATTGTAAGCTAGCCCCTTCTCCCTTTCAGTCTGGAGTCAAACTTTCAGTCTCTTGTACTTCTCCTGAAGTTGATGCTACCTTATACCGTCAACTTGTAGGAAAAATCTTGTATTTAACCCATACTCGTCCTGACCTTTCCTTTGCTGTTGGCCTTGTTGCTCGTTTTATGCAAAACCCCCGTGAAAGTCATTGAAAAGCAGCTAAAAGAATACTTCGTTATGTTCGAGGTACAGTACAGTTTGGGATTCATTACAGTGCCAAAGCAGCTCCTCTATTAGTTGATTTCACTGATTCTGATTGGGCTGGTGACCCTGATGATCGGAAGTCTACTATCGGTTATGTCTTCACTCTTGGTTCAGGACCTATTACATGGGCTTGTAAGAAACAGGCTGCCATTTCTCTTTCGTCAGCAAAAGCAGAGTATCGTGGTGCCGTGGAAGCTAGTAAGGAAGCCTTGTGGCTTCGTCAGATCCTATCAGAGTTTGGATTTGAGCAGCAGTATCCAACCACACTTTGGTGTGATAATCAAAGTGCCATTCAGCTATGCAAAGATCCAGTCCAGCATCAGCGCAGCAAACACATTGAACTACACATACACTTCATCAGAAAGCTCATTCATGACCATGTTCTTGAAGTGCAATATTGTTCAACAGATGATCAGGTTGCAGACATCTTCACAAAGGCTCTCACAGAGGCGAAGTTCACTAAACTTCGATATATGCTTGGAGTTCAGGAAGTTGTCACTAAGGGGGGATAGGCTCTAGTGCCTCCTTCCTTCTCCTATTGTGTCATACTTGTAAATCCTTCAATCCTATCCCAAGTTGTTCTTAAGGGGGGATGTTAGGATATTCTGACACATAGGAAATAGTTAAGTACAACTTGGTCTAGTTTAGAGTTAGGTATAGAGTTAGGTAAAGTGTGTTTCTTTACCGTTGTACATTTTGTAACTTACAATCCGACGGTCACGATATGTAGTGATCTGACTGTTCATTCTCTCCTCGGTATTACCGACACTTGATCCGTGGCTTGACACCCGATTGGTCCATGAGTTCTATTTAAAGTGCATGGAGGGTCATTGTTCGGGTAATCCGTGCATGAGAGAAGCTTATGTAAATTTTCATTCTTTGATTAATAAATTGCCTGTAGTAGCCACGTTGGTGCAAGCCGTGGACTGTTTCCCTCTTTGAGGGTTTTAACCACGTCAAAAATAATGGTGTATTGATGTGTGATCTAGTTGTGAGCGGTGTCCTTTTGGTGTTCTTTCTGAGGAACTTACCCTGTAAATTCCTACAGGGTTTCCTATCCTATTACATCTTTACGGGGTAAACGAAAGACGTTTGAATGGAAAGAGGAATGTGGAACGAGTTTTGAGAAATTGAATAGGTTGCTTACAAACACTATAGTTATAAATACTGCAGATCCAAATAAAGAGTTTTTTTGTGTGTACATATTCTTGCAAGAGAGGACTTGGTGGGGTCATGATACAAGAGGGACATGTGGTATGCTACGAGTCAATGAAATTGAATTAGCACGAGAAAAACTATGTGACTCATGATCTTGATTTGGCAGTGATCATTCATGCATTGAAGATGTGGAGGCACCATGTTCTTGGCACAAGGTTTGTGTTGATGAGTGATCATAGTGGGATGAGATACTTATTTGACCAACCTAATATGAATGTCAGGAAAGCTAGATGGTTGTCCATGCTCAGTGAGTTTGTCTTTGAGATAAGATACATTAAGAGTAAGGCGAAGAGGGTTGCATATGCTCTTAGCAGAAGAGTGCAGCTAAATCACATTGCAACTATGAGTTCATATCAGATAGACTTGTGGGAGCATATCTTGCAGGCAAGACAACAAGTTGACATGTACCAACAACTTAAGCATAGGTTATATCAGCAGGGTACAAGTGATCAGGATGTGGATTATCGTCTCACAGTAGATGGTTTGGTGATATTTAGGGGCAGGATCTATATGTCAGACAAAAGTGAGCTCAAGAAGCTTATCTTAAGGGAATTTCAAGTCAAGCCATATTCAAGTCACCTCGGATATCAGAGGACTTTGACAACTTTGAAGAAGTTCTACTATTGGTCGAATATGAAGAAAGAAGTAGTTGATTTCGTTAGAAGACATTTGGATTGTCAACATGTAAATGTAGAGTGCAACAACCCTAGTGGTTTATTACAGTCGATTCTAATTTCAGAGTGGAAATGGGAGGTAATTTCCATGGATTTCATCTCAGGTTTGTCAAAAAAATCTAGAAAACATGAATCCATCATGGTTGTGGTTCACAGGTTGACCAAGGTAGCTCATTTTATTCTAGTGAAGTCTACTAATTCAGCTAGTGAGGTATCTCATGTCTTCATCAGGGAGATAGTGAGATTGTGTGGTGTTCTTAAGAAGATCAGATCTGATGGAGATGTCAAGTTAACTTCCCAGTTTTGGAAGGAGTTGTTTGTAGGTTTGGGGGAAGAGTTGGATTTTAGTACAACCTATCATCTACAAATAGATGAACAAATAGAGAGGTCCAACATGATTCTAGAGGATATGTTGAGGATGTACATTATGAACTTGTTAGTGCCTAAATCTACCTCAGGCTGAGAAAGGTACGATCTATGGTAACATCAAATCAAGATTAACCTGGTAGCTAGACCTACCAGGTTGGGAGAGGGCTCCCTTCTGTCAATCTCAACAAAAATGATCAATGAGGCTTGAGATGACTTGAATGAAGACTAATTTTAGGCTAGGTATTTGTGCAAAAGGGCTTGATTGAAATTTTATGACATTTTGTTGGCTCAAATGGAAAGTCAGTTTTTGGGTCTTAGTAATGAGGCTTAGTTTTGCAGAGGTCTCAATGGGGCAAGGTAGGCAAGTGATTAGATACTTGAAATTAAATGAAATGGAAATATCTAGACAAGTGAGGAGTTGAAGAGAGCAAGAAAACCTCAAGGATCCTCTTCAAACAGCTGAAGACATCAATAACTAAGCGAACCCTAGGTAGACCACTGCAATTTCAACGGATTCTACCTTTATCCTTGCTTGTTTGAGTGAAGAAGAAGGAAGAGAGATAATGGCGTACATAGAAAACATATAAACTTAAATTTACAGAAGGAAACACAATATCAAAGAAACATGCCACATGAATCCCATAGAGTGCTGCAAACCACTCGTCTTTTCCTTAGCCAAAACTGCTGAAATGAATATACAATAAGCTCCAAGCTTTCTCAATAGTCCAACCATGCTAATGACAGAAAAAACATAAGATATAGGAAAACAACCACTCGTCCTAGCCTCTAGGGGTCGAGCTCATGAGCTTAGGAGCTGTTCCAACTTATTCTAAACTGATAACTACAAATTAGGCAGTGGAACAACATGCCTCTAAAAACTAGGGAACTGATTCATTCCTTTGCAAACTAACTTTTCATGGATGAATCTACCTTCATGAGTGAAAAATTGACATAATTACATCAAGATTGGTAAATTTACATTAAATTACATCATAAGTTTGACATTCATAAAGAGAAAATTCAAACTGTTAAAGAACTAGGTGAAAAACAGAGTATACTTGGTCAAACTGAGCAAAATTTCCCCTATGCGTCGTGTTGATTTCTCTATGCGTAGCACTTGTTTGCATTCACATTTGGAGGACTTCCCAGTATCCAAATTTGCTCCAAGTGTGCTTGTTGGAAATTTATGCCTGTCTACTTTCCAGCTCAAGTGGAATTTTTGAATTTGGCCTCCATTTACCCCTCTAAAATTGAGTTCTCCAAACATTTCTTCCTATGTGTCAAAATAGGGGCAGTAAGGTCAGTTTTTGAGTGTTTTTGACCTTTTTGAGGGCTCAAAACCTGTCAAAATTTCTTGGCCATTGGTAGGAAAGCACATTTTTTCATGCCAAATCCAAAAATTTTGAGTTTTTTTCATTTGTATACCCCCATCAAAAGCGAACGCCAGGTGGCGCAACACATAGGGCAGAAAATTCTGTGTTTTAGCCCAAAATTTTAAAAAATGCAAAAAGCATCCTAAAATTTTTAAAATTTGCACTGAGTACTCTCCATCAAGTGTTGTGTTGGGCCAAGGAAGCCTCAACCAATATCTGAAGTTTATATTACGCTTTTTGCCTCCTCGATCTCTTCTTGAATTTTGCCTTCAAGCTCTTGATTCTAGCTTAGCACACCATATTCCTTGACAAACAATGATATGCCATGTTTCTCAACATATTCTTCTCATTGATGGATTTCTCCAACCTCATCTCTAAGTGGATATTAGCTCTTTCAAGCCATGACTCTCGATTGGCATTAACTTCTTGCTCAAGTGATGTGAGCTTCACCTTCCTTCTTTTGGTAGTTTGGCAGTTTTCTCGTATGTTTTGCAACTCCATAATCACTTGCTGATCCTCAAGCTACTGGTTTATTTGCTCCAGGTACTTAATTATCCACTTAGATCTTTCTAAGTTGAGGGACAAAGCATTGATGTCCGCCTGTTGCTCTTGGATGACTTCTTTGAGATTTGAGCTTTGTGGGCCCAAATCAGCATCATCACCCTCGATGAGAATGAAATCGGTCTCCTGATCACCTGAAGGCCCCTCATCATGTAATGGCCTCTTTCCCTTGTCCTGAACTTGCTGTGCTGATGAAGGAAGTAAGACCCCTTCCACCCTGGGTGGAGATAATACGCGCTTTGTTGCTGCAAATAACCGCCTAGTGCCCTTTTGATATGTGACAAATACCGACACACTAGCGATCTATGTCTCATGACCCTCCTACTAATGAGAAGGTCCACCTGTCTCATGAAAAGTCTCTGGAGGTACCTAGGGAGCTGTGAAGAACTCATGAGAAATGAAATCTTCCCATGTGATTCCCTGCAAACCAAGCTAATGCATGACCACAATCCTAATGAGAGAAGAATGATATATACTGTTGAACTGCGCTGAGGAGTCTTTTTTTGTACTAGGGTGGTCATCTTTTAAATGTTTTGGCACATAAAGTAGGGGACATTCATCATCCTCACACTCGTAAAGTGCATCAACAACCTAATATGATAGGCATATAGGCGAGAAAACCAGCCCTCACAATTGAAATACTTCATTATCAGTTTCATTAAAGGAGCATATGAATCTTTCAGCTATCGAAAGGGAAAACCTCTACTGAGTTATCTCAAATAAATGAGCTTGATGTATGGTTAATAATGTTCCCTGTCAATTTTCTGCCTCTTATTCCATGGACCATTGCTCTCCAATATTACGAATGTTGGTTGCTAGAGTAATAGACTCTGGTGTACTATGATACAAAATTTTCGCCCACTAAAAATTTAAAACCCCTTAATTTCGCCAAAGGGCGAACATTCGCCCCTAAAATTATCCTTGTCCATTGCTCTCCAATATTACGAATGTCGGTTGCTAGAGTAATAGACTCTGGTGTTAAAGTGAATGTTACACCAACTAGAGTGGCTTGACCATTATGTAAATGAAGCACAAACAACTGGGCCAACTCATGATGATACTAGACTCTAGCAACCATCTCACAAAACGCATAGTAGGATTGGTGTTAGAAGCATGTAATAGCAAGAGGGTAGACCTGCAGCTCAGCAAGTGTGGTAGGTTCCTCTCATATATGTTTTCCACCCTTTTGAGGTCTCCTTGGTGCATGTACCTCTGTAGGAGAGTCACTATGTGTCTCTTCGTCATGGTCATATGAAGGATCAGACTCCATTTTTGCTAGTGGGTGTGTTCTCTTGATGAGTAGTAGGAGATTTATGGCGTTGTTTGATTTTCTACCACCAAGGGAAGAAATATATAAGGGACTGTGCGGGGAAGAGAGTATCAGGGGTTTTGGGAATGACATGATAGAATTTTGTTTGGGAAATAGGGGATTAGGGAAAATATGTAAGTTTAGGGACAACAATTAGGGTTTAGGGTTTTGTAGTTAGGATTTGGGAAAATTGGAATTGGGGATAGGGATGACTGAATTGGGGAGTTAGTGAATGGGTGGATAAGCTGAGAAAATGAATAAAGGAATGAAAAAGTGAAGGAGTGGTAGAATAGACTTGGAAACAAAATGACAAGTACAAACCCTAGGCAATATTTTTTGAGAAATGACAAGGAAGTAGGGTTTGATTTTTCTTTTACACAACCACCATAAATTGTATGAAAAACTCCTTCACTAGCAAAGGAAGAGGGCTTAAATTACTTTCACACTGGATTTTTTGAGCAATTTTAGCAATTTGAGGGAGTTTTTGAGAGAAACGGACTTGGCATCTCTATGTGTCGTGCCTCAAACCCTATGCGACATGCCTCCTGTGTGCACCACACTAGCTCAAATTAACACTGAGGAAAGCGACTCTATGTGCCACACCTCTTGTATGCACCGCACCACTCACCCAGTGCGTCGTGCCCACAATTTTACACAATTTTTCTCCAAGTTCACTCCCTTTGCTCAGCATGACCTTCACTTTTCTCACACTTTGTTCTTTGAATGAAAATGAGATTTTGAATTGAGAAGAATGATTTTACACAAGAGCTTTTACTTTTTGTTTCATAAGACCCACTTTAATAATTTTTGCAATGTGACTTTGTTTTTCACCTCTGTTTTTTGAGCAGTTTGCTTTATTTGAGCCTCTTGATGAACTTGATGACTTGATCTTTGTTTTCCTTGCAAGGGATGGAGCTACTAAAACTTGGCAACATGACCAGGGTTTCCACTGAAGTGATGTACATATGAAAGCACTGAAAATACAAGAATTTATACAAATAAAACCTAAAATACTCTATTTTTCCTCAAAACGGAGTTTTGAGGAAAAACACATTTCCGAGTGAAATTTATTGATATTGGAACTTTATTCAACCTCCTCATTCACCTGCTGATTTTTATTGGGGATTTTGAAGACCTTTTTTATGAAACCCTAGACCTAATGAAACTAAAACCCTAGAAATGACTCTTGAAAATTTAAGGACAAAAAGTGACTGCAGATAATCCTGATGAATGGAGATGAGCCAGCAGGTAAAGGACATGAGGGAAAATGTACAACAAGCCACTACTGTCAGATGATCCATGCTCCTAATGGAATGCAGTTGAGTGAGCGAGACACCTAATATGCAATCCAATAAGAGAATTTGATCTCTGACGGAGGGGTGAAGATACCGACACTAACATTGGCTCCAATGGGGATGGTAGCTCCTTGGAGGTGCCAAGAACTATAGATATCTGGGAAAGCAGGCAGTGTCTTCGTCCATTGGGCTATGAATTCAGTAAATTTGACAAACCAAACTAGACTCTTGACTCAATTTTCAAGATTGAAATGTGACTAAAAAATAACCCAATTTCAAGACTGAAATCGACTAAATGTCCTCACTCAGACAAACCAAACAAAAACTGAAATCAAACATCAGTTTCATAGCCTTCACCTCGGGCCCCAAAATGAAAGTATGAAAACAGTACGCACTTGCAATCGAATTTAATCAAACCGGTATGTACAATGATACATATGATAGCAAAGAATACTTCAAAAACAGTACCATTTGAGTAGACGACCATTAATTAGCCCACCAAGATAGTCTTCTCCATTCATTTATTGCAAGAGGAAGGAATTTTGGCCCCGATATGCTGCAATCTTGTAATGTCCTTTCCAAATATTTTCAAACTTTCCATGTTTACCTTTCTCTTCATTTCTTGCATCCCATTTCAGCACTATGTCCTCTATTTGAAACTTGTCTGCTTTATCTTTTCGGTCATATATCTTCTTTATTCTCTCTTGCAGCTTGAAATTTTTCTGAAATACCTCCTCCCTAGTTTGCTGCAAGTCAATCATTTTATTGACTCTCTGGTGCAAATGATCATCTTCGCTTCGCACTTCTTGTAGGAGTTTGACCACTAATAGTGCAAGAGAGGTCAGGAAAACTGTGTCCACACCATACACGAGCTGAAAAGGAGACATGCCTATAGATTTCTTTTGACTTACTCTTTCTGCCAAAAGTGCATTGACCAACTTTTTATGCCAAATTTTCTTGTTCATTTCCAGCAGCTTTTTGATAATGTTGACCAAAGATTTATTTGAGGATTCCACCAATCTATTGCCTTTCGGGTAACAGGCAGCTGAGTGCCCCAAAGTGATTTTATATTTATGACAAAATTCAATCATCCTTTTAGATTTAAAGGCTACTACATTTTCAGTTATCAGCTTACTTGGACAGCCAAAACGAGACAAAATGTTGTTTTCAAGAAATGAAATAATTACTGAATGAGTTGCCTGCCTTGTGGGTATCACCTCAGTCCATTTGGTGAAATAATCCATTGCTGTGAGGATCCATTTGTGCTATGTTGAAGAAGAAGGATGGATTTTTCCAATGAAATCAAAACCCCACTGTTGAAATGGAGTACTTACCTCAATGGGCTTGAGTGGCAAAAGCTGTAACTTCCTTCTACCTTGAAAAATTTGACATTCATGGCAACTTGCTACTATTTTGTACACATCAGCAAAAAGAGTTTGCCAATAATATCCCGCTCTCAAAATTTTATTGGATGTTGTCTTCCAAGAAAGATGGCCCCTGCAATCTCCCTTGTGAAAGTCTTCCATAACATGTTTTGCCTCTTCTTCAACAAAACAATTGAGCAAGACACCACTGAGATCCTTCCAGTAAGGTGCATTATTCATGATACAAAATTTGGCAGCCTTCAATTTCAGTGTCCTACTTTTGTTCTTAGCCATTCCAGGTGGTGATGACAAATTTTGGAGTATATAAACAATGTTTGAATACCAAGGAGAACAAAGAGAAATTTTTGATACCTAAGCGGGCAGACTTTCTTCATCTTCCTTGGACATATCAGCAATGAGATTGATGTCCAAGGTGTGCAAATTTGACTCATCCATTATTTTAGCCAGGCCCTGTCCTTTGATGAGCTTTGTTGGTTTGATTTCTACGTCATATTCCAACAAGGTAGCAATCCATTTGCCTCTTCTCCCCTTTGGATCTGTTTGCACTAAGACATCTTTAACAACAATGTTAGGGTCATAAGCAAGGATGTGAGAATGGAGAATATAAAACCAAAAATCTTTCAATGCCTTTACCAAAGCAAGAGATCGTTTTTCAATAATATTGTACTTTAATGCCGCATCCCTTATGGTCCTGCTGAAAAATGCAATTGGTTTCTCAAGCTGGTCTCTTTTCTGCATCAAGACTGCTGCCATAGTGTGATCCGAGGCAAATGAAAACAAAATGAAATCCTGAGTATAGTTCAGGATGATCAAAACTGGAGAGGAAGAAAGGGCCAATTTCACCAAATTGAAAGATTTAATTGCCTCCTCAGTCCACTTGACTACACTATCTTTTTTGAGCATGTTTGTGATTTCCCTTAAATGTTCTGCAAGATTAGGTACAAAGTGACGTAAGTAATTCATCTTACCATTGAATGATTGGATTTCTTTCTTACTTTGTGGAAAATAAATCTTTTGAATGACTTCCACCTGAGCTGGATCGATGCGGATGCCCTACTTTGATATGATATGACCAAGAAGCTCGCCTTCATCCATGGCAAACAAACTCTTCTTTGGATTGAGAGAAACACCATACTTTCTACAACACTGAAATAAAATTTTCAGATGATAGAGGTGCTCTTCATCTAAGTTAGAAAAGAATATCAATTCATCAATATAAACAACTAGAAAACATATTTTTCACTAGCAAATGCAATATCCATCGCCCATTAAAAAGTTGCAACAACATTTTTCAATCTGAAAGGCATCTTTGCATAGTGAAAAGTTCCCCACGGAGTGGTGAATGATGTTTTGTCTCTATCATCCTCATGGACCATAATTTGATTATACCCAGAATACCCATCAAGTAGCGACATGCGAGAAGCCCCAACTACCCTCTGAAGTATGTGATCTATCTTGGGCAAAGGATAGTTATCTTTCAAAGATACTTTATTCAGATTTCTAAAATCAATACATAACCGGATCTCACCTGTTTTCTTGCACACAGGCACCAAGTTTGAAATCCAATATGAAAATCTTATGGGGACAATGATACCTACTTTGTACAACCGATTGACTTCCTTCTCAATTGAGGGTAGCAGCTTTGGATTTATTCTTCTTAGCTTCTGACGAAAAGGCTTCTAATTTGGCTTGATCGAAATAATATGCTGAATGATGCTTGTGTCATATGCCTTCAAGTCTGAATAATCCCAAGCAAGTACATCAATAAAAGAAGATAGTAAACGGATATACTTTGCTTTTACCTGTGGAGGAAATGCCTTTGATAACTTCAACATTTTAGGATTTTCAGCTGATCCAATGTTCACATCTTCAACTCCTTTCTCGGTTGGCAGCAAGCTCAGTTTCTAGGCCACATAATCTTGACCGAACAGCTCTTCTAAAGGTATTAGACCTTTAGGAATGACATTATCCTTTAGTTGCAAAACTTCCATCTGATTGACTTCTAAATCCACCTCACCATCATCATACTCCACATCAATAGAAGTCTCTTTGAATTTACCTTCATTTTGTAGAAATTCATTGATCTCTTCATCATCTTGAAACACTTGCCAATACCTTTGATTACTGAGGATAGCTGGATGATGTTTCACATGAATCTCAAACTTTTTGTTTGAATTCATTGGAATTTTAAAATTACTTGCTGCTATTGCAAGTGAATCTGCAATGACATTCTTAACACGAGGGACACATGTCAAAGTGTAATATGAAAATACTCTCAAGATGTCTAATACCACATTGCGGTAAGCCCGCATTCGAGGATTCTTAGCTTGATATTCCCCTTTCACTCGTTTGATAACTAACTCGGAGTCGCCATACATTGAAATCATTTTACCATTCAACTTTCTAAGAATTTTCAAACCAGCAATTAAAGCCTCATATTCAGCCTCATTATTTGAACAACCAAAAGCTACTTTATTAGAATAGACCCTTACATTGCTTGGCACTTTGTTTGGGGCAAAAACAAGGTTGCGTATCCAAATGCCAATTCTAGCACCTTCCCTTCCTACCGCACCATCAAAATCCATGCTCCACAGGCCTACTTCATCCTCTTCCAAATGCTAAAATTCTATTTTCTATGTTACTCTTCCTTACTGTCCATCAATATGTTGCTGCTGTCGGAAGGTTGATTTCTCAGTGGTACTATCAAGTCTTTGTCTTTCTTGATTTAAGACCTCTTTGAAATTTCCAGTAATCTCGAGAATTTCTTCTACTTCTACTACTTGGCTACTTACATCATTAAAGCTATCTGAATACAAAACAAATGATTCTAAATCAGTATGTACATAGTTGATTGGATGATTTACTGGTAATCATGTACTTCATCTTTTGCTCCCGGTATAATTTTCTCATTTGACCGAACACGGGGATGGTATCATAGGAGAAATAAAGATGCATTGTCCCTTTGATCTTTGCTCCCCAAGATCTGGAAAGAAGCATGCCAAATCTAGGAGGTATATCCACCACAATCACATCCATCAAAACATTTTTAGCCGGAATCTGATCCAAACTGACCACCAAATCTTTGATAAGACCAATGCACCTTAGTCTACCAGAATCAAAGGAGTAGAGGTCATGATACTTTCTAGTGATATCCAACCCAAATTTCTCCATGATGGCCTTAGGCATGAGATTATGAGAGGCTCTAGAATCAAACATAGCATTGTGTAATACACAGTCATGCACCCACAGGCTAATGTAAAAAGGAGCTACATCACTATCTTGAGACTGACCTTCCAATGCTGGACCAAAAATCAACTCAGGTCTATCATCCTCCATGTTCACCATATCAGATGATGAATCCAAATTCAAAATTTTAGACACCTGACCTTTGTAGTTTCTGTTTTTCATCAACTCAGTCAAAGGAATATATACTTTTAACTTAGAAATTTCATTTTCTAAGTTAGAAAATGAAATCTTTTCCACCTCTTTCACTGAAACATCCTTCTTTTTAGTTTTCTCCTTTGACACACATGGCTGATTGGATCTTTCATTTGCTGATGGCGTTTTATTGGTGGTAGGATCAGCTATCTCTTTTCCCTTTTTCTACACAATGGAGGATCATTCTTTGGTACTGTTATCTCCTTCCTTTTCTAAATTGGATTTATGGGCAAATCTATATTTCTAAGTGAATATTGTCACTGCTGGGTTGACAAAGCATTCATGTATCCTCTTTGATATTCATCGGACTCCTCCTCAAGAACTATTTCATTTGCCAAGATGAAATTTTCGTCCCTTTGTATAGTTGAATTCTCAGAATACTCCTCATCTTTAGTAATAAAAATTGGCCTATCATCAGGTGTAAAGAAATGATTCTCTTATCCAATTACATTCTCCTCATTGTCTTATTGTTGACCATATACAAAATTCTATTGTAAGGGTGTCTTTACCTGGTGTTGCACTGCTTGGTCTTGTGCTCGCTGCTCTCTTTGCTTGATTCTAAATTGTGGTTGTTGTTGACCACAGAAGTTAGGATTTATGACTTGTGGTTTAGAATTGTCAATTGTCAATCTATCAAACATATTCTCCATCTTCCTGAGCACTTGATTAGAAGTGGAAACCTCTTCCTTTATTGTTACTTTCTTTTCAACCTTTCTTCTAGCTCTCTTGGCAAGGAGATTAGCTTCAACGCTGAGTGCAATTTTCTACATGTCTTCCAAAGTGGCAAGATCTCTTTCTCTTAATTGATAGGCCATATTAGGATCGAAACCATCCAGAAACTTAATCAAATCCAATCCCATAGGTGGCTTTATATGATCAGGAATTGCATTGTAAACTGAATTGAATCTAATATAATAATCTTGAACAGACTCACCAATGTTCTGCTTGATGTTCTCATATTCTGAAAGGATCTGAAGAGGATTTTTCTTCACTTCCCAGCGATCCAAGAATTGTCTCTGAAGATTAGTCAATGTAGTGATGCTTGCAGTCGGCAAAGCTCTAAACCACTTCCTCACTTCACCGCCAAATGTTTGTACAAATGGTCTCATTGTCACATTTTCGGCATCAATCTCATGAAGGTCGAAGAAATCTGTCATCCTGTATGCATGTTGCTGAGCTGTAACACTATGAGGAGTGCCATCAAACAGTGGAATTTTGCTTTGATAATCGATGGGCATATCATCCAAATTTTGAGGTAGCACAAGGGGTGAAAAATGAGTAGCCATTGCTCTCGGTGGATTTGAAATCGGTCTTAGGGATGTTGGGGGAGTGGTTATAACTAGTGTATGGGGTGTATGAGGTGGGGATGGTGGTGAAGAAATTTTGGATGTTTGAGGGGTAGAAGGAGTGGACGGAGGTGACACCACTGTAGATTTTTTATCAGAGATGGAAGGCTGCACGGGAATGGTAGGAATGAAGGGAGTCTCGGTAGGAATTCCAGAGCTAGATGCAATTGCAGAAGACCCAAGGGTTACAGATGCAGTCTCTAAGAAATCAGCGATATTTGAAGCCACAATTGAAGTTTGGAGCTGATTCAAGATATAATCATCAATTGATTTATTGGCCCTTTTAGTTTCAAGATCTTTAACAAACTCTGGATTTAAGGCAGTAGAATTGGTTTCAAACAAAGAAAACTCAAACTGCTCGTCAAACTCAAGATCTTCAAGATACTAAAAACCAATTGTACATGAATGAGATTTGAACACGAGAATCATATAACATTCTTGGTGAAGGATTCTCAGATTAAGATTGGGATTTTCATACACAGGAGGTGGATTAGGATCTGGATTTGCTCTGGTATATCTTCTGGAAGCCAGTGTGTTATTATTTCCGAGAAATCAAATGGACATTACCAGCTTGTTCAGCCTGTCAAACTCTAAACTTATTATCCAAAAGTTTAAAATTTTCAGATGTACTGGGGCAATTTGCAAGCTAGATATCCCATTTATAAGACTAGACTAGAGATTGACTGAAGTAGATTTTGTCTACTTTCGCTAATGCAAAGCAAAAGCGTTTCGAAGGCTACCTGGCTAATGTTCAGACTCCGTCTGTAGTTTATAAAATGAAGAACACTAACAAACAAACAATATGTTCCCTAGTATGCTCGCCACTATGTTAGTTCCTAAATCTACCTCAGGCTGAGAAAGGTAGGATCTAGGGTAACATCAAACCAAGCTTAGCCTGGTAGCTAGCCCTACCAGGTCGGGAGAGGGCTCTCTTCTGTCAATCTCAGCAAAAATGATCAATGAGGATTGAGATGACTTGAATGAAGATTGATTTTAGGCTAGGTATTTGTGAAAAATGGCTTGATTGAAATTTGATGATGTTTTGTTGGCTCAAATGGAAAGGCAGTTTTTGGGTCTTGGGAATGAGGCTCAGTTTTGCAGAGGTCTCAATGGGGCAAGGTAGGCAAGTGATTGGATACTTAAAAATGAATGAAATGGAAAGATTTAGATAGGTGAGGAGTTTAAGAGGGAAAAAAAACCTCAAGGATCCTCTTCAAACAGTTGAAAACATATATAACTAAGCAAACCCTAGGTAGAGCACTGTAATTTCAATGGATTCTACCTTTATCCTTTTTTTTTCAGTTAAGAAGAAGCAAGAGAGACAATGGCATACATAAAACACATATAAAATTACATTTATAGAAGGAAACACAATATCAAAGAAATATGCCACATGAATCCCATAGAGTGCTGCAAACCACTAGTCTATTCCTTAGCCAAAACTACAGAAATGCGTATACAATAAGCTCCAAGCTTTCTCAAAAGTCCAACCATGCTAATGTTAGAAAAAACATAAGATATAGGCAAACAACCACTCATCCTAGCCTCCAAGGGTCGATATTATGAGTTTAGGAGTTGTTCCAACTAATTCTAAACTGAGAACTACAAATTAGGCAGTGGAACAACATGCCTCTAAAAACTGGGGAACTGATTCATTCAGTTCCAAACTATTTTTTCATGGATGAATCTACCTTCATGAGTGAAAATTTGACATAATTACATCAATATCCATCAATTTACATTAAATTACATCATAATTTTGACATTGAGAAAGAGAAAAGTCAAACTGTCAAGGAACTAGGCGAAAAACAGAGTATACGTGGTCAAACTGAGCAAAATTTCCCCTATGTGCTGCGCTGGTTTCTCTATGCGTAGCACTTGTTTGCAGCCAGTTTTGGAGGCCTTCCCTATGTCCAAATTTTCTCCAAGTGTGCTTGTTGGAAAGGTCTGCCTGTATACTTTCCAACCCAAGTGAATTTTTTGAATTTGGCCTCCATTTTCCCATCCAAAATTGAGCTCTCCCAACACTACTTCCTGTGTGTCAAAATAAGGGCAGTAAGGTCATTTTTTGAGTGTTTTTGACCTTTTTTAGGGCTCAAAACTTGTTAAAATTTCTTGGAAACTAGTAGAAAAGCATAATTTTTCATGCCAAATCAAAAAATGACGATTTGTTGTCATTTGGAGACTCCCATCAAAAGCGAGCACCAATTGGTGAGGCATAGAAAATTCTGTGTTTTAGCCCAAAAATTTTTGAAATGAAAAAAGTGTCCCAAGTCTTTTGAAATTTGAGTTAAGTGCTCTCCATAAAGTGTTGTGTTGGGCCAAGGAAGTCTCAGCCAAGATCTGAAGTTCATCTTGCGCTTTTTGCCTCCTCGATCTCTTCTTCAATTTTGCCTTCAAGCTCCTGATTCTAGCTTGGCACACCATATTCCTTGACAAATAATGATATGCCATGTTTCTCAACATATTCTTCTCATTGATGTATTTCTCCAAACTCCTCTCTAAGTGTATATTAGCTCTTTGAAGCCATGATTCTTGATCGGCATTAATTTCTTGCTCAAGTGATGTGAGGTTCACCTTCCTTCTTTTGGCAGTTTGGCAGTTTTATCGTGTGTTTTGCAACTCCATAATCACTTGCTAATGCTCAAGCTGTTTGTTTCTTTGCTCTAGGTACTTTATTATCCACTTAGCTCTTTCTAAGTTGAGGGACAAAGCATTGATGTCCGCCTGTTGCTCTTGGATGACTTCTTTGAGATTTGAGCTTTGTGGGCCCAAATCAGTATCATCACCCTCAATGAGAATGAAATCGATCTCCTGCTCACCTGAAGGCCCCTCATCATGTAATGGCCTCTTTCCCTTGTCCTAAACCTACTGTTTTGATGAAGGAAGAGAGACCCCTTCCACCCTGAGTGGAGATAATACTGGCTTTTCTGCTTCAAATAATGGCCTAGTGCCCTTTTGATATGTGACAAATACTGGCACACAAGCGGTCTGTGTCTCATGACCCTCTTGCTGATGAGAAGGTACATCTTTCTCATGAAAAGTATCTGGAGGTACCTTATGAGCTATGAAGAACTCACGAGAAATGAAATCTTCCCATGTGATGCTCTGCAAACCAAGCTGATGCATGACCACAATCTTAATGAGAGAAAAATGATATATACTGTTGAACTGTTACTGAGGAGTCTTTTGTTGTACTAGGGTGGTCATCTTTTCAATGTTTCGGCACACGAAGTAGGGGAGATTCATCATGCTCATCCTGGTAAAGTGCGTCAACAACCTAATATGATTGGCATATAGGCGAGAAAACCGGCCCTCACAGCTGAAATACTTCATTATTAGTTTCATTAAAGGAGCATATGAATCTTTCACGTACTGAAAGGGAAAAAATCTACTGAGTTGTCTCAAATAACCAGGCTTAATGTATGGTTCATAATGTTCCCTATCAACTTGCTACCTCTTATTTCATTTCTCTCCAATATTAGGAATGTCGGTTGCTAGAGAAATAGACTCTGGTGTTAAAGTGAATGTTACACCAGCTAGAGTGGCTTGACCATTATGTAAATGAAGCACAAACAAATGGGCCAACTCATGATGATACTAGACTCTAGCAACCATCTCACAGAACTCATAGCAGGATTGTTATGAAACCAACTCAAGAAAAGATAGAAAAGATAGATCAACGCCTTAGAATTTAGCCTCTTCGAGGGGGCAACTGCCTTTACATTACATAAATGAACAATTCTTGGATGATAAAAATGACAAAACCTCCTTTCTATATATAGGAGTCTAAGGAGTCACAATATAATCCAGCCAACCTAACAATAATAATATAAAGCCACAAAAATAACAATAGAGGGATTCTATGGGGCACAGAAATAACAATATGGGGGTAATAGGGGCACAACAATATAAATAAGGGGTATAACTACAATAGTAATGGGGTAATCACTAGTATTATAGGGACCCAACATGCCCCTCTCCTTCAAAAAAGTGTTGTCCTCAACTCTTGAGTAGTTCTGGATACTTCTGCATAAAATTCTCATCCTCCCATGTGGAATCTTCAGCGGATAAGTTCTTCCACTTGATAAGATACTCTGAAATTGATCGATTTCGTAGCTGTCGAGTTCTTGTTTCTGTGACTGCTTCTGGTTCCAATATAATTTTTCCTTCCTCGTCAAGTTCTGGCAATATTGTTTGAATTGGGAGCTTGTCACCTATAACCTTCTTTAAACATGAAACATGGAAAACTGGGTGCAATTGAGAAGCTGCAGGAAGCTCCAATTTGTATGCCATAGTACCAATATTTTGCAACACCTTGTACGGACCATAATACTTTGGTGATAATTTATTATCCTTCTTAGCTTGCTTTAGGGACATTTGCTTATATGGTTGTAGCCGTAGGAATACCCAATCACCTACATCAAAACTTCTTTCACTGCAATGTTGATCTGCCTGTTGTTTCATTCTATTTTGTGCCAACACGAGGTTATCCTTTAAGAGTTGGAGGACTTGTTGTTGATGTTCGATGTGATGTTCCACTGCCTGAACCTTATAATTTTCTCTTAAATATGATGTGATGGATGGTGGTTGATACCCATAAAGTGCCATAAATGGGGTCATTTTTTTGTTGTATGGAAGGAAGTGTTATACCACCATTCAGCCAGAGGCAACCATTTGACCCATTGTGTCTGTTTATCAGATACAAAGCAACGAAGATATCCTTCCAAACATTTGTTTACTATCTCAGTTTGCCCATCAGATTGAGGATGATAAGATGAGTTATGAGCTAACTGAGTACCAAGACAAGAAAATAATTCTGTCCAAAAATTTCCAGTGAAAATGGGATCTCTGTCACTTACAATAATCTTTGGGTTTCCATGTAGCTTTTGAACTGTTTCCATAAATGCAGTAGAAACTGTACTGGCTTTAAATGGATGTGATAATGCACAAAAGTGTGCATACTTGGTAAGTCTGTCAACTACCACCATGATGACACTCTTTCCCTCAGACTTGGGTAAACCTGTGATAAAATCCATTGAAACCTCCTCCCAACGTTGGCTTGGAATGGATAAAGGTTGTAATAGACCCGGTGTCTTAATTGTTTCAACTTTATTTTGCTGGAAAACCAAACATTCCACCACAAACTTTTGAATATCTGATTTAAGGCCATCCCAAAAAAATTCCTTCTTAACCCTGTGGTAAGTTTTTAAAAATCCTGAGTGCCCTCCTAAGGGAGAAGTGTGCAATTCCATAAGAATTTTTTGTTTTAGCTGGGAATTCTTACAGAGGTATAAGCGATCTTTGTACCATAACGAATCATTTTTCCAGCTAAATGTATCAGAAGTACTAGAATCTTGTTGTAGCTTTCGAATAAGTGCCCACACTTCTTCGTCATTCTTCCATTCCTCCCTTGCTTCGTTTATCCAATCTGGTTGGATAATAGAAATGGCACACAACAATGCTTCCACATCCTCATCCTTTCTTGAGAGTGCATCTGCCACCACATTTTGCTTCCCTTTTTTGTAGATGATTTCAAAGTCATAACCCAACATCTTTGTGACCCACTTTTGTTGCTCTTCAGAGGATAATCTTTGTTCTAAAAAGTATTTAAGGCTATCATGATCCGTTTTTACCTTGAAGTGTCTTCCCATTAGGTAGGGTCGCCATTTCTTAAGTGCATGGAGTATTGCCAACATTTCCTTCTCATAAATAGCTTTTCTTAAAAACTTTCCCTTGATTGGACGACTTTCAAAAGCAATGGGTCTTTCATCTTGCATTAGAACAACACCAATTCCATTTCCTGAAGCATCACATTCCACAATAAAGGTTTTTGTGAAGTCCGGTGTAGCTAAGACCGGTGCTTGGCACATTGCCTCTTTAAGATGTTCAAAGGCCTTTGTTGCTTCCGGAGTCCATGAAAATGAATCTTTCTTCAATAATGTTGTTAGAGGTGCTGCTATTCTCCCATAATTCTTAAAAAACTTGCGATAATACCCTGTCAACCCAAGAAATCCTCGCAGATGCTTTATGGATGTGGGGATTTTCCATTCCTTAATGGCTTTAATTTTGCTAGGGTCTACCTTAACTCCTTCATGAGATACAATATGACCCAAATATTCCACCTCCTGGACTCCAAAGAAACATTTGGATCTTTTTGCATATAATTGTTTCTCCTCCAATAGTTGTAGCACCCTGTCAACATGTTCAACATGATCCTTCCAAGACTTGTTGTAGATTAGTATATCATCAAAAAATACTAACACAAATTTTCTAAGGAATGGTTTGAAAATTGAATTCATCAAACCTTGAAATGTTGAAGGTGCATTGGTAAGGCCAAAAGGCATGACCAAAAATTCATAATGACCCTCATGAGTTCTAAATGTCATTTTCGGAATGTCTTCAATCTTCATTCTGATTTGATGATATCCCGAACGAAGATCCAACTTGGTGAAGTAAATTGATCCATGCAATTCATCCAGTAATTCATCAATAACAGGAATGGGGAACTTATCTTTAATAGTGAGCTTGTTGAGCTCCCTATAATCCAGACACATGCGCCATGATCCATCCTTCTTGTGCACCAATACTACTGGAGCTGAGAAAGAACTTTGACTTGGTTGAATTATACCAGCCTCTAGCATTTCTGCAACCATACGTTCAATTTCACTTTTTTGGACATAGGGATATCTGTACGGCCTGATGTTTGGAGGAACACTTCCTGGAATCAGATGAATAGCATGATCATGATCATGCATAGGTGGGAGACCTTTTTGAGTCTCAAATACCTTGGAATGATTGTCCAGGACTTTTTGGAGATCTGGAGAAATAAATGATTCCAATGTGGAAACATCTAGCGAACATAATTGTGTAATTACACCTCTTTGCTCCTTTTTAGAAGCTTTGTCATGCCATTAGAGCTGATTATCTTTCCTGGTTTCCCTGCAATACCCCTTAATTCAACTTCCTTTCCTTCCGTAGAAAATTTGATGAAAAGTTCTTGAAAATTAAAAGCTATTGTACCCAAGGATTGTAGCCATTGGACTCCTAGTACAACATCAACACCTCCCTTTGGAATGGAAAGCATTGGGCTAGTCAATACATATTCTCCCATGGATAGCTTGATATTATGGCACTTTCAGAGCAATTTGTTGTTCCTCCATTTTCAATCATCACTTGACACTCTGATGTTGGATATAGGAAGCAATTCAATTCTTTTGCTACCCTACAATGAATAAAATTGTGGGTTCTTCCTGAATCAATCAACAATATTACCTTTTTCTTCTTGATTTGTCCTTCTATCTTGATGGTTTGAGGAGTGGTAATTCCCGCCAATGCATTACAAGATATGGTCGGATTTATTTGTTCTTCATCTAGGCTTTGTTCCTGGAGTATATCTTCTTCTTTTGACATTTCTTGCTCCTTTTCTTCTTCCTCTTCACAATCTATGTAGAATAATTTCTTCTCAGCACACTTATGACCTTTAGTGTATTTGCTATCACAACTGTAACAAATCCCTTTTGCTCTTTTTTCTTCCAATTTTTGTGGCGTCAACCTTATAGGTTGTGGAAGACTAGGGGCAACAACACTTCCATCTTTATAGTTGTGAGTGGTATGCTTCCTGGTTGCCATAATTTTTCTTTCCATTTTTCTTGCTAACCTGAATGCCTTCTCTAATGAATCAGGTTCCCAAAGGCGAACATCATGTTGGATATTATCCTTTAAAGACCCTATGAGCACATCAATCCTATGCTCCTCTGGAATATCTTTTACCCTTATGTTCAATTTTTGGAACTCCTCAATGTGCTCCATTACTGAACCCTTTTGTTTGAGACTTATCAATTAGCTAAAAATAGTGTTGTTTTTTGTATCTTCATAATGTGCTATCAATTCTTCCGTAAAAATTACCCAAGTGATAAATTGTCTATGAGAGCAAAGCCATTGATACCATACAAACTGATTTGGTTCCAAACATACAGTTGCCATACGTACCTTTTGTGCGTTTTGCACATTATTAAGATCGAAGAATTGCTCCATCTGTAATATCCATGTGGCGGGATCCTTGCCATCAAACTTCCTCATATCGATTTTTGGAATATGGTGATTCTTCGATCCAACATTAGCGTCTATGGAATCATGATTAACATTTCTTTTGTTCTCATCATGAGTTTCCTTTACTACCTTTTCACCATTAGTGACCCTTTCTTGTAGCAACCTCTTCAATTCTTCCATGTCTGTCTTCAAATCTATCTTCAAATATGCCATGTCTCTTTTCAAATCTGTCTTCGAATCATCCATCTTAGCTTCCATGCCCTTTATCTTATATTCCACGCCATTTATCTTAGATTCCACGCCACTTATCTTAGCTTATGTTATCTTTTGTGAGCGTGACATTTGTTGCACTTGTTCTTGTAATTTTGATATATCATGTAGCATTTCTTCCTCTTCTTCATGAGTCATGCTAGAGCTTTCAGGTTTCTTACTAGGTGTTTTCATTTTCTTTCCTCAGCACATCAGTTACCGATAATAATTCTTTACTATGCCCTTTCAATTCCGTTAAACCAAGCTTACACAAAAATTAAAAAAAAAAACTACACACCTTTCTTCACTTTATAGAAGGCTGATATTGAATATGATGTATCTATGTAATTTCAGATCATCCAATTATGAAATTGCTACCTATAGTCGCCTTCTGCGTCCTCTTTCCAATGCCACAAGTCTGAGCCAAATTGGATTCTCCAAGGAAGAGTTATGTGAAATCTCCCACAGTGAGTTTCTTTTAGACTGGTTCAGTAGAGCGAACTTGTACGACATGCCATGAGTCACTGTTTCAACCTTTGAATCTGAAACACACACACAAGAAACTACAGTCCGTCATCTTTTTGTACCTTCTTACGAAATTTCAATCCAATCCCCAGAGAGAAAGTTATAACGCTTTTGCCCAAGTCACCTGTTTTGAATGTAATTCAGGAGTCTGCAAAAAGACCAACTTTCTCAGATCATATCTCCGCAAATATCATGCGAAAAGCTCTGAAATTTATACCCAAGGTTCAGCGAGATTTCTTCTCAAATGGGTTTTTTTTTCAACTTCTGAAACGTTACAGAGAAAAAGTTATAGCAAAAATTCCACGATGACCTGTTTGGAGCAGTGAAACCCTAGAATCCAAAGCTCTGATACCAAATGTTAAGAAACCAGCTCAAGAAAAGATAGAAAAGATAGATCAACGCCTTAAATTTTGCCTCTTCGAGGGGGAAACCTCCTTTACATTACATAAATGAACAATTCTTGGATGATACAAATGACAAAACCTCCTTTCTGATGATGATGATGATGATGGTTAACGTCCACTGAGACCAAATTGGTCTATCGGACCTACAATTTTCTTAATTTTTACTTGTCTGGCTCCTCGTTTTTCTTGGCGAGATTGGTGTTGTAGCTTTCTTTCTTTTCTCTACGGTCTTCCAACTTCCTTTGTCTTGCATCTCCTTCATCTCTTCTGGTTCTTGGGACATTGGTGTCTTAGCTTCGCGATCTATAGTCGGAGAAGTTTGGTTTAGGAGATCTGCTTTGCTGTTAAATGAATATTTATTTTCTGCGGTATTCAAATCCTCATAACTGTTGATTTCTTGGGGCGGGCTTTCTCCTTGCTTGCTTTGAGAGTTGTTTCCTTCTTCCTTGATTTCTTGTGACTCAGAGTTTTCTCTAGAATATTCTTCTTTGATGACAGTGTAGTGTTCTTTTTGTGCTCCTTCCCACCATGTAGATCTGTGGTGGTTTTTTCTAGTAAAATTTTTCTCAGAGGCTTTTGGGCAATTTTTGGCTAGATACCCCGTCTCAAAGCACGATCGACATCTGAAGAGGACACTTTCATAATCAAGGTTCTGGTTCCACACATAGTCTTTACTTGTTAGGTTTATTTCAGCTAGGAATCCGGCGCTGAAATCCATTTCCACACAGATGCGTGCATAGGTGGTTCTGGCATATTCCTCTGTTTCTGGGCACCTGCAGTAAAATTTCCCAATTGCATTTCCGATGGCTTTTAGCGAGGAGAGATTCTAGAGATGCAAGGGTAGGCTTGGCAATCTCACCCAAACTGGTGCTGAGGTTATCACTTTTGTAGAGGGATCGAATGATGGGTTCCATGGCTTCATGAATAGGCCTGATTTTTCCCAAAACCAAGGGCCGGAATCTAGAATACATTGTCTGCTTTCAGTATTTTCAAAATCTACTATAAAGAAACCTCTAGCACAGGAGTCTAAGGAGTTTAAGGAGTCCCAATATATCCAGCGGACCTAACAATAATAATATAAAGCCACAAAAATAACAATAGAGGGATTCTATGGGGCACAAAAATAACAATATGGGGGTAATAGGGGCACAAAAATATAAATAATGGGTATAACTATAATAGTAATGGGGTAATCACTAGTATTATAGGGACCCAACAAGGATTGGTGTTGGAAGCATGTAATAGAAAGAGGGCAGGCCTGCATCTCAGTAAGTGTGGTAGGTTCCTCTCGTATATGTTTGCCACCCTTATGAGGTCTCCTTGGTGTATGTACCTCTGTAGGAGAGTCACTGTGTGTCTCTTCCTCATGTTCATATGAAGGATGAGACTCCATTTTTTCTAGTGGGTGTGTTCTCTTGATGAGTAGTAGGAGATTTATGGTGTTGTTTGATTTTCTGCCACCAAGGGAAGAAATATATGAGGGACTATGGGGGGAAGAGAGTATGAGGGGTTTTGGGAATGATAGGACTGAATTTTGTTTGGGAAATAGTGGATTAGGGAAAATATGTAAGTTTAGGGACAACAATTAGGGTTTAGGGATTTGTAGTTAGGATTTGGGAAAATGGGAATTGGGGATAGGGATGACTGAATAGGGGAGTTAGGGAATGGGTGGATAAGCTGAGAAAATGAATAAAGGAATGGAAAAGTGAAGGAGTGGTAGAATAGACTTGGCAGCAAAATGAAAAGTACAAAACCTAGGCAATATTTTTTGAGAAATGACAAGGAAGTAGGGTTTTATTTTTCTTTTACACAACCACCATAGATTGTATGAAAATATCCTTCACTAGCAAGGAAGAGGGCTTAACTTACTTGCACACTGGACGTTTTGAGCGATTTTACCAATTTGAGGGAGTTTTTGAGAGAAACGAGCTTGGTAGCTCTATGCGTCATGCCTCAAACCCAACGCGCCATGCCAGTTCAAATTAACACGGAGGAAAGAAACTCTATGCGCTACACCTCTTGTATGCACCACACCACTCACACAGTGCACCGCACCCACAATTTTACACAGTTTTTCTCCAAGTTTTCTCCCTTTGCTCAGCATGACCTTCACTTTGCTCACACTTTGTTCTTTGAATGAAAATGAGCTTTTGAATTGAGAAGAATGATTTATACACAAGAGCTTTTAATTTTTGTTTCATAAGACCCACTTTAATAATGTTTGTAATGTGACTTTGTTTTTCACCTCTGTATTTTGAGAAGTTTGCTTTATTTGAGCCTTTTGATGAACAGAATGGCTTGATCTTTGTTTTCCTTGCAGGGGATGGAGCTACTGAAGCTTGGCAAGGTGACTAGGGTTTCCACTGAATTGATGTACATATGAAAGAACTGAAAATACATGAATTTATACAAATAAAACCTAAAATACTCTGTTTTTCCTCAAAACAGTGTTTTGGGGAAAAATACATTTCCGAGTGAAATTTATTGATACTGGAACTTTATTCAGCCTCCTCACGTGCCTACTGACTATTATTGGAGATTTTGAAGACCTTTTTAATGAAACCCTAGACGTAATGAAACTGAAGCCCTAGAAATGACTCTTGAAAATTTGAAGACAAAAAGTGACTGCAGATAATCCTGATGAATGGAGATGAGCCAGGAGGTAAAGGACATGAGGGAAAATGTACAACAGGCCACTATTGTCAGATGATCCATGCTCCTAATGGAATGCAGCTGACTAGGTGAGACACCTAATATGCAATGCAACAAGAGAATTTGATCTCTAACGGAGGGGTGAAGATACCGACACTAAAAGAACAAACAAAGGAAATGGGAAGAGTGTCTCATATGTTGAGAAGTGCAGCAAGAAAGTCTCAATTTGACTTTTCCTTGGTCAAATTGAGAAAATTCAAATTTCCATGTTGGCACATAACTTGGAGGTAGTTAACTTATGTGATATGGCTTGCGTCACTTAGTTTACTCAATACATTCGAGTTAGAGGGCTTGGATTATAGTTAAGTATCTGTTATTTCCAATTTGTAGCAATCAAGATAAGTTATTTGTAGTTGTATTTAGTTAAACTAGTTCTAACTATCAATGGAACCAGTGGAAGCTCAGTTGTGCAATGGGACAACAGTTTAACTCAGTGATCATCTAGTTAATTGATCAATAATCATAAAATAGATAGTGCATGTAGATAATTTGAGTTTCCCAGCTGTGGTGGAGATTCCATGGCAGTTAAAATCAGTTCTAGACTATTCTTGAGTATACAAGTGTTGCATGCAAATAGATGATCAACTTTGCAAATTGCACAATGAATTGGAGGAAAATTCCTAAATAATAGGGGCCTAATTACTAAGGATTTGCACAAGGAAATAGGGGCTCAAGTTGAGGCATAATTTGACCAAGTCTGGGTCAGAGCTTCTCATTGGGAAGAGAGACTTGTAGGTTGTGCTCAGAGCGAGCAAGAAATTGTAATACATTCTCTATTCATCTGATTAATGCAAGTAGGCTTAAGGGTTTTTTAGCAATTGCTTTCCCCTAGAAAAATATTGTGCATGTCTAGTTTCTCTTATTGCATGTGTGTGATTTTTGTTCTAAATTGTGAATTAAATTCCACAGATCATTAGAGTAGGATTGTGTCTCTTGATTTTAGATCAATTTTCTTGAGTAGTTCTAATTTTATCACCATAATTCTATATGGTATCAGAGATGGGTTCACATGAGAGAAAGACTTTCAAAGTTGTTCCTAAGGAGGTTCAAATTTGTAGCTTTAGTGTAGCAGGATTTCTTTAGGATTAGGAGAATGGCCTTCAATATGACGAGATTAGAGTATGCCTTGGAAGGAAACTCCAATTTCATTGCATGGAAGGATCACATCGAGGAGGTGCTTCATGACAATGGATTGCTAGAATATGTCAAGATAGACATTGCAAAAATTGAATCAGTTGATGAACCTAACCTATCCCAATGGAAGAAATATGTAGCCAGGGTGAGGAGAATAATCTCGGAGGGAGTGCGAGACCACATTGTCTAAAATATTCATGGGAAAGAAACTCCTTTAACAATGTGGAAGGCACTAATAGAGCTATTCAAGAATAATAGTGATCATAGGAAACTAGCTATTAAAGACAAACTTCGAAAAATAAAAATGGAGAAGAATGATATTATCTCGTAGTATCTCATCAAATTTACACAAGTTTCAGATGAGCTTGGATGGGTTGGTGTGGCTATTACAGAATAGGATCTGGTGAGCCTAGCTCTTCTAAGCCTTCCAAAATCCTGGCATAGCTTCTAGAACTCTGTAAATGGAAGGGAAAATTTATTGAAGTGGGAAAAGTTGTGGTATAACTTGGTATAAGAAGAGTTCAGGAGAAATAATTGGGCTAGAGCTTCATCCAAATAAGAGGATAAAGAAAATTTTGCATTGGTTGGAAAGGGAAAGAATGGAAAAGGGAATATGTCTCAAACCAAACAAGAATCTAGCCAAGGGGGAAAGAATAAAGACTTGTCCAAAATTAAATGCTTCAATTGTCATGGATTCGTGCACTATTCTAGAAAGTGTCCACACAGAAATTCTAGCAAGAAGAACTCAGTAGGAGCAGCAGGTAAGGCATTGGCTTGACAGTTTGAGCTAGACTTCACCCTAATTGTATAAATGGCTAGCAATTTGATGGGGAGTGTGTGGTACTTGGATTCGGATGCCTGATTCCAAATAACAAGGTGTATATAGTTTTTTAGTGAATTGGAGGAGAAATATCTCCAAATGCAAATTGAGCTTAAGGATGACAAAAGGTACAGTGCTATTGGGATTAGTACAGTAACCATTAAGAGGGAGTCAAGATCCCCTCTTCGCCTCAAATATGTCATGTTTGTTCCAATCCTAAAGAAGAACCTCATCTCTGTAGTAGTTTTGGAAGACTATGGCATTAAATGTAATCTTAAATAAAGGTAAAGCCTTTTCTAAGGCACATAGCTACTAGACAGATGAAGCAAATCGGGGTGCATGTGAAGAACTTGTATAACTTGGATGTATAATATTACTCTGCATTAAGCAGTAAGGCAGAGAAAGTGTTGAGTCATGATTTTGGTGAGCTCTAGCATAGGATATTGGGCCATTTGCATCATGGCACCCTGAACATTATGCAACAAACAACCACTGGCCTCCCTAAAGGAGCACTTGAGCAGCAAGATGTAAGTAAGGGTTACACTTTCGGGAAGTATGTGAAATCTACATTCCATGATCGAGACAACAAAGCACATGCAGTCTCGGAAAGAGTCCACTTTAATGTTTGTGGCCCCTTCTCGACATCCTCCACTGCCAAACAGAAGTACTATGTTATTTTTGTTGATGATTTCTCAATAAAGTGTTGGATCTTCTTCATGCAGAAGAAGGATGAGACATTCGCAATGTTTGTGGAGTTCAAGGCACTAGTTGAGAAAGAGACCCTTGTCGCGCGGAATAGGTCGATATTGTGGACAAGATAGACCTTCCTAGAATCTAAAGAAGACCTAACGACAAGAAGACCAACCAGACATTATCTTTCTCTAAATATGCTTTAATTAACAATAGCAAACAAAAGTTTTTAGGGCCTACCTTTGGTCCAACGCAAGCTTGTGGATGCCCTCGCTCCTTTTATCCAAATGAGCTCCTTTTCGTGAATCTGCAAACACAAACAAGGCAAACACATTAAATAGCACCTGAAAAACCAATTGCGTAAAACATATTTAACATGAAAGTCAAGGAGTCCATGAAACAAATAACATAAGATACTTGTTGAGAAAAATGAGTTTGATTGTATTAATTCAAAAGAAGAAGAACCTTAAAACCTTTGCCTTGACGCTGTACAAGCTCCTCCCAGGGTCCAACAAGATGTCTCCTCTACTTTGACAAGTTTCACTCACTCTCCAATGGAAGCAAGAGGTATGTGATCTCTCCTCTCAAGCTCAACCAAAGAGTCTCAATTTCACCAGCATTTACCCTCAAAATGTTCAGCTTTTAACCTCCCTAGTCCTCACCCCAATGGCTGTATTTATAGTGCAATGGAGGGAAGTTACTAGGTCCTCCTTCAAAGGGATAAAGCCCTCCTTCAAAGGGATAGCTCCTTTAGTCAAGGGATTAGCTCCTTCTCTTTTGGGATGCATGAACCACCTGAGAGTGAACAATCCACGTCAAAATTCCTTCTAGAAAACTCTAGAATTAACCCAAAGTGAGTTTTTTAAGATAAAAATTGTGCCTTTTGACTTTCACAGGGGTCCGCACCTGCACCGTTAGGAACAGAGCGGGTAGGTACGCAGCTTTTGTACACAGAAGGTGCGGGACCGCAGGTAACCATGGGAGAAAGTGCAGAACTAGAGTTACATTGAATTTTAATGTCTTTCTCCCACTTCCAAAGCTTGATTTGAAGAGATGAGGTTTTAGACTTGCTTAGGAGGACAGTACAAGTGATGATAGACCCATACTGACTGCAAATAATCATGGTGACGATATTTTTGTGTAACAGATCTCCCCCTAAAGTGCGAAGTCTGTAGTAGATGAGGATTTCATTTATCATATAGGAAGAGTGAAGTACTTGATCATTTCGAGGATTATCTTGTGGAGAACCCGGTCGGAACCTGTAAAAACATTCAATGCAAGATATATATATGAGATCATATCATCGCTGAGGTAGGCATTCCCATACTCAGATCAAAACTAACTAGAAAACCTATCTATTGTCTGATACAGGAATGATCTTGTAAAACATCATAAGTATAGACTCGTGTGAACATAGTATGGACACAACCATCTGTTTATGAATAGTCCACAACATAATGAATACAAAATTCCTCGCAGCCTGGATGGTGCAAACTAGATCCAGGGTCTTCATTTCCATATCCCAAAATAGTACGATTCTATCCATGTGAATAAATGTGTTGATGTCGAACATGGTAGAAACCACTTGATTACTAGTCAATGATGTAAACTATTAACAAGTGTGAGAGAAACCGCCAGTGATGTCAATGGCTCTCAAAGTACCCAGTACAATCCATGAGATGTGAGTAGATGTGTTGATGTCAAACATGTCACGGAATCCTTCGATCGAAAGTCAATGATGTAAACTGTCGTCAAAGGCGAGAAACCTGCCATTGAGGCATGCAGATTTCAAGGTACTGATGATTCCTAGATCATCTTTCTAGATAATGTGCTGATGTCGATAGAAAGTGATCCGTCATAGGCAAGCCCACAACATGAAATAATAGATCAAGTTGAAGAAATTTAGTTGCAAGGACTGACTCAGGGATGGTCAAGATGGATGATAGATATTTTGCAGATGAATGGCTTATTGGCAGTGACCTCTTGAACACGTAACGACACAACAGATGGCTTGGTGACAATTGACCCAAAGTTAATACCCAGAAACCGGCTGAAGACTTTCAATGTGGTTTGATCAACTGTTAGGAAAAGGATTTCCCAACCCAGGTGAATAAAAGTTTCATGTTCAAGAGTGGTTACAAAGTCTGACAAACAGACTCATTTTCCTCTCTTTTCCCCCACCATTTCTGGCAAGTACCTCTTTATTTTTTACAAGCTTGAGGAGGATAACATTTGCTTGATTATAAGCTCATCCTTCGATGAGTCCAACTTAGTTTAAATTCGAACCCTAAGAAGGAGTGGTTCGTTCCTATTTGTAATTGAATAGGTCCTTTACTGTGAAATTTTAACGAGTCCAGTATAGGAGAAACTCGGTGTTTTTCAATTTTAGAGAGTCTGAAAAAACTTAAGAAGACTCCAAGGTTGACCTTTTTCGTAAATTTGTGTCTCCCAAGCCCGAAAAAGTATAAAATAATACTTGAGAGAACCGCTTGATCTTTTACGACCAAGGAGTACTTTTCGTTATTAGTGTCACTGATCCGAAAAAGTAAAAAAGCGATCAATGACACGTCGTTTTATAACCAATATCGAATTTAAAATGACAAAAATCCGGCAATCTTTTCATGTTTTTTTACGGTCGGAAAAGAGCTGTAAGTAGACTGTCTTTTAATTCCATTTTAACGAGTGTAAAAGAAACGCTCGTCAATCTTTTCATGTTTTAGGAGTCAGAAAAGGGCTTAAAAGATGACTCTGCTTGTTTTTTCGTTGAAAATAACAGATTTTGCCTGAACAATCCTGTATTCTGTGCAAAGACACAAACATTACTCATACCTGTTTGAAATGGATAAAAATGTCGTAAAATACCTTTTCAAAGTAAAACATAAACAAATTTGGAATTCATTTACTCAAAAAACTTATAAAAAGGGGGTTTGACAATTCATTTTTACCGTTCGAGTTTGGGTGAGAAAATAGTGCTTTTGCTTAGAAAACTTCCCGTGAAGATTGTGGAAAATCCAACCGTCAGAATCGAGCGTCGTCTTCTCCAGGTAATCCACATCATCTTACTCTTCATTTTCAACCGTTTAGTTTTTTTATTTAGCCCCTCATTTTGTTTTTTGGGAGGGTTTTTAGGCGCAAAACCTGCGCACGGGGGTCTGCAGGTTTACCATTGCAGACCCGCGGACCCCAACTTTTTCTACATTGGGAAAACGCTTGGGGTCCGCACCTTCCGTGTAGAAAAAGTGCGTACCCACGCACTGTGTCTAATGTGGAGGGTGCGTATCCCGCCGCAAGGGTTTTGAACCCAAAGTTTCTCAAAATGGACCAACCAAAAGTTTTTCTAGCAATCTAATTAATCTTTATTCTTGATGCAGAGAATATATCATGATAGATTGGCACGAACGGGAGAATGAGGATGTGGATACCGCCACATGGAATCATCAACCTTCACTTGATGCTTTGAGGGCATGCAGACTGTACAAGTTTTGGACCATTCTTGGCATGAGGGCTCAGGTAGATTTCTTACAGTGGCTGGTTGACAGGTGGAGCATTCAGGACCAATGTTTCTTCATTGGCGGGCATCGGCTCGAAATCGAGCCGGAGGACATTTATTTCTTGACTACTTTTCGTAAGAGAGGCGAGGACTCGACTCTATACGGGACTAGGCCAGGTGGCCAGTCTGTCGATAGCCTCCGGCTAGAGTACTGCAACAGCCAGGCTAAAGACAAAGGGATAGACATAAAAACCATATCCCGTCCTGAGCTCATGGTGATTGCGTTTACTGTCACCAGAATTTGTGAAGTTGCCGCATTACATGTTGCCACCGGATCCCAGATGCGTATGGCAGTTGATTGCTTTCAAGGCACCATCTTCAACTGGTGCAATGCTGTGCTGGCCAATGTGAAAGGCCAACTGACCAGGACTAAGAGCGGACGACTAAAGACCTTTGGTTATGGGGCTTTGGTCATGAGTTTTGGCCTAGAGAGGGTTCCTATGCTGATCCCACAACATCTTACTATTGGAGCTGGGCTTCCTCGAGAGCCCAAAATGATGAGATGGGTTGCAGTCATGGCCCATCACCCGGATGAGAGGACAGAGGTTTCTCGGTTCAAACCTGAGTATATCCAATGGTTGGAAAACCAGGTTTTTTCCATTCAGGACTTCCCTTACGCTGGGATAGATTTCCGTGGTGACCCAGACATGGCTCTTCCACCAGGAGAGCAGTGGAACGAGTCAGGTAAAATCCTTTTCAACTTTTCTATTTAATTTTTTTTTAATTTTTTGCATCGTCTCAAAACTGGTAGTAAAAAGTTAAAATGCAGATGTGGGTCCACAGCGAGCATCCGCTCTCTAGCCTTTCGAGAGAAAACAACCAGTTGCACCCTTGCCATCCCCACAGGACGAATCAGCAGAGGTTTTGGCCGAGTTGGAGGGCCATCTTGAACGCTTGACAAGGGATATTCCTGAGAACACTATAGACAACATTCCTCGTCGACTTCAGCACTATGTGATTGGAGTCCCAGGACCTTTTAGGAGGTTCCTTTGCAAGGTGGCCCGGGCAGTGGTTTCTTATAGAGATCATCACCAGTGATAGGATGATCACCTTTTGTGGGCACATGTGACATTTTTGTTTTTGTACTTATCATTTTTGCCGATCATAAGGTGTTTTTCAACCTATGATCGAAGATGATGTATTTTTTGACACACTCTATATATATATATATATATATATATATATATATATATATATATATATATATATATATATATATATATATATATATCACTCGTACCGGCTTATCTTGTAAATCATGTTATGGAATGATTTTAAATTCACATGTATGATTATTGCAAATGTCTATTTAACATTCGAGAAGCAATTGCATCTGCTAATGTATTTAAAGACCTTGGAATATGTTGATATTTAATGTAATCAAACTCACGTTCCAAGAGACGCACTCTCAAAAACAATCTTAATAACACTGGATTTCTAATGGCATACACTCTATTAAGCTGTAATACAACGAGTTCAGAATCTAACCTCACTATCAAACTCCGAATCCTGAATGAAATAGATTCAGACAATAATTCAATCACTGCACTGTACTCTACAATGTTGTTTGTTGTTTGACCGAGGCTTACCCCATGCATAGAAACTAACTCGTCAGAGGGTGAATAGATAACCCAAGCTGCGGAAGACATGTTCCGTGTACTATGACAAGCACCATCCGCAAATCCAATGTATGTTTGGAGAGGCATCGACATCTGCAATATCAAGAGTAAAACCAAGATAAGCAGGAGTAACGACGAAAAACACTCTCTAAGATAAGCACACTTTTCAACTAAAACACACTTGCTAGAAAGAAAAACTAATCTAACTAAAAGTATCCATACCCATTCTTTTAAGCATAATATCTCTTCAAGTAAAGACCATTTCTGGGTTTACCTAAAGAGTCCACGTCAAAGTCTACCAACTCATAGGCCCCTTTTGCTAGCTTTCACTTGACAATATAGGGCCCATGCCACATAGGAATGAATTTTCCAGCACCTAATTTATCATTAGCTTGATCATACAATAACACTAGGTCTCCTTTCGAAAAATTTCGAGGGGTCACATTCCGATCATACTGAGCTTTCATACGTTTTGCGTGAGTCTTGATTGCCAATGCAGCATCACGTCGATTCTCATCTAATTGAGCTAAGTATAACAAATGCTCTTCCTCTTCGGAAGTAGCTGGAAGTAACTCGATGGCCATTGTAGTGACGGGATTTTGCACTCAATGGGTAACACGGCTTCCAAACCATAAACTAGTTGGAAAGGAGTGAACCCTGTTGATGTTTTTACTGAAGTTCGGTATGCCCAAAGCGCTGAAAATAGCATGTTGTGCCAATTCAACTGATGAATCCCAATGATTCGTCAGATGATGATAACTAAAACTTTGTTGATGGACTCAACCAGACCATTCACTTGTGGATAATAAGGATTTGAACTATCGTGAAATAAACCAAGCTGGCCTGTAAGTTCGGTCATCATAACGTTTCAAAAATGACACCCATGATCAGTGATTATTTCTTGTGGGACACCAAACCTAGCAATTATATGATTGAACACGAAAATCGCAGTTGTCTTGCCGTCTGCCTCGAATGTAGGCATCGCCTCGGCCCACTTAGTAAAATAATCTACCGCAAGGATGATATACGCATGCCCCCCGGCCGAGTGAGGGTTACATGTAATAAAATCGATACCCCATTTGGCAAAAGGACCAACGACAATTATAGGGTGGAGTGGAGCAGGTGGAGCGCGCATCTTACGGTCAAAAATCTGGCAGTTGTGGCATTTTCGGGCCGCCGTAATACAATCTTTAAATAAAGACGGCCAGAAGTAGCCAGCGCGCAATATCTTTTGGGTTGTGGCATACCCAGACATATGACCGCCACATGCTCCAGAGTGACAGTCATTTAGAACCCTTTCAGCTTCTTTGTGAGTTAAGCAACGTCGAAAAATAGAATCCGCCCCATGGCGATAAAGAGTATCTCCAATAATTTTGAATTGTTGGGACTGGAAGCGAATTTTCCGACGTTCCGACTTTGAAATTTATGACCGAAAGGATTGGGTCTGGAGATAGACGATGATATCCCCATACCACGGATCTAAAGTGCTGATTAGAAACAAATATTCGTCCGCAATGGGCTCCTCTGCCACAGTTTCCGTGTCAGCACGTGGGAAGTCACACATTAACTCTGCAAAAACTAAAGATTTCGTAGACTTAGATTTCTCAAACTCCAAGTCAAACTCCTGCAAGATAACGATCCATTTAGAGTACTTGCCCCCTAGAAATTGTTTGGTCAAAATGTAGATCATAGGGCTGCAATCCGAAATGACTGTAGTTTTGCGTAGTAAAATGTAGTGACGAAAACGTTGGACAGCTTGAACAACTTCCAATGCCAATTTCTCCACATGTGAGTATTTTAGCTCAGTTGGATTTAACGTGCGACTAAGGTAATATATCACATGTTCCGTTCCGAATTCATCTTCATGAACTAAGACCATTCCAATGGTGGAATGGGAGGCGGCGAGATACAAAAAGTAATCCTGGTTGTAGTTGGGAGGATGCAACAACGGTGCATGGGTCAACGCGTGTTTGAGTGCATCAAAAGATTTCTGAGCTATCTCATCCCAAGAAAATTGAGTATTTTGTTTTAACAACCGTGTAAAACCCTTTGTAACCTCGGCGTAGTTAGGAATGAATCGTCGTAAAAATTTTTCTTTCCCCTGCAAACTTTGGAGTTGGCGAAGACTCGAAGGAGGAGGCAAATTGATAATAGCTTCGACCTTCGAGGGATCAACGCGAATGCTGGCTTTCGAAACTACAAATCCCAGCAATCGACCCGTTTCTATACAGAAGACACATTTGTGTGGGTTCAACTGAATACGATAATGCCTACACCTCATAAAAATTACACGTAAGTGGACGAGGTGGTCAGCTCGATGTAATGAATGAGCAGGCAAATCATCGAGATACGGTTGCACAATGTGTTTGATGTCATAAAATGCATAAGACATCGCCCTTTGAAAAGTTGCTCTGACATTCTTGAGCCCAAAAGGTAATTTGCAATAAGAAAATGTCCCCCATGGACAAATGAAAGCTGTTTTTGGTTGATCGGCAGGTAGAATGTTGATTTGATTGTATTCGGAAAAACCATCCATAAAGGAAAATATTTCGCTGCCGGCACAATCATCAATGATTTGATCGATATAGGGAGTTGGGTAGTTGTCCTTTGGACAAGATCGATTAATGTCCCTATAGTCGATGCATATTCTTATTGTTCCCTGTTTTTTGTTAACCGGAACAATATTCGATACCCAATCCGTTAACGAGATCAGATAAATGAAACCTACTTTCAACAGTTTTTCAACTCCTGCTTTAATTACAACAGCTTTTCGTGGGTGAATCTGACACAAACGTTGCCGGACGGGTTTAGCATTCGGGTAAGTCTTGATCTCATGAACAACAATCGCGGGATCAATTCCTGGCATTTCCTCATAGGACCAGGAAAACACGTCGCGAAATTATTGAAATAGGGCCTTATATAACTGGATTTCGTCATCTGTACACGAGGCACCTATATGAATGTTCTCAACAATTCCGGGCTTAACCGAAATGTCAATGGAAATAGTTTGAGAGATGTTTCCCAAATTTAACTCTGAATCAGGATGTTTCATCGGATTCTGAGGTTCCTTGACATATTCAGTCATAAATATTGATGAGAAATCATTTTCAAAACGATCATCCTCAGGTAAAAACGAAGATCTGTGATGGAGATCTTCCCATGGTAAATCATCTACACATAGGATTTCACGAATTTGCTCATCAGAGTGAACAAGTTCAGAAAACGTAGTTAAATCCAAGGTTGATGTGAAAAGTGATTCCTCATGGACCACATTCATTAAGTCATTTTCGGTTGAACACAGGTCGGCAAAAGACTGCACGGATTCATAGGAAATTTCATAAGGACTCAAAGGCATAGAATTACCAAATGAGTCTATTTCAGATTCAGAAGGAACGATCCAAGGGTCTTCATAAAAAATAGTGTCTAATGTAATCATATGAATGGTTGCAAATGAAGATGATGCGTTGATTGGAGGAAAAGGAAAAGTTCCCAGTAAACCAGCATCTTTAACTAATCCTACTCCAACATCCTTATATGGGATAGTCGTTTTACCGACATGCTGAATACTCTCCGAAGAGGCTGGGTCGGATGAGAAGTAAGCCAGCTAGTCTATCGTAACGATCTTTCCATTATGTGGAAACTTTATGACTCTAAAGACCGATGAAACGACCGCTATCATAGCGTAAGACCAACTTCGACCCAAGAGAAGGTTGTAGTCTAGAGGGGCATCAACCACCTCCACATCTAGACTAACGGTTTTTCCTTCAACCCCTATAGGCAAATCCTGTAGAATGCCAAAAGGATGAAACCCACGACCATCAAAGGCCTTAAGAATTGTCGGGGATTGATTTAGTGAAGGAGAACCAAGCGATCTCCAACACTGTATCGACATAATACACGTTGAGGCTCCCTCATCAATTACAGTTCGATGAATAGGACTGTTTTTGACTATCACTGGGATCTGGAAAGCCATTTGATGAGGCAACCGCAGTGTACTATTTTCTAGATCAAAGATTATTAGGTTCGGGTCCTGAACATCAACAACTCCTATAGCCGACAAAAGTAATTTACGCTGTGCTGGGCATGATTGCAGCACTTCCAAAGCCGACATTGCTGAGGGTGAAACAGCTAAATCCTCAACAATGTTATAATTCTGAACCGCTCTCGCATGTGGATTGAAAGTTGACTTTCGAAGTATACCCTTGGCGGGCGGTTTGATTACTAAGTCTAGATTAGGTTTCTCGATCTGTAGTGGATCGGAACCGGGAGTTGTGGTTGATGGATTAGAATGAGAAGATTCTGCTTCTTTTCCATCAACAGGACTTTTACTACCATAATCTTGCGATCAAGTCGCAATCCTTACATGGGACATCATCAATATGGGTTCTTCATTGGCAGTCGAGGAAGAACCTATCATCTTGCTATCTTGATTTGGAAATGGATCCTTCAAAACAGCAGGAGTTTGGGAACCTTTGACGATCTTCGAAACCTCTGCTCGATGAGGGCAGTCTCTTGTAAAATGTTCTTCATCACAAATGAGACATGGATAATGAGGTTTGCGCTTTTCATCATTGGATTCCGCCTTTTCAAATTTCTCTTTTGAACTTTTGTCCATTTTATTCTTCTTCTTTCCTTTCTTCTTTCCGCCGGATTTTGATTTAGTCGTAGATGATTCTACAACGTGAATATCGGCGGAAACCTCTACAGAAGAGTCTCATGTCGGGGAATCAGGCAAGGTTATGATAGGAGAAGAATTCTTGGAAGACTTCTTCTTACTTTTAGTGTTAACCGTACCAATCATATCGTCAGCGACATGAGATCCCGAAGGAGCTGCGGTGATTTGATTTGACTTGGGAAGATCGGGGATCTTTTCGTGTAACGTACCTGACTGAGTATAGACCAAGTCAAGGTACTGTGCTTGAGCAATCACTTGCTCCTCAGTAACAACTCCGGCTTTAGAAACATCTTCAGTGATCCTTGGCAACAAAGATTTTACAAACCACTCAGCCAAGATTTGATCCGGAATAAATACCTTCACTAAACGTCGTCGACGTCTCCACTCATGAATATGATCTGAAATGTACGTGGATGTCGATCGTTTTAGCGAAGTTAATAATTCCGTGCCATTGTCATATCGGACTTGCAACTGGAAATGAGTTAAAAACGAGGTAGCTAACTGGCTAAAATTATAAAAAGTGCCTCGCGGTAACTCAATGTACCACTTGGCCATGAGACCAATTAGAGTGCGCTGGAAAAGTCTAAGACAGATCAAATCATCTGTGATGGAGTTAGACGCACACCAGAGGTGGTAAGTCATCACATGGTTCGGCGGGTCCTCTCACAATTTACCTTCGAACTTGGGAATGTCACTGGGCAACTTGTTCGGCATTGGTGGCCAAAACAGAAGATAATTAATTGGATCGTTTGTTAGGCGCGACAAGTCTGGTAAGTCCAAAGTTGCGATAAATGGTAGTTGCCGATTAGGATCCCTAAAAATCTGGGTCATGAGACCAGCCCTAGGAGGAGGATATCCAGGATAACTAGGAATAGGAATCGCGTTCGGGATATTGTATCCTCCTGGAAAACTAGGATTAACCGGACCGTACTGGGGTTGTTGAGGTTGTTGATAAGTGTACCCAGGATACGGTTGATACTGATAAACTGGCTGCTGGAAAACAGGACCGAATTGGTACTGTCCCTAGTATGGTTGATAAGTGAATTGTGGTTGACTTGTGACAACCGTACTTAAACCAGGTTGTCCTACAGGCATCTGAACTGTAGTTTGAATCGTAGATCCAGACGGTGGTAAAGATGTCTGAGGAGTAGATACAGGAACAGTAGAAACCGGAGCTGTCGATACTCCAGAAGTAGGTGGGGTAGATTGAACAGATGTTGCGGCAGTTGCAGCAGTCGTTTGAGATGGAGTACTAGGTGCAATAGGCCCAGACTGAGAAACTACCAAAGGTACAGAAGTTTGAATATTAGACTGGACTGGTTGCTGGGGTGAACCAGAAACTAAGGGTTGTCCAGTTTGAGATGACAACTGTACATTTGGCTGCAACACCTGTTGAGTTTGCGATGGATCCCACACTATGTTCATTCCGGGGTACTGACCCATAACAGGTTGAGAATATTGAGGACCATAACCAGGTTGAGGGTAGGTTTGATAATTTAAAGGTACATTTCCCATCCCTTCAACATAAGATTGACCTTGGGGTGGTTGGAAACCTTGGTTCGAGTACTGACCTTGGGGTAGATACCCCTGAGGCATGTACTGATACTGAGGTTGACCTTGAGGTATAAATTGATACTGGGGTTGACCTTGGGGTACATATTGAGTCTGGGGTTGACCTTGAGGAATGTATTGTACCGTAGGCACGTACTGTCCTTGAGGTTGCCCCCCAGATGCAAATTGTGTACCTTGAGGTTGCCCCCCAGGAGTTAATTGAGGTTGCCCCCCAAGCGGTAACTGGCCACCTTGAGGTTGAGAATTGGGAATAGAACCTGACATCATAAGAATGTCTTCTACGCTCAATGGCTTTGCACCATTGCTTCCAGTGAATAACCCTTGTTCAATGGATTGAGGAGATGCTCCCGAAAAAGTACCAGAAAGTGACTAATACCCAGAGGGAATAGAAGGACCGCCGTACAAAAAAGATTCAGGCGATTGAGTAAACATGGACGACTGACCTGACATATTTACGGGAGTATAGAAACCGCTAGGTTGATAAGGAGCATGAGGTGGTGAAAAACTTAACACTGGGTTTTCCAAATAATTAGTTAAAGAAAGATACCAAGTAGTACTTCTAGGTGGACTGTAAAAAATTGATTCACGCTCCCTTAGATCAATAACAGGTTGATTTTCAGGGATAGGGATGCCTATTTCTTCTTCCGGAGCAAGTTCTTCAATAGCTATCAAACCAGAAGGAAGATTTTCGGTGATTACTCTTTCTACCCTAGGTGAATTAGGAGCACTAGAAGTTGGAGAGACAAACCCCGATGTTGGAGTAACAGGTTCAGATATCTCAGGTTCTTCGCCTATATCACTAGTAGATGAAAAGCTACCAGCAAGTTCGGAAACCGAAATAGCTTCAGGATTATAACCTGTTTCTAGAGTTTGGTAATCAGGATGAACAACCAACGAAGACTCTCCTTCTTCAGGTGACCCAACTTTACTGCCACTAGGAGTTACGAGGACTTTCAAGCCTTCAAGATGGCTTGGGACTTCTTCAGGAGGTTGGCCCCGAAGTCTACGAGACTTCCTCAGTAAATCGGCCACGGCTACAAACTCTGGAGACTGGCCCCAAAGTCTACAGGACTGTCTCGGTAATTCAGCCACAGTTAAAAACTTTTAACTACTTCACACGCAAACAAAGTAAAATCTCGATGAAAAACACCTAAAGCCTCTAAAAAATCAAACAAATTTGAATCACACGCCTAAAGAATCTAGAGATCAAACACACACAAACAGTAACTTTCTGGACCGAAAACACTAGTTGGTGATGAAATCCAACGTCGCAGAATTCAGTACAGAAATGGTGGTTGGAACAGTTACCCCGGCAACCTGCTTAATGAATAGACTGGACCAAGCTCCTCCACTTTAACCGTCTCGAGTGAAGTGAACCCCCCAGAAAATCCAAGTGTGTCTAGCTGATGTCTGCTCCAGGTACAATGGGATCTTCCCACCACTGTCACCTTAGGAAGAATCCTAAAGAATATGGTCACTAAGGCTACCAACTGAGACAAATACACCCGGGGGAACAGTCTACGATCCGATACGCACGCAAGGGCAGAGTAGCAAGCTCAATCACCTTGAGGGCTCCTTGACATAATCCAAGGTTTACCAACAAGTGACCCCAGGCTCCTCGACAATGGTTAATCCGAGGTTTACCATTTTTAATACGTGAATATCTGGCGTCGTTCCCAATGAGGAAGGATTGATTCCCACACTGGTTCGGACACGATCTCGTGCTTCTCCTTTAAGAGGAGCTTTCCCAGAGCATAAATGCAACAATTGGATTTCTTCCTACCACAAGATACAACTACTTGTTTGTTTTTACTGTCTTGGAGAGTTAATTACTCTCCTACTCCAAGACACTAGCCTAAGCTAAGATGGTGTATCAGAGCCCTAGAAATAAAATATTACTAAGTGAATTTTACTTTAAGCGTTAATTTTAGTGGTTGTTGTTTAAGTCAAGAGGTGATGGAGATGAAACTCGTGGTGTAAAGACTCAACTCAAAATCACTAAAAAGATGCACCCAGGATGATTTAAACAATCTTTTCTCTTCGATGAACTTCTAAACTAAGTAAGAGTTTGAGAATGCAAACACTTTGTAAACACAAATCTTTCTCGATTAAACAAATTAAAAGAAGAGCTTTTCCTTTTCCAAAGAACTCAAAAACGAGACAACTAGTTATTTCACACAAATTTCCCTTTTCTTTTCAAAGCACCCAATCACTACAAAAACGAACTTTTCCAAAAGAGATTTTTTTTATATTTTGTAAATAAAACACTCAAAACTAATGAAAATTACTAACTTTGAGAGCTATAAACTATAAAAAGCTACTTGAAGTCAAAGCCTACTAAAAGTCTTTTTGAGGATGTTTTACTTAGCTAAATGTGAGCTAAGGACTAATTTATTCAGAATCACAATTAGTCAAAAAACAACCAATCTTTCGTTTTCTTTTTGTAAAAATGAAAATTCGAAACTTTCAACTACAAGCTTTTTGAAATTTTGAAATGAGAAAACTCAAAGCGAATTCCTCAACAAGGGGAGATTTCATAAATGGTCAGACTCACAAGAAGACCAATAGACCCCAAGGTAATCTGAGGTTCCTAGGGCTTCTAAGCTCAGAGCCACTACACAACCAAAAACGAAAAACAAACCCAACAAGCAAAATTCCTAGGAATTCCACCTAAAACCCTAATGCTAATGAAATCAAACCAAGGAAAGTTTTTGACAGGGAACAAGCAGGTTTGGGCAATGGCTAAAACCTATAAACAAATTCTAAACTGATAAAAAGAGGAAAATTTAAAAATTTTCAAGTTTTTGACAGGGTACGCAGGCAACCTGTTTACACAGGTGCGTCTACGCTCTGTGCACAAAGGAAAAGTGCGTACAGGTACGCACTGTGCCTAACTTAGAGGGTGCGTACCTCTCCCAAAACTATGAAAAATGAAAACTAACTCAAAATTAACTAAATTCACCCAATCCCACAATGATCAAGTCAAAAACAGAAACAAGAAAAACAGTTTCTCAGGTCAAAGTATAGACAAAGAAAACAATCAAGTCCCCAGCGGAGTCGCCATTTTGTTGTGCGGAATGGGTCCATCTTGCGGACAAGATAGACCTTCCTAGAATCTAAAGAAGACCTAACGACAAGCAGACCAACCAGACACTCTCTTTCTCTAAATATGCTTTAATTAACAATAGCAAACAAAGGTTTTTAGGGCCTACCTTTGGTCCAACGCAAGCTTGTGGATGCCCTCGCTCCTTTGATCCAAATGAGCTCCTTTTCGTGAATCCGCAAACACAAACAAGGCAAACACATTAAATAGAACCTGAAAAACCAATTGCATAAAACATATTTAACATGAAAGTCAAGGAGTCCATGAAACAAATAACATAAGATACTTGTTGAGAAAAATGAGTTTGATTGTATTAATTCAAAAGAAGAAGAACCTTACAACCTTTGCCTTGACGCTGTACAAGCTCCTCCCAGGGTCCAACAAGATGTCTCCTCTACTTTGACAAGTTTCACTCACTCTCCAATGGAAGCAAGAGGTATGTGATCTCTCCTCTCAAGCTCAACCAAAGAGTCTCAATTTCACCAGCATTTACCCTCAAAATGTTCAGCTTTTAACCTCCCTAGTCCTCACCCCAATGGCTGTATTTATAGTGCAATGGAGGGAAGTTACTAGGTCCTCCTTCAAAGGGATAGCTCCTTTAGTCAAGGGATTAGCTCCTTCTCTTTTGGGATGCATGAACCACCTCAAAGCGAACAATCCACATCAAAATTCCTTCTAGAAAACTCTAGAATTAACCCAATGTGAGTTTTTTAAGATAAAAATTGCGCCTTTTGACTTTCACAGGGGTCCGCACCTGCACCGTTAGGAACAAAGCGGGTAGGTACGCAGCTTTTGTACACAGAAGGTGCGGGACCGCAGGTAACCATGGGAGAAAGTGCGGAACCAGAGTTACATTGAATTTTAATGTCTTTCTCCCACTTCTAAAGCTTGATTTGAAGAGCTGAGATCTTAGACTTGCTTAGGAGGACAGTACAAGTGATGATAGACCCATACTGACTGCAAATAATCATGGTGACAATATTTTTGTGTAACAATCCTCAAGAAGGTGAAGGCTCTTAGGAGCGATAATGGAGGTTAGTATGTTTCAAATGAATTCAAAGGATTTATTTGTGAACGAAGGCATCTGAAGAGATTTGATAGGACGCCACAACTTGTAGTAGAATGGGGTAGCTCAAAGGAAGAATTGGAGCATTGTGGGAGTTGTGAGAGATATGCTACATGACCAAGGGCTACCATTGCATTTGTGGGAAGAGGCATGTAACACAACAATCTACTTGCAGAACTAGAGGAGTATTTCTCTGTGAGAAATTCAAATGTGTCTCACTTCAGAATTTTTGGAACCTCTATTTACTGCCATGTCTCCAAATATTTGAGGAAGAAGCTTGAGCCGACAATAGAGTTGGGAGTTTTTGTGGGTTATACCGAAACTCCAGATAATTACTGATGTATTTACCTTCCCTCAAAATGACATTTGTGTGAAGGGATGTAAAGTTTTATGAGGAGAAGGTGATGCAGTGCTATCTTGAGAGGGAGCTTCGGATCCCACCAGAAAATACCTTTTATCTCCAAATGAGGAGCTTCAAGAAGTTATGGAGTAGCCATAAATGGAGGATCAGAGAGGAGGTAGCGTAGAGACATCCAATCAAGTAGAAGCATCCAAAGAAGGGATAAAAATAACTAGGGAAGTTGATAGATTGGTTCAGGATGCGAGGGATAATGTGGGAGCTCCTTCAAATTTTCATAGGGAAAGGAGGTCATCTGAGAGGTACACTGGATACATGTCTATAATGACTGAGATTGTAGAGAATAAGTCATCCTATTTTAAGGAAGTGGTTGAGAAACTAATTTGGATTCATGCAATGGTGGAAGAATACAAATCCATCATGAGGAACACTGTTTGGGAAGTCATCCTAAGACCAGAAGATAAATCAGTTGTGGGTTCGAGATGGATCTTCAAGGTGAAGCATTCAGCAGAAGAAAGCATAGAGAAGTATAAGGCCAGATTTGTGGCCAAAGGATTCTCTCAAGTTGAGAGAATTGACTATGAGGAAACGTTTGATCTTGTAGCAAGGTATTCATACATTAGAACAATTATTGCACTGGTTGCACATAAGGGGTGGAAGATCCACCAGATGGATGTAGAAACAACATTTCTCAATGATATTATTGAGGAGGAGGTGTACATAGATCAACCAGAAGTTTTTGAGACATTTTATCACGAGTCTCATGTGTGCAAACTCAAGTGATCATTGTATGGTCTCAAACAGGCACCCGGTGCTTAGTACACCAGGATCGACTGTTTTCTCATGAGATTGGGCTTCACCAAAATTGAAGTAGATGCAAACCTCTATCATATCCTGGTAGAAGGTAAATTACTTATCATTGTTTTATATTTTAATGATTTAGTATTAACAAATGATGAGTAGTGGATCATCTGTTGCAAGGAGGATCTTGCAAGGGAATTTGAGATGAAAGACATGGGTCTCATGCACTACTTCCTAGGGATGGAAGTATGGAAAGGAACTGGGGAATTTTTTGGGTCTCAAGGAAAGTATGCCAATGGGATACTACAGATATTTCCCATGGAGAGTTGTAAGCCCATGGGGACACCTCTAGTGACCAAATGGAGGAAGGAGATTGCCACTTCAGGTCAAGACGTGGAGGCTACCATTTATTGGTAACTAGTGGGTTCAATAATATATATTTTGAACATATGACCGGATATGTGCTATGCAGTAAACCAACTTAGCCAAAATATGGTTATGCTGAGAAAATTGTACTAGAAGTTAGCTAATAATTTTTTACGATACATTACATGCACTACCCGATATGGATTATGGTATAGGTGGATAGAAGGAGTGAAGTTGTGTGGCTTCAAAAATTCATATTGGACTAGAATTCCATTCGACCGGAAGAGTACATCAATTGGAATTTTTAATGTTGGGTCCATAACTATTTCCTAGTATAGAAGGTTGCAAAGATCTATGGTGCTCAGATCAGTAAAAGTAGAATACATGGTTGCTAGTCAAGCAACATGTGAGGCAATCTAGACGAGAAAGATATCTATGGTACTGTTTGGTCAGATGATGGACCCAATGGTAATCTGTTGTGATAATCAAAGTTACATTAAGCTCTTTGAGAATCTGGTATTTCACGATCGATTGAAGCATATAGGTATATGGTATCATCATTTATGAGACTGTGTGCAAATGAAGATAATGTTGCTACAATACATTCCAACAGAGAAACAAGATGCTACATTTTGACAAAGGCCTCAAGAGGGAAGTTCGAGTTCCATAGGTCTAGGATAGGGGTGGTTGATAAATCCTTTTTTTCTTGAGAGGGAGTGTTGAGAAGTACATTAGGGAAGTCTCAATTTTACTTTTCCTTGGTCAAATTGAGAAAAATCAAATTTCCACATCAACAGACAACTTGGAGGTAGTTAACTTGTGTGACATGGCTTGTGTCACTTAATTTACTTAGTAAAATTGAGTGTACAGGTGTTACATGCAACTAGATGATAAACCTTGGGAATTGTGCAATAAATTGGAGGAAAATTCCTAAATAATAGGAGCCTAATTACTTAGGATTTGCACAAGGAAATAGGGGCTCAAGCTGAGGAATAATTTGACCAAGTATGGGTTGGAGCTTCTCATTGAGGAGAGAGATAGGTTATTCACCTGCAGGTTATGCTCAGGGAGAGAAAGAAATTGTAATACATTCTTTATTCATCTCATTAACGCAAGAAAGCTTAAGGGGTTTTTTAGCAGTTTCTTTCCCCTCGAAAAATATTTTGCATGTATGGTTTATCTTATTTCATGTGTATGATTTTTTCTCTAAATTATGAATTAAATTCTATAGATCAGTAGCAGAGGATTGTGTCTCTTGATTTTAGATCAAACTTATTGAGTAGTTACAATTCTATCACCATCATTCTACATCCCACTAGTAGAGTTTGCGTACAATAATGGATATCAAGAGTCCTTGAAGATGATTCCATTCGAGGCACTTTATGGGTGGAGTTGTAATACTCCCATCAGCTAGAGTGATCCAGTGAATAAGGTATTGATTCGACCAGAAATGCAGGCAGGGATGGAATAGGAAATGTAGGTTATCAAGAAGAATATAAAGGAAACATGGGACAAACAGAAGAGTTATGCAAATCAACATAGGGAATTTAAGGTGTTTCTCGTTGGAGAGCATGTGTAGTTGCAGATAAAGTCCAAGAACATCTCCTTGAGGATTGGATCATGTGCCAAGTTGGCACCTTGGTATTGCAGGCCTTTTGTGATCCTTGAGAGGATTGGACCAATGACCTATATACTTGTTCTACCTCCGACAGTAAAACTCCATGATTTTTTCCATATTTCTTTTCTTAACATATATGTGAATGATGTTGATCATGTGATTGACTGATCTATATCGTAGGTGGAGCCAAAAGCAGAATTCCAGTCGGAACCGCAGTGCATATTATAGTGGAAAGAACTCACGCTTTGGAATCGAGCAATCAAGCAAGTTAAAGTGCAATGGAAGCACTTTTGGATCGATGAAGTTACATGAGAGATGGTTGACCAGATGTGGGATTTGTATCCTTCATTGTTTTCCATTTGAGGCAAAGGAGTTTTGGTATATGTACATATCTATGTATGGTTGTTATTGTAAATACCATAATGAGTTGTGTTATAAAGCTCAAATAAGTGGTATGGTTGTCATGTTGGTTTTTCGTTTCAATAGGTTTTTCATTGTAAATATTGCATTGAGCTAAGTTATAATGCTCCATAGGCAGTTTGTGTTTTTTTTAAGCGGTTTGTTGGTCATAAGTGTCATAGAACACTCAAGACTATGTTCCCATAAGGGCGAGGGGTTTGTAACAACCCGGGTTAAAATTTCATGTAATAAAGTTAATAAAGGAAAAAGAATAATACCAAGGTCATGTGGCACGTATTCCAAGATAAATGTTGGGCAAAACATCTTAGTGAGTGTCACTTTCAGTTTATTATGGCTAAAGAAATTGGAAAAGGCACTGGAAAAGGTAAAGAGGCATTAATTGGCATTTGATTTATGAAAATAAAGGAAAATATGAGAAACGGGATATGAAGGGCCATAGATTTGCATGAGGAGAAAAATTGCAGGAAAATAGATGAAAATGAAGAAAATAGAGGCCTCAATGATAAAAAGTATTCTGAGGACTAGTTCACATTTCTTTGTTGGTTTAGATTTTTGTCATTTCTTTTTTCGAGCTCTCTCTATTCTATCATACAATTACACACTTAGAGCATTATTGGAGCACTCTTTGATTTGAAGAGGGAAACCAAGGAAAGACAAGGAAATAAAATGACAAGCAAGGAAGGTTGGAACAAGTAGCTTCAACAGGAGGATTTGCAGGTAACATGTTGCATGTGTGATTTCCTAGTTGATTTGTGTATGCATGGTACATGCATTTGTGTATTTGGCTCTTTTTTTGTCATTGGCATGGGATTTTCTTGGTTTGACAGTGGCTTCAACCTTGCCTTTTCATTTTCGAATAGCCATGGTGTCATGGGATTATTTTCTAGATGAGCTTTGGATTGATTTTTTGAAGATTTATGTGGATTTTATCTTGAGATTTGGATTGTCAGAAGGTTTTGGAACCAAGTGAGGTGGTCTCAGGAAATTCCCAAGGGTTGGGGTTGGATCTGGTTTAATATTTGGGAAACCCTTAACATGTGGGTGGAGGTAGGAAAATTCCTCAAGGCAATGGTGAAGAAGCTCTAAGACATCCAATTTTGTTTTGGGCTTTGTGACCCTTTAACCAGTTTTGGCGAGATCGCGGTAGCCTAAGGGTGGAGGTGGTTTAATCTCTCGGAAGCCCTTGTTTTCTATGTATTGAGATCACACATTCATGCTTGGAATATGGAACAGGGGTGATTAACTAAAGGAAAGATTTGGTTCAACCAAATTTATGGTCGGGTGGTACGTGGAAGTCCCTATCTTGGTTGGATTTTGCATAAGTTAACAAAAGCTATTTTCCTATTGTAATCTATGAGCACTTGTACTTGTTATTATGATGATTTGATGGTTTTTCTATCAAGGTAATTAATATGGTTATATGTTGGTTATAAGAATGGATTGGTAATGTGCTCTAGTCATTTCTTGTTTGGGATTTGATGGTTAATTAATCCATGGGCTAACAAGTGTTATTACAACTATTATGAGAGGGCATTAGAGCTTCTTGGTGATTCACATATAAGTTTGAGAATCCTATGATCAGATATGCATTGATGAATTATATCTTACATGTTCACAATATGTTTAACGAAATGAATGTCATGGTTAGGCCTAGATAGGTAAAGTTCTTGTTCAAGTTTTGCATGAATAGAATTGTCTTTAAGTCATTTATCATTATGGAAAGTATTAGGAAGTTTTGGGCAGTGGTCTAGAGGCTGGCCTAGAATTGTGGCTCAGATCTCGAGACCACACCCTCTGAACTGAGGATTTTTGGTTATAACTACACTAAGGTAGGTGTGTGCATGCAGTTGGAGCATCAAAACCACACCCTTGCAGGCTTATGGATGTGCTTGTGGGCCTAGGTCACTAAGAAAGGAATCCATTTCAGGATTTGGTAACCTGGGGTGGTTTTTTGGCCCCTAAGTGTCCCATAAGTCCTATAGGATGTCATTTTGTGGTTTGTAAGTCTTAGTTGTTGGCCAAACTTCAATAAATTAATCTTGGAGGTTAGGTCATATCATAGTAACTATTCATCTTATGTTGACCCTCACAGACTGGTGAAATTGGGTAAATGTGGGAGAAGGCGCATTACACCAGAGCTCTGAAACCAATTGTTATGTATTTAGATCATAAATAATAGAGAAACATAGGAAAAGATAGATCAGTGACTGGATAATAAGCCACTTTGAGGGGGAAATCTCCCTTTACATCACATAAATTAAGAATTGCAGGATGATTCAAATGAAAGTACCTCCTTGGTATATATAATAGTCTAAAGGGTCAAAATATAAATATGCTCTATATAAAAATAATAAAATAAGGGCTCAACAATAACAATAATGGGTTTTTATGGGGCACAACAATAATAATATGGGGGTTCTATGGGGACAACAATAACAATATGATGGTTTCACTAGTATTATAGGGACCTAACAAGCTAACCTCAATTCATATAATGTAGATTTTTTCAGGGATCCATTACTTGTGTTTATGAATGATTGTGATTATATGGAATTGTCTTTTTAAATTTTAAAGTATTATGCTAAACTCATCTTATGCATCTATTTACTTTTGTGTAAGAATTTTTTAATAGATATGTGGGTAATTGTGAGTTTATTGTGTACTTCGATTAAGATAATGAATCTTGTTACTTTCTAAGACCCCAAAAACTCATTTATAAGTCTCGACGCACTTCAGGTGAGACCTTACTCCCTTGCATAGGATTGAAAATGCCAGGGACATGCTAGACTATGATGGGCCCTTTATTGGCACAATGTGGTCCAAACTTGTGTCAACACAGTAAAACTTTCCACCAACACTACACAATTGTGAATCAAATAGTTAAGCATATGTATGACTATGTGGGATACAATTATGTAAGTATGGTTTTGCATGAATATAGGCAGATAAATCACACAGGTGCGCCTATAAATTCTTTTGGACTCACATTTTTGGATTTTTAATTTTGATAAGATTAGCATACAAGATAGTTGTTCATTGGTGAGAGCATGAGTATTTAGTGGCAACCCAACCCAATAGGTGTTGGGGGTGTGTTCTATAATGACATATGTTCTTTTCTTTAGATTCTTTTCCATTTGTCTAAGTAAAATGACCAATAACATTGTAGAACTTGAATGTCTAATCATAGCACCCTCCCTAGCAAAAGAGCTTCATCTTCAAATTTTGATAGTTGAAGCAGACCTAGCAATCATCATTTGTTTCCTCACCATAATTCTTCATGTCTTTGATATTCATAAGGTTTCTTGAAAGTGGTGCCTATCTTCTAGATTTTCTTAGCTTCTACTATTTTAAGGCAATTATGTAGCATCACTCATGTTTGTGGATAGGCTACTATCCTTTCAAATAAACTTTCCAATAAGAGGTGGGCAAGGCTTAACCTAAATTGTTTATGCTTTTGGAATCTATGAAGGATGATATACTCTACCTAAATTGTCAAAGGCTTAATGAGATTGACAACAACCCCCTAGAATGGGTGTTAGATATGACATTTAATGCCTCTGTTAGATGGAAGATGAAGGCATTATGTTCATCCCTCATGTTCTTACTTTGTTCTCTTAATGCATATGATAGCATACAATTGATTGCAGTCCCTAGTTTAAAGGTTTAGTTAAACAAGGCCAAGAAGTACTCTAGTGTTTTCTATTGTTACTAAGGCCAAGTCGTACTCTTCATCATCAAGAGGTTTTTTACCATGAAATGGCATTTTAGCTCCTCATGTCTAAAGGGTTAATTCATTTATCATGGGTCCCTACATTTCTAATCTTAATACTCTTGTTGATGGCTCTATCTATAGTAAACTCTTCTATTTTTCAACATGATTAAGCTTTACGACCTATCTTGTCTACTCTCTTAGTATTATTCTTTGTCCTCTTGTTTATACTATGCTTGGGCTGGATACCCTTCTAGTCTACTCTTGGGTGGCATCCCACCCTTGTTTTTCCATAAGACATTTATGGTGGGTTCCATTCTCCCTCATGTTTCTCATCATTGTTGAGTTGTACTTCCAACTAGTTCAATCATGCTTGCAAACCATTTCTTAACCTCCATTATCCATATCATTTTCTCTAACTTAGGGATTCCTATGCTCTTTGATAATTTTCTATCCACAAATTCTCTTAATCACCCTAGAAAGCACTCCTACTTTTCCACCCTCTTTATTGTTGCTCTTTCTCCTATCACGAAACTACATTTCCTTACCTAAGTGCTCCCAGCAGTGACAAAAGTTCTTATAAGCATTTTCTTGCACCCTTAAGGACTGAAGTCTCTTGCAAAACTCCCCCTCAGATTACCTATGTTCAAAAAGATGTAATCTATGTGATAATGACCTTGGATAATATCAAATGAGAAATTTGGGACATGGAACATAAAACTAAATTGAGACATTAGCAGTTCTCCAAGGAACATATTGCCACATAACTAAAGGAATGGGTGTATGACCTTGAATTCTATCACACAAGGGATACCAATATTTTTAGGCCACAAAAGTTTATTGGATCAATAAATTCTCGATTGCCCATAATATAGAGGAACAATGTGGCATTGGCTCAACTCCTTGGCACAAGTTTTGGCATTTGGAGGAAAACAAATGATGTTTTTTTTTAAATATTTACAAAATGGAATTTTTAGATGCCATCCCTGGTCACCATTCAGAGAATGTGACTTAGCATGTTAATCGTAGTCATCCCCATGGATCCTCTGCTTCCAATCCTATTATGAATGATGAATATCATGAGCATCAAAAAGCAATGCAAGAAAGCCTTGAACCATTTGTTGATCTTTAGGCACAACCTCATTTTCCAAGTCACTCTCTTTGCTAAGAAAGGGCACCCGCCCCTCTCTCATCATTTTATTTTTTTTACTTATTGTTAACATATGATAGGCCTATTATACAATTATGTTATTATTATTAGTTTCATTAGTAGAACTTGGCACCACCACAAATAGAATATATGTCTATATATGATACCATGCTTTGTTGTAGTACTGGGAAAGCCCCAAGGGTTAGCTCAATCGGTCAAGTCGGGGCCTCGCCAATGGGAGGTCACAGGGTCGAAACCCAAAAGCTCTTGGGGTTAGGTCTGTGGTGACCGAGGGGTGGACCCCCTTTAGGTGGGGTCCACCCAGATTTCTCGAACCTGGAGTAGCGGATCAACTGACCAGGGTTCGTGAACCAGCTGGAAAAAAAAAAAAAAAAAAAAAATATGATACCATGCTTTGTTCTTGGTTTCTCACTTGGCATCTTGCATACATTATTATTTGTACACTTTTTTGTACAAAGTTAATATTAAAGATACTTCTACCTTACAAAACACACACACACACACACATTATTGAAAGTCAAGTAACAACGAATATCAAATAGAAAATGGCTAAAATGGTAGTATATTATCTCCAAAAATTAAAATGTATGTAATGATGATTCTAAAAAAGACCCATAAGAAGAATTTGAAACTACATTTTATAACCATGCCAAAAATTCATGAACTAAAAACTTTAAAATGCAAGAACCCAACTCTAGCATGGTTAGGATGGTCATAGAATGTTGATCTAACTAATGAGGGGAGCATTGGTTGAACCATATCGTTTCACTTGGTGTTTCATTCTAGCTCTTCCTCTACTCGATGGAAATATCAAACATAATGGAATCTGTAGGCTATAGGGATAGGTGGGGAAGAATGGATGGGAAAACCATTAACACACTCATAACAACATAATATTTCAAACACAAAAGGTACTCCACAACCACACAACTAAATCATAATGTACACTTTTTTTACCATGAAAAGCTCATTCGAAACCCTTATTCAAATGGGGTTGAGTTTCTTTATTTTGGCAATCTTTGTTACAAAAATTTCATGGTTCTTTAGCCCTCTTCCTTTATAGGGTAAGATACACCTTGATTCTCAAGGTGAAAGAAGAAATAAGAAGAGCTAAGGGGATAAGGAGAATGTATAGAGCCATCACCATATTATTTTTTTTTCCTATTTACTAGAACAACCATACAAATTAAATCACTAGTAAACATAGATCGACACCAATCCATGAAAAGCATAAATTTTTTTACCCCTTCATACATCTAATATTGCCTAGATTAAAAATAAATAAATAACTAAACCGTAACTTTATTTTAAATTATCAACAATAACCCCCACTTTATCATGGAAATTCGTAACTTGGAAATAGTTTTTGTTATAGTACCATGGGCCAATACCATGTTTTATTTCATCAAGAAGAAAAAAACAAACTATCTTTCATTATGATGAGGAAAAGTAGCTAGATAATTCATTTGATTTTTTCAACATTATCCATAAATTCAACATGAGACCTTCCTGAGAATAGACATAGCAAACAAAAAACCATTTTCCGCGAGGACATATAAACTATCAATAGATGACATAGATTCTCTATTCCAACAAAATAAGAAGGACTGTTTGAGACATATAGATCTAAAAATAGAGAAAATGAGCCTATTTTATTAAGAAGCAAAGTATTCCAATTGACCAAACCAACAGAGAAAATAAAAAGGACATCTTCTAAACCTGCATAGGAGGATTATAACAGAAAAGGCAACCCACCTCTTAAAAAGAAAAGGACCCAGATCCACAAACCTAGTAATCAACAAGGGGAGAGTAAAAGATAACCCCAGGAAGAGTAGATATTCGTCTTTTGGAGAGTTATTTAGCCATCAAGTTTTGTTCTCAATAGGCATGGGAGAGGGAGATATGTTTGAAGGATGTCATTAGGGCTCAAATTTTCTAATAGAGTCAAGGTCAGCCAAGCTTAAACGTAGAAGGCTCCAGAATAGATAGAGCCATTGTCTAATGAACTGTAATGGATGACCACAAGCATAGAAGATAAACCTCTCTTAGATAGGGAATCTTCCATCTCGTTCTGTTCTTTGTATATATGGCTGAAGGAAATGTGAAGAATGGAGGATTTCAATGTCTATATTTGTTGTAGCTAATGATGTAAGGAAGGGACAACCAGTGAATTTTGACCCTTAATCCATTTAATAATGGAGAAGGAGTCACCAAAAACGTAAATGGAATCAAAAGAAAGCCAAGATGAAAATTTCATTTCCCCCCAAAGTGAAACCACCTCTGCTGTGTAGTTCGTGCAAGGACCTCCATACCAGTAAAAATGATAAGCGAGGGAGGGATTTATGACAAAGTATACTCCACATCCATAATTCCCATTGGAGGAGACACCATCAAAAAAAGCCATAGAATAAGAGAAATCGATCTCCCTTTGAGTAACTTTGTGACTGTGAGCAGATGGCCTCCACGGGCCTTTCTCCAGAAAAAATGACACAATCTAGAAGATGGTGGATCTCATGTCTCAGAAGATTTTCTCAAATATAAACTTGTTCTTGCTACACTAGATACCCCATAAGATATAAATAGGAATGGCCCTATGTTCTCTTTGCTTGGAAAGCCAGTTGGTCAAACATAGTTCAATGGAGGATCTCTCCACCTTAAGGTTGAGGTGAAATGCTACCAAGACGTGTTGATAAGACATTTTGCTTAATTAATTAAGTTGATATGAATTAATTAGAAGAATATAACTAACTTGGAGATAAATTTTAATCCTTGATATGTAAATATTATTACTAATCGGCCATCTTCCATGTAAGTTAAGTCTCTACCATCCACATAATAATTAGTGATAATTAAACCATCCTTGATCCATATTAACCCCAGATATATCAAATGCCGAGAGGGATCAAATCTATCAAGTTGCAATCCTCTTTTTTGAGTGTAAAAGTTGAGGAAATGTTTCCACCTCGAGAGATTTTATCACTCTGGGTGCTTGACAGATCTGGGGTTAATATGGATCTAGGTTGGGTGTATTATAATATATAATATCTATATTTTTATCTATGTATCTTTTTATTATTCCCTCTCTCTCTCCCTCTCTCTTCCTATCCCTCTCTCTCTCTCTCTCTTGCCCTTCTCTACCTCTCACTCTCCTCTCCCTCTTCCCTCCCACTCTCCTCCCTTCCTCACTCTCTCTCCATCTCTCCCGTATCACTCCCTCTCTCTCCCTATGTGTCTTTCATCTTCCCTCCCTCTCTCTCCCCCTCCAAATACATCTCTCTCTCTCCCTCTCTCTATTGAGTCCCCTCTCTCTTTCTTCCTCTCTATGTCATTATCTCCCAGCTCCCTCTATCTCTCCATCTTCCCATCTCTCTCGCTCTCTCTTCCCTCTAACTCTGTCACTCTCTCCCTCCTTCTCTTTTGCTCTCTCTCTCCTCCATATTTTTGTCTCCCTATCTCTCTCTTTCCCTTCTCTCCTTGTCTCTCTCCTCTCCTCTTCTCTCTATTCCCTCATCTCTCCATCACTCTCTCCCCATATCCCCTTGTTACTCCCCCTCTTTCTCCACCTTTATCTATCTATGTATTTTTTCCTTCCTCTCACTTTCTCCACTTCCAACTCCATATTTCTACCTCTCTCTCTCCATCTCTATCCTTCTCTCTCCCCCCTATCTACCACCTCCCTCTCTCTTCCCCCATTACTCTCTCTCCCTTCGCCCTCCATCTTTGTCACTATCTCCCTCCTCCCCCCTCTCTTTCTTATTTTTGATTCCATGATACTATGTTTAAGAAAGTATCTAAATTAAAAAATACCTAATTAGTTGTAAAATATTAAACCTATATTTTGGATCAATCATATCAAAGAAAATACAATAATGAAAAGCTTACAATCGTGCACTATCTTTCCTCTATTATTGTTAGTCTATTTATTTGCTCTCATTACTTGGATCATTAGTTAAGATGGATCAGTTATCACTTAGAAATTTCCCTAGTTGTGGAACGAAATAAATGAGATAACCTCTAACCAATATCTTGAATTGAAAGCTAGCCCTTTCAATTCTAAGGGGGATCCCTTCTATAACTCAGTGAAAATGACTAGTTATGTACTTAACACGATGACTAGATCTGTTGTAATAGGGTTTCAAAAATGTGGTAGGGTTTGATAGATTTCCACTGGGCATGGAGTCAAATAATTGGCTTAACAAGGAGACAAACTAAAACCTTAACAGATGTAGGGTAGCTGAGATACACTGAAATTTAAAAAAAGTTGAGATTGAATGCAAAATAAGAAGACAATGGTATGCTTCTAAGAACACCACAAAGATAAAGTATTTTAAAGCATAAGTTAGAAATTTGTGACAGACTAATCATCTAAACAAAGCATAGTAAACATGATTTCAATTTATTTACTCTTATCAGTCATAGAAGAATACATATATGAAAACATAGAAGTAAAACAGAAACATGAAAACACATATCCAAACTCTCTCAACATAAGAATCGTTGCTGCAAAATTAGTCTTCCTTTGTTAAACCTTCAGAAAATACACAGGGCATAATAATTTTCTGATTAAAAAAACAACCCTTTCTCATTCTCTAGCCTCTATCTTTAAAGGAAAGACTGAAAACTAAAACACTAGTTATTAGCAAAACTTAATTACAAAATCTAAAAATAATAACAGTGTACATCTCAAATACATGAATATAAAACTTTCTAATCCTATCTTCATCTAAATATCATGTTGTTTCTAAAGTCATGACTGGAGATAAGTACCAGCAAGTCGAATTGGGTGAGGTGGCATCCAAGTCAACGACTGTTAATGAGTTTTTTCCCCCCGAAATCCTAAAAAATAGGGTCTAGTGATCCACTACAAAATCCAAAATTGTGATAGTTGTTACAAAACCAAGAGAATTTTTTCTAAATGGGTACATTGTTGACAAAAACCTCTTTTGGTTTCGTAAAATTTGTTCTCATTTTTCTGGAATGCGTGGCCGAAATTACTGTGTTGTACATGAAAAACAGAGTTTTAACTAGCGATTTCGATGATAGACTGACTGCCGAAATTTCTTTTATTCATGTTTTTAGAATTTGCCGACAGTGGGAATGTCAATATTTCTCTTATCAAACATTACCAATTAAACAACAAAATTACCAAACTTACAAATGAAAACACAAACTTACAAAATGAAATGAGTTTTACGGTGGATAAGGGAAATCATTCCAATCTGGAAAAATGATTACGATTTGTAGGAAACATGTTTTAACCCATGCTTATTCAATGAACCATACACCAATGGTGGCAGAGAAATTTATGATTTAACCTCACACTTACCTGTGGCGCACTTTCATACCTCATCATTGACGCTAACGTGTTCAGCGTAATTCCATATTTGAAATTTGAAATTTGAAATTTGTTTTTGGTGCTGACAATCAGCCTGTCAAATTTATTGAAAATGTTGATAAGCTTGCTTTCAGTGAATTTCTTCATAAAACATTATCAGGGCACTTAAAGAGATGATAGCCTCATTGTCAATAATTTTTCTGCTTATTACATTAAAACCATTGACACTGAAACTATCAGCCTTTTCTGAAAAAAGCTTTAAAAACAAATTTTATTGTAATAACAGTTGGCTTCATGGGGATGTTTTCAATCATAGATGACAGCAAGAACCCCATAGACCAGAGGCCTAATTCATTGGGTTGATCTCAATATTTTACCTAAAATCGAAAACCTTATTTACAACCAATTAACGGTTGAACACTAACAACTGAAAACTGAAATTGAAAAACTCATTGCTAAAAAACCAAATTGAAATTCATGCTTGCCCCATCAAGCTTATTGCATACAATCCTACTTTAAACTACTAAAATAATTGTTGAATCAAATAATACAAAAATGCTAATACAACCAGTCAAGTAGCTGCTCAAATAATGTATCTCCTTGATTATGCTTTTTTCCTTTCACCACATTAGTAGATTGCCTTTGCTTAATCTTAGCTTTAGTAGGCATAAATCCATCACTCTTTACTTTACTCCATTCTTGCAACTTATTTAAAAAGTTGAAAACAAATTCATTGTTGATAAAATATGAAAACTTGGGCCTTCTTATTGACTCTAAAAATACTACAAAAGGATCCTCAAATGCTTACAAATTGGTCTCACAACAATGTAAAAGACTATCACTTTGATGTGTAATCCCATCGACTGCATATTTGCTTCCATGCATCTCACTCTAATGGTTGTCAAAAAGAGGCTGAAAATCTTCATATGACAGCTGCAATGGAATAATTTATGATAAAGAAAATATCTTTGGTTTCTTTTGAGAATTAGCATCCTTACAATCATCATTTTCAAAATCCCTGTAAGTTAATGGCTATGAATCTGAACTGAAAAAACTCTCCATATATAAAGCCACACGATCATGAAAAACATGAAAATATTCCTGTTGGTCTATAATATTTTCAGTTTGTCCCAGTAAACCTATTTGATTTTGCATTGGTTCACGTTTTTCTGCTTCATTTATGATTTTAAATTTCTCTTTCAGCAACTTGAATGAAGAAAAGCATAAAGGAAAAGAGTTACCCTTAGCCAATTGATCAGTCCCTTTATGTCCAATGTTGTAACTGTGATATATAGGTTGAGTTCATTCATTAGACCACTAAAAATGAATAATTTTTTATGAAGGAAATATAATTGGTCTCTCATGAAAGTCATCATCATAATCATCATATATAAGAAAATCAAAATTTTGAGCAACAACTTGCTTTTCAACAAGCTTATTATTTCTCTCTGCAAAAACATCATTATTGAGGCTTTCAAGAAAATGTATGATATTATAAATCCTATGCTCATAATGAAATGGATCAATATTTAGAACAAGTCTCTCTTAAACATGTTCACTCTCTTGTTTATCTGCATTTGTTTCATCCATGACTTATTTTGGGGGTTTCTCACATGTTTGAATATTCTCATCTATTTCCTGAGCATCTATAAACATTTGTTTTAAGGTCACATATCTCCTATTCATGGGACAGTGAGAAAAATCTGAATGAAAGGTTATTGCATAATGCAACATGGAAACAACTTCAGGAGGTTGAACGTCTCTAGGAATATTGTGATAAAGACTGAAAATTTTCCTATTGAACATAGAGATAGTTTCATCTCTCTATTTCTCTAAGCCACGAAACTCTGAAAAACGATGATACTTGAATTTCCTTTCGCCCCAAAATTTCAGAAAAATATCAATCAATTCCTCCCATGAACCAACTAATTTAGACTCTAAATGTCTAAGCCATTATTTATCATCCCCTTGTAATGATTGAGAAAAAAATTTCATGTAAACGTCATCATTCTCAACTTCAAAAAGATCTATAAAATGCTCGAAGGCTTGAATGTGTTTTTTAGCCGCAAAGTTGTCAAGTTCCCCATCAAACTTGGGAAGGTATTTATAATGTTTTGGAGGAAAATCATGGAAGGTATTTGGAAATCTTAAGGGTCTATAGTTCTCTTGAATCTTGGAAGGTAGAAGATAAAATATAGGCGGTGTAATATCAGCTTTGATCACATGAGGCTCACAAGACTGGTCATGGACATCATATGGCTCAGATGAAAAAACTTGGTTAAGATCAGTAATGTATGAAGAATGTATATCTATAGATTTTAAGGAAGGATATACAAGTGTAGATATATGGTCTGCATTCAAATATAGTAAGCCATGAGAAATTCTTTTGATATTCTCAGGAAAGGATAAGAAGTAGTTGAAAAAAATAATATTACATCTTTGATAGAACTCAAGCTTTCATACTTGGTTTTCCCATATTGTTCTTTCATGTCCCTATTAATAAGGCTCTTCCTCTAGTGGAGTCTTTGAATCTAATTTTGAAGCTTGATTGGAGTCTCCAAGTGAATGATGCACAACTTGCTTATGATTGAAAACTATTGGCCGTTAGCAATCAAATCTGCATCTTGTTGTTCCCCTAGGGAAAATTTCACCTTTGCTTCCCAAAAATGGTGCCAAAATGTTATCACTCAGAAAATTCCCCAACTTTGGAAATAAATAAATGAGGTAACGTCTAACCAATCTCTTGAATTTAAATTCTAACCCTTTCAATTCGAAGGGGGGTCCCTTCTTTAACTCATTCAAAATGACTGGTTATGTACTTAACATGATGAATAGATATGTTGTAATAGGGTTTCAAAAATGTGGTAGGGTTTCATAGATTTTGATAAGGCATGGAGTCAAATAATTGGCTTAACAAAGAGGCAAACTAAAACCTTCACAAAGGCAAGGTAGCTAAGATACTCTAAAATATAAAAAATGTTGAGATGAAATACAGAATAAGAAGACAATGGTATACTTCTAAGAGCACCACAAGGATGAAATATTTTAAATCATAAGTCAGAAATTTGTGACAGAATGATCATATAAACAAAGCATAGTAAATGTGATTTCAATTTATTTACTCTTACCAGTCATAGAAGAATAAACATATGACAACATAGAAGGAAAGCATCAACATGAAAACACGTATCCAAACTCTCTCAACACAAGAATCGTTGCTGGAACATTAGTCTTCCTTTATTAAACCTTCAGAAAATACATAGCGCACAATAAGTTTCTGATAAAAAACCAAAACCTTTCTTATTCTTGAGCCTCTATCTTTATATCAAGATTGCAAACTAAAACAATAGTTTTTAGCAAAACTTAATTGCAAAATCTAAAAATAATAACTGCGTACATCTCAAATAAATGCATATAAAAATTTCTAATCTTGTCTGCATCTAAAGATCATGCTGTTGCTAGAGTCATGGCTTGAGATAACAATCAACAAGTTGAATTTGGTGAGGTGGCATCCAAGTCAACAACTGTCCATGAGCATTTTCTCGTGAAATCCTCAAAGATAGGGTCTAGTGATCCCTTCAAAAATCGAAAACCATAATAGCTGTTAGAAAACCTAGAGAGGTTTTTCTAAATGGGTCCATTTTGGACAAAAACCTCTTTCAATTTCATGAAATCATTCTCATTTGTGTAGAAAGTGTGAGCGAAATCACTGTTGTATAGGATAAACAAAGTTTTAAGTGGCAATTTTGCTGACAAACTGACTATGAGCATTTCTTTTCTATCTGTTTTTAGAATTTGTCGATAGTGGGAATGTTAGCATTTCTCTTATCAAATGTTACCAATTTAACAACAAAGTTACCAAATTTACAAATGAAAACATGAACTTACAAAATGAAATGAGTTTAATGGTGAATAAGGGAAATCATTATGATTTGGAAAAATGATTATGATTTGTAGGAAACATGTTTTAACCCATGATTATTCAATGAACCATACACTGATGGAGGCGATAAATTTATGATTTAACCTCACACTTTCCTGTGGCACACTTGCATACAACATTAATTCCATATTTTAAATTTGAAATTTGTTTTCAGCGTTGACAATCGCCTCTCAAATTTATCAGAAATGATGATAAGACCATTGTTAACAAATTTCATCATAAAACATTATAGGAACACTTAAAGACATTATAAGAACACTTAAAGTGGTGATAGCCTCGCTACCGATAATTTTTAAATGTATCACCTTTTTCTGAAAAAACCTTTAAAAACAAAGTTTATTGTGATAACAAGCTCTATGCTAGTTCTTAGTAATATTATTCATATTATATATATTTCACATATTTATATATGAAGTATTCTAATTCTTAATTTTATTTCAACTTTGATTTAATTTCTATGGGAATATTTTTAGTAGTTGTGAGGAGCGTTTAGATATATAATAAAAGTAATGATAACCTTTTTCCTTTTAGTTTTAATTAAAAAAATGTTATAAAATTAAATTAAAATAAGATATTTATAAAATATTTTCATTGTGAAACAAGTTATGTTTTTTGGCATGTGGTATTGATAACCCATGGTAATGGCCCATGGTACGGTAACAAAAGTCTATCCAAAAGTTAATAACAAAATCAAAATATAACAAATCGACTTTAACTTTTAACTTTTTATTTATTACTTTTAACATTTTCTATTTGTTTTATTTTCTTTTTGAATTTAGCTGACATATAATGTTAAATGTTAAACATTTATGCCTATATACACCTTCTATTGACCCGACATAATGTCTTTATATAACTTTTCACATTTTATTTATTACTTTTAACTTATTTTAAATGTTAAACATTTATGCCTACACATATATTCCTACATTAGATTAAATTTATTAAATGTTTACATGTCAAATATTTTCACTTGACATCTACCCCATACTAAACTAAACTGTATCTAAACTCAATTAAAACGTTAAAAATATTATTTTAAAATAAACACACCTATCAATATAATTAAGTTTTCTAACTTTTTTTTTTTTTTTTTATATTTAAATTGATTTAATAATATTTACTCAACCTTCATTATTACTATCACTAGGTAAATTGATATATCCATACCCTTGCCAGAGCTATTTTGAATCAAAATGAAGTGAGATCTTTGCAAACAATAATGGAGGATGGATGGATGAATGGGGTGAAGCCAGCAGTTTGGATGAACAAACAAACAAAGGAGGTCGATTTGGTCTTCTTTGCAGGCATCCCAAGGTCCGATGACTACCACTCTAGGTAATCCAAAGATGCCGTTGGATCAGAATACAAAAAGGGCCTAACCATTTCAAGAACGGATTGATTTCAATGACAAGCAGAGAGAGATTCTTGATTCTGAAAAGGCCTGCCTGCTCACTGTCCCCATCCAATCTCTACTTGTTTTATTGCCACACTCATTCCGTGTTTTTTTGTTTGTGATGAATCAATGAAATTGAAAGATGGATATTGGTGGGATCTAAAAGTTTGGTTTCACGGCCACTCTGTGCCTGAAGGTTGCCCGAAGCTTTGAGGTCTGACCTGTCAGCGGACTTGTTGGGCCTCTGTCTGTTTTTTTTTTGAGTAGAAATGGAATTTGGCAGGCAAATTATTTTTTACAGGTTGATTATTATTAAAATTATGAAAATAAATATCAAAAATGTGAAAATTAATTAATTTAACCCATAAATCTGTTTTGAAATTCCAACCTTAAAAATAAAACTTAATAAAACTTAAAAATAAAATAAAAAAATATGAAAATGAAATTCCAACGCTGCTGGTGAGAGACGAACGTACACGCAACCTTCTTGGTTGGGCAATTCATTCCTTTTACGAGTAATGGCAGTAGCGCAACACTGGACTTTGGCGGCTTGACCTTATTCGGTTCTAGGCATTGCCTGCGCTACCACGACTCTGATGAATGGATGTTACACAGAAGGGCGATGGTCATTTCACAGTGCCGAATGAAAAGAAAAGAAAAGAAAATTGATGGTGACTATCAGAAATTGTGGGGCTCTCAACTATGTTTGGCAATTTTGGCTGCATGTGTTGGGCTGCAGGGACGATTCAGAGATGCCAGAAAACACAATAAAGTTGTAGTGGTGGTAGCCTGCATGATAAGACTCCCATTACGACCATAAACAAACGCAGCCATTGTGTGTCTCTTTTTAATGCAAGATGCCTTGTGTAAGAGCTGCTTTGTCATTTTCTTCGAAGTTGGCTGAAAAACCAGCAAAGTTGGATGGAAATTCTTTATCCATGGAGGAAGACAGCGAAATTATCATTCCAAAAGGAAGAATTTATGTGAAAGCAAGCACCCAGAATATGTACGATTTCAATTAACTTGCTCAAGAAGAAATGTGGAGTTCACTCAACAGCAGTAATATCTTTTTGTAAAGTTAATGGGGCTTGTAAGTATCTTACAAAATGTTTAAATGTGAACATCCTAAGTTCTTCTCTTGATTTGCAGCAGGGATGGCTTTTGACAGGTAAATATGTTAGCAGTTTAAAAGACATATATTTTGTATATTTTGTTTTTACATATAATATGATTCGAGACTCAATTATCTGAATTTTTTTAAACAGGTTTATTTTTTTAACAAGCTCCAAATTTACTAATTTTCCTAATATATAAAATAATAATAATAATTATTATTATTATTATAAAATTTCAATAAAAAATTGCTTTATTAAAAATAATATATTATTAATTATTTGTTTTGATGTTATATTATTTAATTGGAATATTTTTTCCTTAAATTCCAAATATTATTATATATTTTACTTAATATATATATTGTATATAATAATATATTATCAATTATTTGTTTTGATGTTATATTATTTAATTTGAATATTTTTTCCTTAAATTCCAAATATTATTATATATTTTATTTAATATATATATTTTATACAATAAAGTATTTACATTTATTTCTTATATTAATAAGGGTTACATAGTAGCTAGTACTTGCCAGTTAGCTTAAATATAATTTAATTAAACAAAAAAATAACAAAGAAATTTTTTATCACAAAAATAAAAGAACTAATAAAATACATTGTTGAATGTTATCAACAAAAATTAAGAAATATGATTAATTAATATTGTTTATATTAACACATATATTTATGTCTATGATTTACTTTTATTAATATATATAATTGTTTATAATTAAATTTATCAAAATGTATTTTTAATATAATAATAAGTTATTTTAAATTGAAAATATTGTGAAAAAATTATAATTCATGAAAATAGAAATAATAATAATAAAAAAATTAGTAACTAATAATATTGTAAGTTACTAAACAATCCATAATAAGACCTCAACCAATCACTTTACAAATAAATAAATTCAAATAATAATGAAAAATAACAAAAATTGAATTCATGATATTAAACTTAGCATAAGCTTCATAATTTTTTGATCAAACACAAACTAATACCCAGTCAAAAACAAATATATTATTTACTAGGATTTATATTAGTAAAGGATATATAAAGAGAGAAAGATTTTTAAAAACACTTTAATAGTTTTACTTTCTTGTATTTCTTGTCATAAATTTTGTTTTTTTATTGATATAAATGTGTTTTCAATTATTCATAAAATTTAAACAATATTAAATATTTATATAAATTAGTAAATGTATAATAAATTTGTATAATGATTAATAAATATTTATTATTCATTTATTGTCAATATCAATAATAAGATTTGTATTATTAAATAACAATAAATAGATAATAAGTATTTATTATTAAATATTTAATATTTTTTATGGTGGTGATTTGTGTTTTTTTTTTCCTTTTAGAGTATGGATTCTTATTTTATAGATTGTTAAACTTTTAAGATATGATATCTAGTCTAGTCTAATTTGTCAATTGATATGATTCTTATAAGTAAATATCCTGTTTATAGGAATCTCATGGACACAAGTTTTTCAATTCTTTTTATAAGAATCCCAAGGATACACTCCTATCAAGCCTTTTAAGCTTTTATTAATCCCATTCTGGAGTGTTGAGTGGGATTTCTCCCCTCACTATGTCTTCACTTGCTTGCCTATGCCTTTTTAGTGACTTGTTGTCTTTTGCCCTATTGGTTTCCAATCTCTATTTCTAGATCGCCAATGGGCTTTGCTTGGATTTGTGCCTTCTTAAATAGTTGGAACCAAGGTCATGTTTCTTTTTCCTTTTCGAATTTGATAGGCTCTGCAAAATCATTACATTCACCTCTGCTTGTCTTTTTTGTGCTATGACGATCTTTTCATTGTCTTCCTTTCAACTTCTCAATTCAACTCAAGATCCTGAGAGTATCCATCCAATCAAGATATTTTTCCTAATTACGATGGGATCCGTCCATGTTATATTGTACCATTACGCTGCTCATTCTTCTATTTCTTGCTAGAATGTGTGCCTTCTTATGTATTGTCTCTCACACATATACATAATTATTAGTTAAATATGACATGAATATCATAATTTATCACCTTTATTTTTTAGCACTAGGCATGTTGATATGAAGTTGTTCACAAAATCAAAACATATAGATATTCTTGCAAGATTAGCAACCCCATCAACTCCAAACAAAAACTAACCGTATACAATGATTAAACTATCATATTAAATTCTATCTTTTATGTGTGTGTGACCCTCTTTAGGTCCCATGTTGAACCTTTTCTCTGATACCGCCCTGTATCACTCCCTCTCATCCCCTTACCTTTTCTTGGGCTATGAGAGGTGTTACCTATTCCTTTTAACCCAACCTCCAAGATATGTTATGAAGATGGGGTTACCAAAACCTCACTTTTCAAACTTTGTGGAAATTAATTTTGGCACCACCATTATGAACAAATCATTAAAAACGTTCTGATGATATAAATTTTGCCTTAATTTGACTCACGGATCACAAGTTATCCTCATTAGAAGTTTGTCAATTACCATAACAACGGTGCCATGTGGCACCCACATGACTTCCACCTGGACTTGATGGCACAACCACGTCATTATGCCATAACAACTACTCCCTGTCATGCCGCCCGTTGTAGGTTAAAAAGTTACAACAACTTCGCCATTGGTAGGCTCCTAGTGAGGAGGGTTCCCATGCTGAAACCATGACCGAGCTTGAGTGAAATCCACTTTATCCATACCAATGGTATCACTAGCCCCTCTATAATAGTTTTAAATTTTGGGAAGAGCGGGGGGGAGGGCACAAGTAATCTTAGTCATCCATGAAAGGTGGGAAGATTGGTGCTAATCCCAAAATGCAACCCCGTTCTTGTTAAACACATTCCATGAGGGGTCCCCGTCATTCGATCTCAATGGTCGATCTAGCACCTTGTTGATCATGGTATTCCACAAATCATCCATTCATAAGTTGATAAAGGGGCAAGGTCTTGGTAGTGAGCGGTGGCCCAACCGCATAGTTCCATAGGCTAGAATCTTGGCCACGTCATTTTGGCCACATCAACTTAGTCATGTCACCTCATGCCACCTCCCCTCCCCTCCCCTTCGCGAGTTTTGTTATTAGCCACCTAACTTACATAATGCTTCATGGAAATGAGACCTTCCCTAACTAATCCAATAACTAGTGAGTGGTTATGTCAATTTTCGATCATATTCATGTTAATGTTTCCCATCTATCAGAAATCGGGAATAACATAAATGTTGGGTGATAACACCTTCACTCACAAATGTGATTAATTTTGGGCGGCCCTGTCAACTAACAAGCCCAATATAAAAAAAAATATCTATGGAAATTGTAGCCCATCTACTGTCATTTCCCTATCGAGGAAGTACTGAAGGGTTGTGAGCATGAAGAGCACAAGGTGATCTTGTTAGACACCAGACCCAACAAATGGAATATTTCCCAAAAACTGTCATCTATCTACCACTACCACCGCTACCCTATCAGAAAATCACTAAAGGGTTGTGAGTTCCAAAAGGCATGAAGCAATCTCATCAGTTACTGAATCGGTAGACGGAATATTTTTTGGCAATTGTCATTTGTTTATTACCACAGGTCGATTATGGAAGTTTTAAAAGTTATAAGAGGCAATAAGTGTTGGGCAGTTTTGTCAACAAATGGACCCAACGAACAAATTTTTTCATAGCATTTGAAGTTCCTATTATAGCCATCACTATTGTCAACCTATTCATTATCTCAAGTTAGAACTATAAGAGCACTAGTAGTTGCGGGGGTTCAATAGGCTAGCCCCTTTCGTTTTAAGGCCTTAGTTAAGTGGTTGGTCCTATGAATTGTTCCACTTAACACCAGGTGTTGGTGGATTTAGTGACAAATGCGACTATCAACATTAGTGGTACCTTTAACGAGTTGTGAAAGTGCCAATGGAACTATATACAATTGAACATCGATCCATAGTCTTGATTTAATGTACTAATTGTGGGATTTCCTCATTAGGAAACATGAGGTTTTATTGAATATAAGATAATAGTGAGGGTTTGGGCCACCATGCATGAAGAAAGTGGGGTGCATCTGTGACATCCGTGGTCAAAATTCCATGTAATAAAGTTAGTAAAAGAAAAATAATAACCAAGGTCATGGGACTGTATTCCAAGCTGAATGTAGGGAAAAAATTCCTAGTGTGGGTTTTCATTTGTTTTATTATGGCTAAGGAAAATTGGCAAAGACAATGGAAAAGGCTTTGAAAAGGCAAAGAGGCATTAATTAGCATTTTATTATGAAATTAATGGAAATTAGGAGAAAAGGAAGGTGAAAGGTCACAGGTTTCATGTGAGGAGGAAAATGAAGGAAAATAATGGAATTGGAAGAAAATAGAGGTGTCATTAAAAAACAGGCTTATGAGGATTAGTTGGTGCTTTTTGTAAGTTCAGTTTTGGAGATATCTCTCTATTTTCTCTCTCTCATACTCTTGGACACTTATAATTTTCTTGGAGCACTTCATCTTTGGATCAAAGAAAGCAAAGAAGGAAAAGCAGATAGAAGGATCAAGCAAGGAAGAGTAGGATCAAGCACCTATAATAGGATTATTTGCAAGTATCGATTTGCATGTGTGATTTCCTTGCTAGATTTGGCATGCATGGTACATGCATGTGTGCATTTGGTTCTCTTGATGTCATTGACATGGGTTTTTTGAGGTGTGACAATGGTCTTCAACCTTTCCTTGCAATTTCCAGATAGCGATGGTGTGACGGGTTCTCTTATATTTGGTTGAGTTGGATTATCGGACGAACTCGAAGCTGAGTGAGGTAGTCTTCGAGTTATTCACGATGCATAGTAATCCTGGGATGGGATACATGATAAAGCCTAGATGTGAGAACTTCGATTAAGCCTAGGAATCCCTTAACCGATGAATGGTGGGATACATGGTAAAGATTAGCACTGACTTCCCTTGATTGGGCCTAAGAATCCCTTGACCGGTAATTACGGGATACATGATAAATCCCAGAGAGTGGAGACCTCGTAGGGCTAGGAATCCCTTGACCAGTGAATGAAAATATACATGGTAAAGCTAAGAAGTTGAGACAGACAAATTCCTCATGACTTAGGTGGAGAGATCTAGAGGCATCTATGCTTGTTTAGGGCCTAGTGATCTAGTGGGGATTATGGTAAAGCCTGTATTTATTGATGATGGTTGAGGTTCTTTGACCTTTGGAATCCGTGGTTGGTTTTATTGTAAGTCCCACATTCATGCTTGGAATATGGAATGGGGTATGATTCGTTGAAAGAAAGATTTGGTTCAGCCAATCTATGGTCGGGTGGTTCGTAGAAGTCCCATACCTGGTTGGCTTCTGAATTCATTACTAATAGTTCTTTCTTGTTGGTATATCATGGCTAAATATACTGGGTTATATGAGACTATTATGGTTGTTATATCCTCGTTATTTCTATTGGTTATAGGTTGGTCATGAGTATGTTTTATGATAGACTTGTTGTATTGTTTCCATCACATTTTGATTTGAAAATGAATTTATAATGGATACATGACCAATATATGATAATGCAAATATTTTGATAAGGAAACAATGCTTCCTTATGAATCTCAGATAAGTATGAGATCCCTATGCTCAGATATGTTGTTATGACCTGTAGATTGCATATCAGTGACATGTTTGATGAAATGCCTATCATGGCTAGTAGGGGTCTAGTCAATTCAATGATCAAGTGATTTTATCAGTATCCTTATTGCATTGTTATTTATCATTTTTGATAGTTTCATGAAGTTATGGGAAGTGGCTTGAGTCTTGGCCTTGAAAAAATGGTATAGAATCTAGGGTTGCTAGCTTAGAACTAGCTGAAAAAGTCCATAGTCGTTGGCATGCCCTTATTGTGAAAGTGACTCGAAGGCCCTGGTCACATGAATGGCTTGTCATAGGAGCAACTTGGGTTCCTATTAGTAAAATTTCAATTTTTCTCAGGGGTTGGTCACCTGGAAGGGTCAGATGGCTCCTGAAGGTATTGTAACAGGTGTGGAAGGTCAAATTGGTTTGGCTTTGACGGTTCCACTTCCTTAACTATACATGAGGAATTGAATCACACATCAGTAGCTTCTCATCACATGTTTACCCCAGTGAACCAATTAACTTGGGTAAATGTGGGAGGAGGGTGTTACAACATCGAAATCACTCTTGAACTGGCCGAACTATTGTTTATAAATGAAAAGTGTCAATTGAAGAAAAGGAAACATGGACACATAGTTTGTCACTTCCATCATCAACATGGCATTAACTAGCACAACCCAAATTATCATTTTTTCCATAAACAGAGCCCAACTATAAACCTGTAAGGTATCCTGTCAATCTTAAGTTTGATAGTGCAATTTAGGCAATCAACTATAAACCTTTAAGATATATTGCAACCATGCATTTGGTTGTGAACAACCTAGTTCGATCATATGCTTTATATTCATAAACACATAAGGCAATTGGTCAATTATTAGAATAAAGATATGTTTCAAGAATTCACTCATGAGCATACATGATTAAACATTAATCATCAACAAAACAAAGAATACCATAGTATATAATCTACCATGCATAAACTAGTATGCTTATCTGTGGCTGCAAGTGAAGGAGGGACTTCCACTATCCACCCAACCATAGGTCAACTACACTGCCACCTTTCTTATACTTGACCATCCCTGAGCCGAATCCAAAATCCGAATGCACCATAGTAACTCAGATTGTTATGCCGATGTGGTTTTTCATCTATTAACAAATAGTAGAGTGATTTAGTCATCCACTAAGCTTCACACTAGCCGTTATAGACATGCACACATGGTCAAATGGACTCAAACACAAAACATATGGAATAACACCTGAATTCACAAAGCATAGGGATTGGAAATTAACTCTATAATTGCCTCAATTTCCTTCTATCATGCTCCATAGCTCCATGTTATTTACACCAATCTTGAACTCTCTAATAAGAACACCCAACCAATCAAGAAGAAGTAGAAGGAGAGCCTAATGAAGTAGAACCCACTCTCTTATATTTTGTGCAGACATATGCTTTCCTTTATGTCCCTTCGATTTATAAAGAAGCACCATCTCTTTTGGATTCTCTTCCTAATAGATAAATGAGAACCACCTTATGCTTCCACCACCCTAATACAATCACACACTTTGTGATGTCCATTCAACTCTTCCCTAATCTCATCATATGAAAAATCTATTAGGTTGTGGGATCAATTGGCCTGCAATTGAATTTTGAATTCAATTTTTCTAACTTTAATGTTTAATTCTACTAGGTTCATGTCCTTTCAAGGCATTTAAGATCACCACCCTCTTAAACATTTTTGTGTCCCTTTCTTCATGCCAAGATCAGAATTTTATATTTTAAAAATATTTTCAAGAATTTGACTTAGCCATCCATGGCTTTCACACTTTCATACACACTCATAATTAATTTAAAAAAAATAGGGAGAGGTGGGGATGTTACAAACCCTAGCCCCTTAAGCGAACACCTTCCTCGGTGTTATATGACCAAGAAAGAAAAAAAATAAAAGTAACATTTATAATTGTATATCTTACATTTGCATATTCATTAAACAAAAATGGGAATGTTGGGAATGGGATCCCACAAGGACAGTTTTGGGGTTAAAAGCCCATGTTTTGGATCGAATTTTGTAATAAAGTTGTAAAGTCTCCAGATTTTTTGGTCGCAGAGCGCGAAGGTGTCATGAGTCATAAAGGGTTTTTTGCCATATTTTGTAAAGTAAAGTCAGTTGTAGAAGATCTACTCATGGTCTGCGGACCATGGGATTATATAAAAAGAGCTGAGTAAGTAAGCTCTAAGAGAAGAAAAAAATGAGTCATGAGTTGTAGTAAGAAGTCTTGAGCGATAAGGAGAGAAGTCTAAGTTTCAGGTCGTAGAGTAGGTAGAGGCTCTACAGCTGAGTGCGCAAAGGCCTAAGGCAGAAGTCTGCAGCTGAGTGTGTAGACCCCTACAACTATGTGCATAGGGTGGATAGAGTCTGTAATCGTCTAAAGATGTCAATAAAGAGAAGTATTCTACAAATTCTGTATCTTTGTTTCCTGTTAATGCATCTTGTCATATTGCATATGAATTTCATTTATAATACTTATGTGATGCACGAATGTATGTAATTGTGTTGGATAATTGAACGCAAATAAGGATATCTATTTACGTGGTGCTAACTGTGATTATCTAATAAGATAAGTAAGATTATTAGGATAAGTTGGGAATCTATGCAATATGTTGCCTTAGCAACACAAAACTATCTGAACCGAAGGTTAGGGCTGCACGAAGATTAGTTGTACCCTTTTGCGAAGGTATTAAAGGGAGGAATAAGGGGCTAGGTAGAAAGAGCCCTAGAACTTAATGACCCACGTGAAAGTAGGAATAAGAGGAATAAACCGACATCACGACCATCTCAGGGTGCGGAAACTTGGTACCAACATTCTCCCATACTGCTTTAGGTGAGGCTTTGGTCTGCACTCCATGGGCTAATGCCGATTGGGCCAGTAGTGTAGAGATTTGTTTGGCTAACTAACATTGAACCCCGGTTAGGACCCTCCAAGCCAACAGAGAAAACGACCCTCATTCATTCTGCATATTCCCAGGTTTCTTCATTAGTTCCAAAGTGCTTCCATTACACCTTGACCTACCCTATTACTCGATTCTGGAGCGTGGTTTATCACTGATATAGGATGAATTGTGGTTCTGGTTGAAATTCTACCAAGGGTTTCACTTGTATCACATACAGATAAACCACTTGATTAGTGTCACATACATACTTATTAAGGAAATACATGTGAAATATGTTATGTGCCTTCATCGTGGGTGGTAAGGGTAGGTTATAACCTACTAGTCCCACTCTTTCCAAAAAACGACCCACAAAATCGGGGTGCTAACTTAGTATAAGTCCGCACTCTTAGTGAGATCTTTCTTGGTTTGATGCGAAGATACACTTGACCTCCCACTTGGAATTCTTTATGCATTCTCTATTGGTCTACATAGCTCTTTTGTTTTCCTAGGTTTCTTTCAGTTTCTGCTTGATATTAATAACTTCTTGCTCGATTTATTTCAAGATGTCAGGTCCAAGATTGACTCTATTCATTGTGTCATCTTAGCTAATGGAAGTGTTGCATTTCCTACCATACAATGCCTCAAATGGGCTCATATTCACTGACTCTTAGTACCTGTTATTGTATGCAAATTCAATTAGTGGAAGGAAGTCCTCTTCCAACCTCTTTGGCTAAAGCATGATATACAACCTCAACATGTCCTCTAAAATTATGTTCACTCTTTCATTTTTTTCATATGTCCGAGGATGATATGATGTACTAAACTCTAGCTAGGTTCCAAAACCAGCAAGGAATGCATTCCAAAAATTGAAAGTAAACTTGGCATCCTGATCTGATATGATCTTTTTGTGTATTCCATGCAATCTAAATATTTCCTTCATAAAAATTTGAACTATGTCAATAGATTTATGAGTGGACTGGACAGGTTTGAAGTGATCTTCCTTACTCAACTTGTCCACAACCACCATAACATTATCATGTTTCTTAGATGTCCTAGGAAATCATGTGATGAAGTCCATATAGATATTAATTTTCACTTCCATTTATGAATTGGGATTGGTTGTACCAATCATGTTGGGTGCCTACATTCTACCTTGAGTTGTTGGCATTCTAAGAACCTTGCAATGTATTCAAGAATCTCCTTCTTCATTCCCTGCAAATAATACAATTTCTTTATTATTTTTATCAATTTATGATAACCAGGATGACCTGAATAAGGTATCCTATGAAATTCATCCATTATGAGGTTCTTCAAGTCAGTCAGATAAGGCACATATCCTCTATCTTTAAGCAACAACATATTGCCATTAGGGAGAATCTAAACCTTACTAATTGCTCCCTAAGGTTACTGTTCTAGGAATTCCTTCATGTGTTGTAAACTTTCATCATGTATCAATTTCTCTTTGATCCTTTATTCGATTTCAACTTCATAGGTGCTTATGGCTTCTAAGTGAGCCACTTGTAAAATTCTACTAAGTGCATCAACTACTCTATTCTCTTTGCCTTTAATATGTTTGATCTCAAAATAAAACTCACTAATTAGAGCTAACCATTTGGATTGTTTTACATTTAGTTTGGGCTGATCAAATAAGTATCTCGTCCCTCCATGATATTACATCAACACAAACTTCCTCTACAAAAGTAGTGCCTCTACATCTTTAGTGAATATACTATGGTTGCAAGCTCAAATTCATGAGTGGCATATTTCCTTCCATGCTTATTTAGTTTCCTTGATTCATAATAGACTATATGTCTTTCTTGCATAAGGACTCTGCTTAGTCCTTCCATATAAGCATTTGTGCAGACTATTAAGTCATTATATAGGTCTATTATGCTCAAAATAGGTGCACATGTGAGTTATTTCTGACTTATTCAAAAACTAGATACACACTCTAATGTACATTGAAATATCACTATTTTCTTCTATATGGTTATGATTGGATGCCCAAGTTTTAAAAAATCTCAAATGAACTATCCGTAATCCCATGAAAGGTCTAACCTCTATGACATTTCAGGGAGTAGGTCAATCCATTATGGCCTTAAACTTATTGATGTCTCTAGATGCCCCTTCCTTCGAGATGACATGTCCCAAATATCGAACGTGTTATTTAAAGAATCACATTTGTTGAGTTTGTCATAAAATTTGTGTTCCATCAGCAACTGTAACATTTCCATCATGTGTTCTTCATGCTCTTCTTTGGTTCTTGTGTAAACTAGGATATCATCCACAAACACTAGCACAAATTTGTCCAAATACTAGCGCAAGGCGTTGTTCATTAGGAAAATAAATGCCGTGAGGGCATTTGTGAACCCGAATGGTACCAACAAAAACTAGTAGTGCTTATATCTCATCCTGAACGTTGTCTTATGAATATCTTCATCTTTAATTTTTACTTGATGATAGCCAGATCTTAAATCTATTTCAAAAAATATTGTGTCTCCTTTTAGTTAGTCAAATAAATTGTCAAAATCTTTGTAGTGGGTATTTGTTCTTCATGGTAGATTTATTCAAATGTTCGTAATCAATTCTTATACAAGGTTGACATAGGACACTATTTTGCGAAAGAGGTTTACAACTACAAAATAGGGGTAGCATAACCTTTGGTAGTTTGGGTTGAAAGGACAACTTTAAAGCATGACTAAATGTTACTCTAAGGAGAAATTGGAGGAAAATTTTCCTCGCATCATTCAATAAAATCTTTTGGGACCAAAATCATTCCAAACAGAGGAGGTATGATCTAGATTGAATCAATATATTATTTATCATCCATCTTGATGCTTTTAAAGTCAAAATTTTGGAGGAATCATCCTCTGGGCTCATTTTTACCAACAACCTTGGTTTGAATAATGGGTGAAAAACTTCAGGAGTCAATTTGAGGCCTTAAGTGAGCACCTTTTTTGGTCTCAACCTTATTATGGACCTAGATCTCATAAATTTACACATTACTATGGACCTAGATCCCATCAAGTAGACATTGATACATTTCCAATGGTGTAAGAAATGCCTCAATTAAAGATGATATGAGAAATTTATGCCTCATAAAAGTTTACTTAACAAAGTTAACCACCATAATTCAAAATGATGCGACATTAGCTCTAGCTACTCATGGAAAAGGGGTGAGCTGCATGGGTACTATGAAGAAAAATATAGAAGGGTTGATTTGCAACTCATATCGTTTGTTGAATGGGTCAAATTTAACCCATTGTTAACTATTGGGTTGTGTTATAACTAGGCTACTAGGAGGACAAGGGGTTTCATTATATTCAAATGCATTCTATTCCATAGATAAGCCTAGTAGCTAAGAGTGGGTAGATATAGAGTGAACAAAGAGGATTGTGTATATTGTAGCAGCCAAGAGGCCATAGGCCTTATTTATTTGTACTTGGATCCATTTCCATTTAGGTGATGAGAGAACAAAGCAATCTCACTTCTAGTGGGGTTTTCTCCCATAAGAGTTTCTCAAGTCATATACTGTAGTATTATGCCATTGTGAGTGATTCTGCTTGTGCCAATTCTCTTTTTTCTCTATTTTATATATTGTATGCCTAAACATAACACAATAATTAACAAATCCAAAAATATAAGGAAAATTTAACTTTTATGTTGTAAATTTTGAATTTTCATTATGTTTTGAATTATGTTGATACGCATATCTATTTCAACTACTAGAAATGGGCTTGCAGAATTTTGTCTTTTTTATTAAATGGATGTACAAGATTTGATCTCAAGCGAATATTCATAGTTGTATACACCATCTGATGCATGAAATAAAAATATTTTGAAAATTTTTTTAGTTTCAAACCAAAGAATAAAGAATTAATATATGTATTAATTTTTTGGTGAGTTGCTAACTCGATTGAAGCTACCACTTCCAATCTCTTCTACTAGTCATATTATGTTGATTGGAATTTTCTTCTACTAGTTGGATTGACTCCATGTTTTAGATTGGTTTGATCAAGTCTATTGGAATATCATGTGTAATTGTGTTGCAAATGCCAAGGCTCTAGTTGATTGTATCATACCTTCTACTATCCATAACCCTAACTAATGTTAGAAGGAGGAAATTACTATGCTAACATAATCTCCATGGTCCAGTTATAGAAATGGGGTCTAAAATTTTTACCTTCTGTTTCCCCTTCTTGAAACTCAAAATGAATGATATTATATTATTCATTTTGTTGGGCCGATTCTGGCAATATATAATTGCGCCTCAATAGGGCTCTAAATTCACAAGTTGTAAATTCATAAGGGTTGGCCTATTAAACTTTGTTGAGTCATCTTTACCTACCGCATGTCATTCACATGGACTTGTGCAATGCCTACATGGCTAACCTAGTCAATGCCCATATGGAAACTTGACCCTAGCTACCGACTCATCCATGTATTTCTATGCCTTACTAATGAAAGCACAAGCATAAATAAAATCCCATTGCTCCCACTACATTAGAGCTAGACGCATAGTGCCACCTCACCCTAAGAATAAAAACCTATGGATTTCCCTCAATGTTCTTTTGAAAATTGTATGGGGTACCTTGTGCTTGAACTGTCAGGATTATGTGAACCACACAACATCCTCCCCCTCTAACTTATCACACCAATGGTGACAAATCTTTTCTCATTGGGCCCATTTGGGCCACATCACCTTGGAAAAATTCCCCCCCAAAAATAAATATTGCTACCCCTACCCAAACTTTCAAGGTGCTCCCTTCGGCCTACATTGGTAGTGCCATATTTATGTGTTTGGATTTGCCTCCCCCTTGAATAGTTAATGATTACACTTGCACCACACAACACCAATGCCCAGAGAACAGGGCCCACATGCCAAATCACGTCGAGTAATAAATCTCAAAGACTCTATCATTCCCTTCACCTGAATATTCTAGTGTTTGGTGTCCAAGATGATGTCATATTTCATCACTTATCCCACTTAGATGAGGTCCCATGTAACCTTTGCGCCTAGTCATTCATGGATTCCTTGTCGCATGCAATTTAGAGAGTTTTCCCCACTTTATACATTGGTTATAGGCCCTAATGCCACATCATCTCTAGGATAATACCCCAACAATGTTCCAATATGCTCCATTTGAAACCTCCGGGTAAGAATCTCCAAGGTCATCAAATCAACCACAATGCCTACCATCAATGAATTAGATCTCTCTGCCTTCACGCATGGACATGGGGCTTAGCCATATGGTTCTTAAGATGGGTATGTCCTTGTGCTTCTTTAGGCCCTAAGCTCCTCACGGTATAAGCATATATGGTATAGGATTTTCACCCCTATCATTCAATCATGACACCCCATGAAATGAGCTTATTTAATACAAAGGCCAAGCCCTACAACTTGCCCCCCATTCTTTCCATGTGAGTAAAAATATGCTTGAGGCTTGGACCCGATGGTTTTTCAAGAGATTTTCCCTTAGCACCTAGTAATTGTTAATTTCCTTAAGAGGAACCCTTTCTCAGGCCTTCAACACGTAGTCCATAGTTATATATATATATATATATATATATATATATATATATATATATATATATATATATATATATATATATATATATATATATATATATATATACAAGCTCACCTGAGCTATCCTTCCTAAGCTTGAAGTTATTTGGCCCTACCCGTCTAGAAAATGTGTGGTTGAACTATATGTTCAACATAAATATGTTTATATATATATACATGGTTACACGTATATCCCAACTATCTTTTTTGAGCTTAGTAATATTTAAACAAGGGTTAGGTAATCATGTTTCTTTCAAGTTCATGGCACATACACCAGGGTCTACACATTCATCTTCGTTACGACCCTTTTAGATAAATTTTGATATCATCACAACTCATCAATCTACAAGACTCTTGACCAATAATAAATAGAAACAAGCCCATGGGTACATACAAGAAACCCTTCCATTTACTCAAAATATATATACATATATAGATGCATCCTTCCTCAAGTAGGAAAATAATATCATATTTCATGACATATTCATTGAAGCAACACATTGAATACATATTTGTACAGGCCTTGGGCCAACGCTAAAACTTAAGTCATTCCATATATATGCCTTTAAACAATTATGCTCATTCAAGTAGGAATGCCACATTCTCCACATTATAAACATGAAAAAAATAATATATTAAACAAGCATAAGGAACTTAGAACATAAGAGACATCAACAAACACTTATCCTTGATAAATTGATCTAGGCAACTGATATTGGGACTTTAACTCTCTACCCAACCTTAAACAAGTTTCATCCAAGCTTGCTTGCAGTTGTCACCCCGAATTAATATTCCAAAGCTTGAGGAATAATGCTTTTGGAGGAGTTTAAACCAACATTGACAGCTGAAAATGGGTGTCCCAAGATCACACCACCTACACCCACGAACTACTCAATAGTTGAAAACAAAAAATGCATCAATGATCCTTCTCCCTTCTCTTTCTCCACTATGCATTAGTGCATACCTTCCTCACACCCCTCTAATTTGCCTCAGCATATCAATCTTGAATGATCCTTTTTCCCCCAAACCCTGTTGGCCTCCACCACCTTGCTCGTGTAATTGATCAACCACCCTTATCTTTTTGTGGCTCTATGTAGAACCTCCTCATTGACAACAAAACCAATATCAATAGTCTCTGCGAATTAGAGTGTTACCCATGTGTCTATTCACCTATGCCTATATGTATATGCATACTTGTGTGGAAATTACTTCCCCCAAATAGACTAACCATCTATCCTCATCCTCACTCCATGCCAATTAATTTTGTAGGACAACACAACCCATGTTTTATTCAATATTTTTCCTTCTCCTTGCTTATGGTGGGAGCTAAAGGACATCTAGGCCTATCCTCATTTCTTTAGTGAAATTTATTACAAAGTCATCCCATTAAACTTCTCATCCAACCAACACTATTATTTGAAACAATCCTGTCCTTTTTATCAATCCTTTAACTAATTACAATTTAATTTCAATGAAGGAATATTAACAAGGGGATGTCACATTGATCGTCTATGGAAGACTAGCAAATTCAACATACTATCAAAAGAGGTTAGGGTACCTCTAGTGGTGTTCTCGCTCAAGAACAATAGCAGGCATGATGTGTATGACATCTATGAACACATAAGGAGGTTCTGGTGGATTGTGCCCATGTACATGATGGATCTAGATGCACAAGATGTAACCCTTCGGTGCGTGGTGGTTCACAAATATTTCAACTGCATTCTGGCAGAATGACTGATTCATGACATAGAGAAAGCGTTGTGGGAACTTGATGTGCTTCCTTCAAAATTAGTGAGGGAATTGATGACATATCTGCTAGAAATCCATCTTGAATAGAAGGAAGACAAATAAATAGACATTGTGAGGTTGAAGTCGTCTCAGGTGCTCAACAAGGTTGTCCGTTATTACAGAGCCGCAAAAGAGGAATAATTTTTTTTGTTAAGCAGAAGCCCAATCGTATTTGTTGGAACCATTGAAATGAATTGTACTATTTAGTTCATTACTCCTTTGGTCATTGTATTATTCATCATCTTAGCCATTGTATTAGGGTGAATTGCTACATAATTGAATATTAGAGATTTTAATTGAAATTGGGTTCAAGGCATAATTGAATATGAGAGATTTATTGAAATTGGGTTCAAGGCAGCTTGGCATTTGCGTAGGTTTCATCAATTTTGTAATAAAAATAATTTTTTTCTTAAAAAGCTTATTGCCACTAATCAGGTAATAAATAACTAGCATTATATAGGTCAAATTTATGGCATCAAATATACCATTCCAATTTATATATCTTTGAGAAACCATAGGAACAATCCTAAGTTTCCTAACATAAGGCTTTATTTATACTTCATCTCGATGGTATATTTACATCATTATAACACGATAAGGATATGAATATTAATGAACCTAATTATTGATCCCATAATATAACTAATATTACTAATTAGAATTATTGATCCCATCATATAATATATGCAATTTCATTAATTGTTAGAAACTTGGTGGCCTCTCAATTCACCCACATAAATAAAACTGTACATCCAAGAAAAATTTGTTTAGATGGCATCATATAATTTTTAAAATATTCTCAAATTACAGCATTAAAGCTAGTGATGAAACCAATAATTGCTCATAAGTGTGGATCAATCTTTCCTAGCATTCCAACCTAGGCAGTGATGAAAGAGATAAATCTAACAAAATATCGCTCAGAATTCTAAAACTCTGCTCCACAGATTGTGACGTGGGTTAGGGTTTGTGTTGCTTTCCATGAGGTTTTCAATGATTTGTGGAATGAATTTAATTGTGAAAAATAAAGTTAGATATGAAATGCTTATTTTAAAAATTCTCAATATTTTGTAGTTAAAAGTTTCACATTTACTTACTCTAATCTATGTTTCTATCAGTAAAAACAATTAGACATTGGTTGGCCAATGTAGAAATTTAGGTTGCTTGGAGTTTTTAGGCGATCCATGTGTGGCATAGCTAGATGTCTAATTTTTTAAAACATATTAGTTTATCTATGGAAAAATTATTAATTTCAGTGGAATTTAATTGTGTAAAAGAAGTTTGGAAACATAAATATTTATTTTTCAAATTTTTAATAGTGTGTAATTAAAATTTAACATTTTGTGACTTTTTCATTAGTTTAAAACAATTCAATATCGATGTTAGAATTAATGGAGAAATATATATTTTAGGAGGAAGTTAGTTTATTACTTGAGCGTATATCTTTGATTAGGATTTAGTTCTTGTTCTTTTGGAGGTTGTTCTAACGTCCCTATTTATTTGAAATATATATATTTTTTAATGTAAGATGAAAGGTGTAGAGTGTTCTGCTAGTGACGGTCTTCAGGTGCAGCCTCTCACCTGAGAGCTACCAAATTTGATTAATAAAGTTTAATTCTTCAATTTTTATCAATTCATTAGCCATTCAACCCCAACATTCATTATTTTAAAACAATTGAATATCAGTTAGTCAATTCGCTACATGATTTGAATGTTTTTTATTTTTATTAAGCAATATATTAAGTCCCTATAATACTAGTGATTCCCCCTTTAATATTGTCATTTTAGTCCTTATTGTTATTATTGTGCCCCTATTGTGCCGATACTATTATTAGTGTGCCCCATAGAAACCCACTATTGTTATTGTTGTGCACTTATGTTATTATTGTTACTTCGTCTTGATTATATTGTGACCCCTTAGACTCCTATATATAGAAGGGAGGTTTAGTCATTTGTATCATCCAAGAATTGTTCATTTTTGTAATGTAAAGGAGGTTTCCCCCTAGAAGACGCTGAATTCTAAGGCATTGATCTATCTTTTCTATCTTTTTGTGAGTTGGTATCAGAGCTTTGGATTCTAGGGTTTCGCTGCTCCAAACAGGACATCATGGAATTTTTGCTATAACGTTTTTTTTGCGATGTTTCAGAAGCTCACAAAAAAACCCATTTGAGCTGAAACTTTTTTTGAACATCAGGTCCAAATATCAGAGCTTGTCTCACTATAGTTTCGAAGATATGATTTGAGGAATTTAGGGTTTTTGCATACTCCTAAATTACATTCCAAACAGGTGACCTGGGGAAAAGCAACATAACTTTTGTTTTGAGCATTAGATTCAAATTTCATAAGAAGTTTCAGAAAGAGGAAAACCTTTAGTTTTTTGTATATAAGTTTCAGGTACTAAGGTCGAAACCGTGACATGTAACACTTCGTATAAGTTCGCTCTACTCAACTAATCTATAATTAGGTCACCGTGGGAGATTTGGCATAAATCTTCCGTGGAGAATCCAATCTTGATAAGATTTATAAGGTTAGAAATAGGACTCAAAGGACTACTGCAGGACATGATTTCAGATAGTCGAGATTCACAGTTACAAAGATACAACAGATTCAATATCGAGCTCTTACAAAGAGAAAAAAAAGTGTGTAGTTTTTTTTTAAATTTTGCATAAGATTGGTTTGAAAAATTAGTTTGAAGGAATTCAAAGGGAATAGTGAAGAATTATTAGCATCAATTAATGCCATGAATAAAGAAAATGGAAACATTTATTAAGCAACCTGAAAGCTCTAGCATGACTCGTGAAAAACAGGAAGAAATGCAACATGATATATCAAAATTACAATACCAAGTACAACAAATTTCACTCTCACAAAAGGTAACTGAAGCCAAGATGAATGGCGTGGAAGCTAATATGAATGGAATGCAAGTTAAGATGGATGGAGTGGATGCTAAGATGAATGGCATGGACGCTAAGATGGAAGAATTGAAGATAAATTTGAATAAGTTGCTACAATAAATGATTACTAATGGTGAAAGGGTAGTAAAGGAAACTCATGATGAGAACAAAAGAAATGTTAATCATGATTTCAAAGACTCTAATGTTGGATTGAAGACCCATTGTGTTCCAAAAATCGATATGAGGAAGTTTGATGGCAAGGATCCCAAAACATGGATACTATAGATGGAGCAATTTTTCGATCTCCATAATGTACAAAACACACAAAAGTTACATATTGCAACTTTATATTTGGAACCAAATCAGTTTATATGGTATCGATGGCTTTGTTCTTGTAAACAAATTGTCACTTGGGCAATTTTTATGGAAGAAATGATAACACATTATGAGGATACAAAAAGCAACACATTTTTTAGCCAATTGATAAATCTTAAACAAAAGGGTTCAATGATGGAGCACATTCAGGACTTCCAAAAATTGAACATAAGGGTAAAATATATTCCAGAGGAGCATAGGATTGATGTGTTCATAGGGACTTTAAAGGTTAATATCCAACATGAGGTTCGCCTTTGGGAACCTGATTCATTGGAGGAGACATTCAGGTTAACAAGAAAAATGGAAAGAAAAATTATGGCAACCAAGAAGCCTACCACTCACAACTATAAATATGGAAGTGTTGTTGCCCCTAGCCTTCCACAACCTACAAGGTTGACACCACAAAAATTGGAAGAAAAAAGAGGAAAAGGGCTTTGTTACAGTTGTAATAGCAAATACACTAAAGGTAATAAGTGTGCTGAGAAGAAATTATTCTACTTAGATTGTGAAGAGGATGAAGAAAAGGAACAAGAAATGTCGAAAGAAGAGGATATACTCCAGGAACAAACCCTAGATAAAGAAGAAATGAATCCGACCATATCTTGTAATGCATTGGATGGAATTACCACTCCTCAAACTATCAATATAGAAGGACATATCAAGAAGAAAAATGTAGTAGTGTTGATTGATTCTGGAAGTACCCATAATTGTATTCATTGTAAGATAGCCAAGGAATTGAATTTCTTCCTATATCCAGCACTAGAGTGTCAAGTGATGGTTGCAAGTGGAGGGACCATAAATTTCTCTGGAAACAGCCATAATATCAAGATATCCATGGGAGAATATGTATTCATAGCCCAATGCTTTCCATTCCAATGGGTGGTGCTAATGTTGTACTAAGAGTCCAATGGCTACAATCTTTGGGTACAATTGCTTTTAATTTTCGAGAACTTTTCATGAAATTTTGTGTGGAAAGTGAATTAAGGGATATTGTAGGGAAACTGGGAAATATAATCTGTTCTAATGGTATGAAGAAGATTCTAAAGAGGGAACAACGAGGCGTAATTGCACAATTATGTTCGCTAGAGGTTCCCACATTGAAATCATTTATTTCTCTAGATCTCCAAAAATTCTTGGATAATCATTCCAAGGTATTTGAGACTCCCAAAGGCCTCCCACCTATTCATGATCATGATCATGCTATTCATTTGATTCCAGGAAGTGTTCCTCCAAACATCATGCCGTGCAGATATCCCTATGCGCAAAAGAGTGAAATTAAATGTATGGTTGCAAAAATGCTAGAGGCTGATATAATTCAACCTAGTCAAAGTTATTTCTCTGCTCCAGCAGTATTGGTGCACAAGAAGGATGGATCATGGCACAGCGAGTTCAACAATCTCACTATTAAAGATAAATTTCCCATTCCTGTCATTGATGAATTATTGGATGGATTACATGGAGAAATTTACTTCACCAAGTCAGATCTTCATTCAGGATATCATCAAATCAGAATGAAGACTGAAGACATTCTGAAAATAGCATTTAGAACTCATGAGGGTCATTATGAATTTTTGGTCATGCCTTTTGGCCTTACCAATGCACCTTCTACATTTCAAGGTTTGATGAATTCCATTTTCAAACCCTTCCTTAGAAAATTTATGTTAGTATTTTTTGATGATATACTAATCTACAACAAGTCTTGGAAGGATCATGTTGAACATGTTGATAGGGTGCTCAAACTATTAGAGGAGAAACAATTATATGCAAAAAGCTCCAAATGTTTCTCTGGAGTATAAGAGGTGGAATATCTGGGTCATATTGTATCTCATGAAGGTGTTAAGGTAGACCCTAGCAAAATTAAAGCCATTAAGGAATGAAAAACCCCCACATTCGTAAAGCATCTGAGAGGATTTCTCGGGTTGACAGGGTATTATCGCAAATTTGTTAGGAATTATGGAAGAATAACAACACCTATAACAAGATTATTGAAGAAAGATGCATTCTCATGGACTCTAGAAGCAACAAAGGCCTTCGAACATCTTAAAGAGACAATGTACCAAGCACCGATCTTAGCTATGCCAAACTGCACAAAAACCTTTATTGTAGAATGTGATGCTCTAGGAAATGGAATTGGTGTTGTTTTAATGTAAGATGAAAGACCAATTGCTTTCAAAAGTTGTCCAATCAAAGGAAAGTATTTACACAAAGCTATTTATGAGAAGGAAAGGTTGGCATACTACATGCACTTAAGAAATGGCGACCCTACCTAATGGGAAGACACTTCAAGGTAAAAATGGATCATGATCAAGGATAATTTTAGGGGCGAATGTTCGCCCTTTGGCGAAATTAAGGGGTTTTAAATTTTTAGTGGGCGAATATTTTGTATCATAGTACATTTCTACAAATCACCTCAAATAGCCCACCTTATTTTAAGGGAGAGGGTAAAAAAGGTAAATTTAGCCCTTGAAATTAGGACTTACAACCTTCCATTCGCCCATTTTCAAGAATAGGTTTTATTTAAGTGAATCCCTTCGCCCATTTTCAAGAATAGGTTTTATTTAAGTGAATCCTATGGGCCAAATACCGTATTTATAAAAGAGGTATGGTAAATTAATAAAAATATAAATAAATGAGAGGTATGGTAAATAAATAAAACATTTTTTATATTTACTCCATAAGTCACCTTATATACATGTAAGGGTGTAAACAAATAAAAAAATAAGTAAAGTGGAGGTATGGTAAATAAATAAAACGTCTTTTTATACTTACTCAAAAAGTATGGTAAATAAATAAAAATATAAATAAACTAGACGTATAGTAAATAAATAAAACCTCTTTTTATATTTAGTCCATAACCCTCGTTCTATTTATGAAGGCTCAAGAAAGAGGTTTTATTTAAGTGAATCCTATGGGCCAAATACCATATTTGTAAAAGAGGTATGGTAAATTAATAAAAATATAAATAAACTAGAGGTATGGTAAACAAATAAAACATTTTTTTATATTTACTCCATAAGTCACCTTATATTTACGAACACTCAAAAAATGGGTTATATTTAGGTGAAACCTATGGCCAAAATACTATGGGACAAATACCATGGACTAGATTGTTATTAATACCATGCAAAAAACCATTATTAACCCTAATATTAGAATTAATAAAAATAAAAATGGCACATGGTATTGACCCATGGTATTCACCAAAATGGCACATGGTATTGACCCATGGTATTCACTTGGAATGTAGCCTATTTAAATGGGGGAGATTCACTAGGACTTTACAAAGTTTTATTATTTAGTGAAAGACTCGCCAAGATGTTACAAGATTTTATAACTGAGTAAAATATTCGCCATGCGTGGTGAGAGATTCGCCGAAAAATTATATATACATATTATATTATTGATAAAATCGCCTTCCATTTTTCCTATATACCATGGAGATTCGCCCATTTATTATATTTATAAATTTAGGGGTGGTTCTTAAAATTTTCCCTGATCATGATAGTCTTCAATACTTTTTAGAACAAATATTATGCTCTAAAGAGCAACAAAAATGGTCACAAAGATGTTGGGTTATGACATTGAAATCATCTACAAAAAAAGGAAGAAAAATGTTATGGCAGATGCACTCTCAAGAAAGGATGAGGATGTGGAAGCATTGATGTGCGTTGTTTCTATTATCCAACTAGATTGGATAAAGGAAGCAACGGATGAATGGAAGAATGAAGAAGAAGTGTGGGCACTCATTCAAAAGATACAATAAGATCCCAGTACATTTGATACATTTAGCTGGAAAAATGATTCGTTATGGTACAAAGATCACTTATACCTATGTAAGAATTCCCAACTCAAACAAAATATTCTTATGGAATTTCACACTTCTCCCTTAGGATGGCACTCAAGATTTTTAAAAACTTACCACAAGATTAAGAAGGAATTTTTTTAGGATGGCCTTAAATCAGATATTCAAAAGTTTGTGGCAGAATGTTTGGTTTTCCAACAAAATAAAGTTGAAACAATTAAGGCGCTAGGTCTATTACAACCTTTATCCATTCCAAGCCAACGTCAGGAGGAGGTTTCAATGGATTTTATCACAGGTTTACCCAAGTCCGAAGGAAAGAGTGTCATCATGGTGGTTGTTGACAAACTTACCAAGTATGTACACTTTTGCGCATTATCGCATCCATTTAAAGCCAGTACAGTTTCTACTGCATTTATGGAAACAATTCAAAAGATACATGGAAACCCAAAGATTATTGTAAGTTATAGAGATCCCATTTTCATTGTAAATTTTGGGACAACATTATTTTCTTATCTCAGTGCTCAGTTAGCTCATAGCTCATCTTATCATCCTCAATCTGATGGGCAAACTGAGATAGTAAAAAAATGTTTGGAAGGATATCTTCGTTGCTTTGTATTTGATAAACAGACACAATGGGTTAAATGGTTGCCTTTGGCTGAATGGTGGTATAACACTTCCTTCCATACTGCAACAAAAATGACCCCATTTATGGCACTTTATGGATATCATCCACCATCCATCACATCATATTTAACAGAAAATTCTAAGGTTCAAGCAATGGAACATCACATCAAGCATCAACAACAAGTTCTCTAACTCTTAAAGGATAACCTCACCTTGGCACAAAATAGAATGAAACAACAGGTAGATCAACGTCGCAGCAAAAGAAGTTTTGATGTAGGTGACTGGATATTCCTATGGCTACAACCATATAAAAAAATGTCCCTCAAGCAAGTTAAGAAGGATAATAAATTATCACCAAAGTATTATTGTCCGTACAAGGTTTTGCAAAAGATTGGTACTATGGCATACGAATTCGAGCTTCCTTCAGCTTCCCGAGTGCACACAGTTTTCCATGTTTCATGTTGAAAGAAGGTTATAGGTGACAAAATCACAGTTCAAACAATATTGCTAGAACTTGACGAGGAAGGAAAAATCATATTGAAACCAGAAGCAGCCACAGAAACAAAAACACGACAGCGATGAAATTGATCAATGTCAAAGTATCTCATCAAGTGGAAGAACTTATCCGCTGAAGATTCCACATAGGAGGATGAGAATTCTATACAGAAGCATCCAGAACTACTCAAGCGTTGATGGCAACACTTTTCGGAAGGAGAGGGGCATGTTAGGTCTCTATAATACTAGTGATTTGCCCATTACTATTGTCATTGTAGCCCTTATTGTTATTATTGTGTCTGTATTGTCCCCATATTATTATTAGTGTGCCCCATAGAAACCCAAGATTGTTATTGTTGTGCCCTTATGTTATTACTGTTATGTCGGCTTGATTATATTGTGACCACTTAGACTCCTATATATAGACGGGAGGTTTAGTCATTTGTATCATCCAAAAATTGTTCATTTGTGTAATGTAAAGGAGGTTGCCCCCTCGAAGAGGTTGAATTCTAAGGTGTTGGTCTATATTTTCTATCTTTTTGTGAGCTGGTTTCATAACACAATCTTTGGCATCATATTTTATGATTTCAATCTTTTATATTTTTATGGCCACTTTAAATTATGTTTAAATTAATATTTTTAAATTTAGTATAGGTTTTGTTTTGTTTTTTTTTAATAATATAAAGTTTATAATATATTAAAATTGGTGTTGAATTTTATGATAAAGATTTATATTTATATATGAATTTTTGAACAAATGTTATGATGGTAAAATTATTAAAGTTAATTTTAATAAAATTTATATTAATTTGATGGTTTTTCATGAAATGTAGATTAATTGAGCTATATAGATTTAACCTTCTTCAAATTTCATGAAAATAAATTGAGTGTGACATAATATCCATAAAATAAAAATTAAGAATATTGAATAAATCATGTTTAAAATCATTTAAATCTGTATTAAAATTAATATTAGTTTATTAGTTTTATAAGTATGATATTTATTGCATTTGGATTAATATTTAAATTTACACACTAAAATTTTAATATAATTTTTTTTGTAAGCTTGGTAAGACTCTCCATTTTGGAGTTTAGCACAAGATTCGAATCCAAGATCTTGGAAGACTTCATTCCACGACCACAACCACAAACACTAAAATTTTAATATTAAAACCTAACACTAAAACCTTAATATTAAAAGCTAATATTTTAATCTTAATATTATAAAATCTAATTATTATTTATATAATTATCATAATAATTAATATTAATATTAAATCTCTACCCAACAAAATAATTAATATTAGTAATTTCATTTATTGAAATTTTATTATTTACCAAATTGCTATATACAGTTTCATTTTGAAATCTTTACGAGCGAAAAAAGTGATGCATGGGTGAATGGATATATTGGAAAAATCCAGGGAGTTTGGATGAATAAAAAACAAAATCAGGTCCATTTGGGATCCCAATGTCCAATGACTACTCGTGTAGGTAAGCAAATCGACAAATTCCATGTAGGAAAGCTTTTAGCAATTGTGTTATGAAACGTTAATAATAATATAGAAACGTGCCGTATGTTTTGATTTCCTTTTAATTTCAGTTATATGATTTGTGAAATAGGTCTTTTTATAAAAGTTATTTACATATAGATAAATGTAAATTATTTTGGAATAGGTTTTTTCAAAACAAAAGTTATTTGAAAAAAATTCAACTATGTTTTTGTTTTTATTTTTATTTTTATAAAAAAATTTAATATTACAAATTACATATAATTATAAATAATGATTTAATTTATATAATTGTATTAGTAAATAATAAAATTATAAAGTTATTCAAAATTATATCACAATTTGTGAAGTGCCAAATAATAATTCTGTATGGTGAAGTATATGATTGTGAAGTGAATACCATGTTGAGTTTTAGTGGCAGTGGTTGAGGGCTTAATATGGATGAAATTTCGGGGTGATTTGCCTATAAATTTGATGGGTAAGTCTGTTTTGAAATTTCAATTTTAAGAGTCAATTTTTATTTCAAAACTAACCATGGCAAAAGGAGGAGAAGAAAAAAAAAATGCAAAAAAGGTCATTGGTTCAAAAGGGCGTGGCTTGCTACTTTATCTTCCATTTCAAGGATGGGTTGATTTCATTCAATAACAATCAGAATGAGAGATTCTATTGCATTTTTTTATTTTTTATTTTTATATGATTAATCGCATTAGTGGAATGCACATTAGTAAATGTAGTTGATATACGTTGATTGATGTCATTTTCCAACTTTTATAAGCCAATCAACGGTAGCTTAACATACATTAGTAAATCTAGTTGGTATATGTTGATTGCTGCCATTTTCCAACTTTTATACCTCAATCAACTTTTGAAAATAATGATGATATATCAATCATATTTACTAATATGGGTGTGCTAGTAATAATATGGGAAAGCCAAATCTAACTCATTAACAAACAATAATTTTTTAAAATGTTAAATTTATTTATAATTTTCAAATAAAAAAAACGTGTAAAATGCAAAGTTGCTTAGTACTGTCTTATGCAAAAAGTAATTGATAGCTAAATAAAAATAAAAATAATAAGACAAAAATGTTTTTTGTAAGATTACTGAGATCATTAAGTGAATCTCTTTTACTAAAAGACATTTTAAATGTTATTATATTTTGATGAGAAATATTAACCAATATAGGCTGAAGGGCCAAGAAAACATATATGTTGTAATTACCTAAAATATAGGTGGTAATACTTTAACAAAAATAAAACTGTTTTGTTTATTTAAAAGAAATGGTTGCCAAGAAACAATTACCCTCTACCTGAGAAGGGTAATATAGAGAGGGGAGAAGACAAGAAAAAGGTTCCTAGAGCTCGGTGGAATAAACCAGTCGGAAAAACTTGCTCAGCAAAGTCAATAAGAGAGTACAGAGATTGAGGCTGGACCGGAGTCCTAACACCCACAGTAATGACTGGGACTAGATCTAGCATAAAAGATAGAAGGTGCTGGGGAGAGATTCTGAACATGATTGCTAGACTTGTGGCTCGGAGGAAAGACCTTTCGAATATATTTATTTCACAGGTTAATAGATAACTGAGGTAGCAAGCTTTTTAAAGAATTATTGTTGAATTGCAAATATGATTATGTACTGTAGCTATTAATGTTTATCTTATAGATTAATAGATAACTGAGTTAGCAAGATTTTTAAAGATTTATTGCTGAACTCTAAATATGATCATATATAGTAGTTATTAATATTTATAGTACAGACTAACAAAATATTGAACTGTAGCTACTAATATTTGAATTACATGTATATAAATAAAGTAGGAGGCTAACTATTGAATTAATAGCCAGGGAGTTACTCAAATACTCAACAAAATATGAATACACCAGTAGTCGAAGTCTATAAATTATAAGCATGAAAGAAAAGAAAATGAAGTCTAGAGTAGTGCAAATGTTAGAATACCGACATAAACTCTAGAACGCATTCTAGAGCATATAAATATCATTACCAAAAAGGAATGCTTAACAACCATCTCAATGAATATGCTAATAATAATGATTACTAATTAAACCGAAAATTGTAGTAAACAGTATCATGGTATGGTCGCATCCAGAGTCAGCGTCATGAATAAAATTGTGTTTAAAAATGAGAGATAATGCTATAAGAGCCTTTTTTATAGAACTAGCACACTTTAATAAATCGAGTTCCTATATAATTCAAAGTAGAATAACCATACGCGGGAAAGGGAGAATCATGATAAGTCATTCTCATATCATAGTTAATCTAAAACAAAATAATATACTGTTGAATAAATATAGTAGACAGACATTGAAACTATGCCATCGGAACAGTTGAATGACAAAATTCTTAACCCTCTCTCAAACAGAATTTATAAATAGTTACTTCGTGCATTCCTCAGAACAAGAGAAACAGGCTCGAAGGCCTTTAGATTCATCAAAAGTTACATTTCAAATCTTGGAAATGATCGACAGTTGTATCTGGTCATATAACTTAGCAAAATAAAGGTTAAGAAAATCCTGAGTATAAGTGTTACAACCCTAATGTGTTATCACAGATAAACCCTCTTCGTAAAACCCTTAATAACTTAAATTTGAACATAGACCATGGACTTAGCTCCAACCTGAAAAGAAATGGGCACGTCGTAAGCTCTTTTGCAAATAGAAGTCACGATTTTGAGTACTAAACCCTCCTGAATGTGGCATACCTGTGTTTAAGAGAATGTGAATTAGTCATTGTTAAGAGAGGCCATTAACCTGCTGCTCATACATATAAATTTGACTTTAAACGAGAACGACCTTACCTGAGCTAAGGGCATGGCCTCGATGAATCGCCCACCTGTAGAAGTAGGTTAAAACTTAGCTTCCTATCCAAAATTCATCATAAAAGAAATCTATAACCAATAACCCTCAATAATATAGAACTGAGTTCAAATAATTAATATTAAATCCTACAATAGAAATTACATATCTGTCGCAGATGATCTGGGGTACATGTTGCCTTCTGCCAACTCCGAAGCTCCATAAGGCATCCCTACATAGCAGTGAGAAATCCTTAGACTAGTCATAAAGTAATTACATATCTGATATCAGTCTTTTTACCTAAGAAAGAAAATTATTTCAATGGCACATTTAGAATGGCCTCCCCTGGTTTCATTTCTCACAGAGCACCATAACTAGAGCCCTTGCAGAGCACCGTAACTAGAGCCCTCACAAAACAGCACAATGTAGAGGAACGAAAACACATTGAGACCATTAGAGTTCGGTGCGAGGAGTTGGTTAGGTTAAACCCTATCCAATCTCAACCGTCAGATCACAGAGTGGATATCAACAACGGAAAGCCATGATAGATGGCACGAACACACCAAGTTATTGTCCCACAAAGCAGATCCTCAAAACTTTGAGCTACGAACGAGAGCCAATACAACAAAGAGAAGCATAAAGTCATGTGAACAATTGACCAGGAGTATCCCAAGTTCGATCTCCATAGCTGCTAGTTAATTAGTATTTATTTGCATTCAAAGATATGTACACAAAAGTTAGGGCACTGTATAATCCGTGGTATAAACACCATTTATATATATATGTATGTAAAAGTACAACATTTAATGGTATAGGGCAATGGGATGTTATATGAAATGTTTTTTTATTATTAAAGTTGTTAATTTAGATGTTACAAATGGTATCAGAGCTCAGGTTCATACACTGAGACTCTTTGGGAACAACTATCCACAGGAACCATGTGTTTGTGTTTTAACTAAATCAACTTGTGCGTGAATACAAATAATAGAAAAGATCACACCAGCAAAAGAAAAGGAAATTTCATCATGCAGAGGAACTCAAGACAACATGAATCACCTGGAGTAACTTATGTGAATGCGAACCCGGATATGTGATACAGCTCATTGAGGAATTCTGGCAAGCTAATGCAATGTTACTTGAAACTATGCAGCAGTTGCATGCAGAAATGACCAGTTTGAGAATAGATAATGAACAATTGCATTTAGAATAGGAAGGAATCCTAAGAAGTTTGTCCAATTGACAAAATCAACGACACCTAGACACTAGTGCAGAAGATCGGAAAAAGACCTCGACCGCTCAGCATGGAGAAGAAAACGTTGAGTTAGTTGATAGACCTAGAGAGGATGAAGAGGGACACTCAGATAATGTCTCCAACCAGTGTAAAACCAAGAGACAAAAGTCAGAACTACAAGGAGAATTTAAGAAAAATGAGCTTCCACTCTTTGAGGGAGAATCTGAAGAGGCTACAGAAGCATGGTTAATCGATATGGGCAAGTACTTTCACATTTATGAGTACACTGACAAATTGAAGGCACGGTTGGCAATTTATCAGTTAAGGGGAAAAATGACTCCTTGGTGGAAGGAAATCAAGATGGTAAGGAAAATTGACGAAGAATAGGTTACATGGAATGCATTTCAAAAACATTTCAAAGACAAGTATCTAACTAGACCTATTATGATGAAAAAGATAAATAATTCCATGAATTAAGATTAGGAACCTTAAACATGGATGAATATGTGACTAGATTCACGTCCTTACTACGCTACATGCCTTGCATGCAAGAGGAAAAGGCCAAAATTCATCTTTTTATTAGCAGCTTACCAAACTTTATGAAGGAAGAACTAGAATTTGACTACCCTAAGACAATGGACGATCTTGTGGAGAAGGCCCGCATTTGCTATCAGAAAATGAAACAGAAGAATGAAGGGCCAAAAGAGGGATTAAACAAGAATGATAGAAGCCTAATTCCAAGCAGACACCCAAAATTTTCTAACCATAGGAATGCACAACAAAAGACATTCAGCAAGTTTCTAGCCAGAAATCAACACAAAACTGCATACTCTAAGAACATACCATCAGAGGGAGTCACAAAATATGTCAATGTTCAGTAATAAAAACCATTGCTACAATGCTGGGGATGCAAAGAACCCCATTATTACAAAATTTTCCACAACGAGCTAGAATAGAATAGTTATCAAATGTGTAAGAAGCATCCATAGTTGGGGAAGTGGCAAGGATCTTACTCAGAATTAATGCCACCTTGAATGATCATCAGGCTGAATTCCATCCCACTATGATTGAATGTGAAGGTATGATTGCTAGGAAACATGTCTCTATTTTATTTGATCCAGGTGCTAGCTTAAGCTATGCTAGTCCTCAAGTGGTTGAAAAGTGTCAGTTATCAAGAAAAAGAATTTCAAAACCTTGGCTAGTTGAATTAGCCACTGGTACAAAGAGAAGGGTTAATGCCAAGATATAATGATGTCCCATAACCATTTCGGTGCAGCCTATTTATGTTGATCTTAATATAATTCCTTTGGGTTCTTATGATATCTTAATTGGAATGGACTGGTTGGAAAAATGTTGGTCCTTAGTACACTGTAAATAGAAAACTATACGTTTTATTTCAGAATCAGGTCAAAGGAAGGAACTAGAAGGAATAAAAACCAGTACCAAGCTACGTCCTATTACTACACGTCAGTTAGTAAAATGCACTAGAAAAGTGTGTCGAATACATGTTGTGCAGGTGGGATTTACAAAATCTAAAAATAAGATGTCTACGTTGGAAAGTATTCCCATAATTCAGGACTTTGTGGATGTTTTCAAGAAAACATTCCTGGTTTACCACCAAAGCGAGACAATGACTTCACCATTGAGTAAATTTCAGGTGAAGACCCCATATCTAGAGCTACTTATCGCATGAGCATACCTAAGTTAACAAAACTCTAAATGCAACTACAGGAGCTTCTAGATAAAAAATATATCCGTCCCAGTGTGTCCCTTGGGGAGCTCCCATATTATTTGTATGGAAAAAGGACGGGACGCTTAGATTATGAATCGATTATCGACAACTAAACAAACTTACTATCAAGAATAAGTACCCTTTACCACATATTGATGATCTATTTGATCAGGTACAAGGAGCTAAGGTATTCTAAAAAATCAATCTAAGATCCGGTTACCATCAGATAAGAATTAAAGATGAAAATATTTACAAAACAACATTTCGTACTCACTATGGTCATTACGAGTTCGTGGTATTTCCGTTTGGCCTCACAAATGCCCCAGCCATCTTTATGAGTCAGATGCATGGCATTTTCTAGCCTTACCTGGATAAATTTGTGCCGATTTTCATTGATGATATTTTAATTTATTCTAAGAACCAGGAGGAGCATAAAGAACACCTAAAAATAGTATTGCAGAAATTAGGGGAAAATCAGTTGTATGCGAAATTCAGTAAGTGTGACTTCTTTAAGAATCAAATTCGATATTTGGGTCACGTTATATCAGCAGAAGGTATTGTAGTAGACATGGAAAAGATCAAAATGATCATGGAATGGACATCCCCAAAGAATGTTGTTGATATCAAATCATTCTTGGGATTAGCAAGGCATTATCATAGATTCATTGAGGAGTTTTCAAAGATCGCCTTTCCAATGACCCATTTATAGAAAAAGGGACACACTATCTAATGGACGGCTGAATGTCAACAAAGCTTTGAAAAACTAAATCATCTACTCACCACCACACCAGTACTAAAAGTAGCTGATCCAGAAAAGTCTTTCGTGGTTTGCACGGATGCAATCGAAGAGGCTATTGGTGGGGTTCTAACACAAAATGGAAAGGTGATTGCTTATGAATCTCAAAATTTGAAGGAGTATGAGCAACGACATTCAACTTATGACCTTGAATTGACAGCAGTAGTGCATCACTTAAAATGTGGCGGCATTACCTATTGGGGAAGAATTGTTTTCTACTAACAAATCTAGCAGCCTTACAAACTTCTTCAATCAATCTAGCTTAAATAACTGATAGGCCAGATGGAAAACTTTCTTAAGAGAATTTGACTTTGAGATGAAACATTTAAAGGGGAAAGAAAACCGTGTGGCTGACACACTGAGCATAAAATTACACTGTATCTATGAGGTCTTAATGAGTCAAGTAAGTTCAAATATTCCTAAAACCATAAAGGAAGTAGCTAGCAGAGATTCAGAGTATACTTTCCTTTGGAAATATACAAAAGAAGCTCTGCTGAAAAAGAAAGAATTAGAATTTATAATAAATCCTGATAATCTCCTTAATTTTAAAGACAAAATTTACATTCCAAACCAAAATTTGATTAAACTATTGATATTAGATGAGTTTCATAAGAAACCTTGTGCTGGCCACCCAGGTTATCAAAAAATGTTTTCAGCCATCAAAAAAGGGTACTTTTGGCCTAGATTGAGGAAGGATATTGCAGAATATTTGTCCAAATGTTTGGAGTGTCAACTGTTGAAAGAGGAACAACAACATCCCGCCTGATGGTTACAACCATTGCCCATTCCATAATGGAAATGGGAGACCATAACCTTAGATTTCATCATTGGTTTACCCCTGCACAAGGAAGCAACATGATTCAATTATGGTGGTGGTAGAAAAATTGAGTAAAACAGCTCTCTTCATACTTGTGAAATCCACATTTAAAATAGTGGAAATCGCAGAAATATTTATGAAGGAGATATTTTTCTTACACGGGATACCCAAGGTAGTGATTTCAGATAGGGATGTGAAATTTACATCCACCATTTGGAAGACTCTCTTTGCAATATTAGGTACTCAAATCCAGTTTAGTACTACCCACCATCCTCAAATGGATGGACAGACTAAATGAGAAAATCTTGTGTTAGAATACATGGTACACATGTTCGTGATGTAGCAACCACACATGTGGGAGGACTACCTCCATCTAGTGGAATTTTCATATAATAATGGACATCAAAAATTACTAGGCATGAGCCCTTTCGAGGTGTTGTATGGAAGAAAGTGCAGAGCACCCATAGGTTGGAATAATCTGATGAATAAGCTAGCACTTGGTCTTGACATGCTAGCATAAATGGAGGAGGCTGTTAAGAAATTCCGACAAAATTTGAGAGTGGCCAAGGATAGACAGAAGGTGTATGCAGATAAAAAAAGGTGATATAGGGAATTCCAACCCAGAGATCATGTTTACCTGAGAGTGAAGCCTCGGAAAGGTTCCTTGCAGTGGCAAGGTTGTGTTAAATTAACACCCCAATAGTATGGGCCCTTTCAAGTCTTGGAAAGAATTGGAACGGTGGCTTATAAGCATTCACTACAAAGCCACATTTGGGTCCATAGTGTATTTCACGTATCTTTACTAAAGAAATATGTGTATAACCCACATTATTGATTCGGAAAATATTCAGGTAAATGGTCTAATGGGTATAAGACTAGATATCTTTCCTTTTTTTATTATACGAAAGTAATTGAGAATTGTTTCATAGTGCAGGTTGAACCAGAAGGAGACTTCCTAGCAGAACCTCTTCATATTCTCGATCAGCATAAAACCAACTTGCGGAAGAGAGACATCACCTAGGTTAAAGCGTAATAGAAGCAGTTTGGCTGGGAAGAGGAGGAATTCATGTGAAAGGCTTATCCAACATTGTTTTCTGAAATGGAAGAGAACACCTGGGATGGTGTTCCTCATATGGGCGGGGGGATGTAACACCCCAAGTTGCATAAAGATTACTGAGATCATTAAGTGAATCTGTTTTACTAAAATATATTTTAAATGTTATTATATTTTGATGAGAAATATTAATTGATATAGGTTGAAGGGCCAAGAAAAACATATATGTTGTAATTACCTAAAATATAGGTAGTAATACTTTAATAGAAATAAAATTGTTTTGTTTATTTAAAAGAAACGATTTCCAAGAAACATTTACCCTCTGCCTGAGAAGGGTAATATAGAGAGGGGTGAAGAGAAGGAAAAGGTTCCTAGAGCTGGGTGGAATAAATCAGTGGGAAAAATTTTCTCAGCACAACTGATAAGAGAGTACAGAGATTGTGGTTGGACCAGAGCCTTGAGGCCTATAGTACTGATTGTAACTGGACTATATCCAACATAAAATATAGAGGGTGCTCGGGGGAGAGTGTGGATGTGATTGCCAGACTCGTGGCTGGGAGGAAGGACCTTTCAAATATATTTATTTCGCAGGTTAACAGATAATTGAGGTAGCATGATTTTTAAAGAATTATCGTTGAACTATAAATATGATTATGTACAGTAGCTATTAATGTCTATCTTATGGGTTAACAGATAACTGAGGTAGTAAGCTTTTTAAAGGTTTATTTCTAAACTATAAATATGATCATATACAGTAGTTATTAATATCTATAGTACATATTAACAGAATACTGAACTGTAGCTGCTAATATTTGAATTACAGGTATATAAATAATGTAGGAGGCTAACTATTGAATTAATAGCTAGGGAGCTACTTAAATACTCAACAAAACATGAATACACCAGTAGTAGAAGTTTATAAATCATAAGCATGAAAGAAAAGAAAATGAAGTCTAGAGTAGTGCAAATGTCAGAATACCGACATAAACTCTAGAACGCATTCTAGAGCATATAAATATCATTACCAAAAAGGAAATATTAACGTCAATCTTTATGAATATGCTAATAATCATGTTTACTAACGAAACCGAAAACTGTAATAAATAGTATCATGGTATGGTTGCATATAGAGTCGACATCATGAATAAAATTGTGTATCAAAACCAGAGATAATGCTATAAGAGCCTTTCTTTATACAACTAGCACAATTTAATAAATCTAGTTCCTATATCTTTCATATTAGAATAACCATACACAGGAAGGGGAGAATCGTAATAAGTCATTCTCATCCCATAGTTAAGCCAAAACAAAATAATATACTGTTGAATAAATATAGCAGACAAACATTGAAACTATTCCATTGGAATAGCCGAATGACGACATTCTTAACCCTCTCTCAAATAGAATTTATAAACAGTTACTTCATGCATTCCCCAGAACAAGCGAAAAAGGCTCGAAGGCCTTTAAATTCATCAAAAGTTACATTTCAAATCTTGGAAATGATCGACAACCGTAGCTAGTCATATAACTTAGCAAAATAAATGTTAAGAAAATCTTGACTATAAGCGTTACAACCCTAATGCACTATCAGACATAAACCCTCTCTGTAAAACCCTTAATAGCTTAAATTCGAATAGAGACCATGGAGTTAGATCCATCCGGAAAAGCAATGGTCATGCCTGAAGTTCTTTCACAATTATAAGTCATGATTTTGAGTACTAAACCCTCCTGAATGTGGCATACCTGCATTTCAGAGAATGTGAATTAGTCATTGTTAATAGAGGCCATTAACCTACTGCTCATACATATAAATTCAACTTTAAACGAGAAGGACCTTACCTGAGTTAAGGGAACAACCTCGATGAATCGCCCACCTGTAAAAGCAGGCTAAAAATCATCTTCATATCTGGAATTCATCATAAAAGAAATCTATAACGAAAAACCCTCAAGAATCTAGAACTGAGTTCAAATAATTAATATTAAATCCCCTTATATCAATTGCATGCTTGACACAGATGATCTGGCGTACATGCTACCTTCCGCCATCTCCGAAACTCCATAAGGCATCCCTGTGCAATGACAAGAAACCCTTAGATTGGTCATAAAGTAATTACAAATCTAATATCAGTCTTTTTATCCGAGCAAGCGAAGTTTTAGAATGGAACAGTTGAAGGGTTACCTGCTCTGATGAGTATAACGACCTCCCCTGGTCTAATTTCTCGTAGAGCACCATAAATAGAGCCCTCACAGAGCAGCACAATGCAGAGGGAGGACAACACAATGAGACCATCGGGGTTCAACCCGAGGAGTTGGTTAGGTTAAACCCTATCCAATCTCTACCGTCAGAGCGTAGAGTGGAGATCAATGACAGGAAGCCATGACAGATTGCATGAACACACCAAGCTATTGTCCCACAAAGCAGATTGCTGCCACGTGGAGCTATGGATGAGCGCCAATACAACAAAGAGAGGCATAAAGTCATGTGCACGATTAAACAGGAGTATCCCAAGTTGGATCTCCATACCTACTAGTTAATTTGTATTTATTTGCATATTTATTTGCATATATATATATATATATATATATATATATATATATAAGTACAACATTTAATGGTATAGGGAAATGGAACGTTATATCAATTTGTTTATTATTATTAAAGTTGTTAATTTAGATGTTACATTTTCTTTATTAAAATCATTATTCAAATATCATAATTCCAATAATTAAAAATATGTGAGAAAACTAAAGTTGGATTTGAATCATGATAAGTTTTAAGCTCTCCATTTTTGGATGGAGTAATATAGTGATTAATTTATATATTTTTTATGTTTTTAAATTTTGTTATTTGAATTATTGATTTTAATTTTACTGTATTTATATTAATATAAAGTGAAATAGTTTTATTTATGATTTCAAAACATTAATAAGCTTCATAGAATCCATTTAAAAGTTTCAAAACTAATTTAAAGCCAAAAACACATATTTCATTAAATATGGAAGTATTCAGTGGATCTAGAATTTAGAACTTTAACTAAATTAAGTTTTTTCAAAATGAGGAATTAGAAAGTCACTTAATCCGCTAATTTTAATGTAGATATTCACCATTTTTGTGTAAAAATTATCATGATAAACTTTATAAAACAAATTTATATAAACTTGCTAAAAAAATATTTCACATTTTAATCTTGGATTCCTTACATTATCTATTTTAATATTTTTATGGTTGATATTAAAAAGATAAGTTTGTTAATGTTATTTTATGAAAATAATGATGTGTGTGTAACTATTATTAACCAATAATCCGATATAGTAAATATCATGTATATGTTGATTTACGATTATTACTAAGACAATGTTGGCACAATTTAAAATTCAAAATAACTTTTAGTAATATCTTTTTACCTTCTTATATACCATATTTGGTCTTAGTGGATGATAATAATTATTATCACCATCATCATTACATACTATTGTAAGAAGTTTGCACCATTTTAGAGTTAAGGAGAAAATATTTTTTTAGGATCAAATTAAATGTTGAATATAATTTATTTTTATTTATTATTTGTACTTTTATGTAAGAAACGAAGTTGGTTGAGGCTTACTTAATGAATAATATATTAATATGCAAGCTATATATTAAGTATAAAGTTATTCAATGACAAATGATCATAGTAATGTGTCCAATATATACCATCATAGATCCATTTTAAGTGCAGATGTAGGGATCAAATTTCAAGTGCAAACACATTTAGAGTGAAAGATACAATGTGTTATTTTTAATTGTTGAAACTATATTTTTGAATGCTAAATAGAGTATATATACGAACAAATAATAATTTTAACCATAAGAAACTTTTTTTTATATATATAGATATATATGAAGTTGATATTGACATAAATTAGTTAACATAAATCTTCAATAGTTACTTTTGAAAATTATAAGATTTAAACCTCTGATTCACACATTTTTTTTTACTTCTAATTACTTTACAAAATATTCTTTTTTTATATTTTTCTATTTAGAACATAATTTTTATTTTAAACGGGCATAGACAAACTTACACATCCCCGGATATTGGGCTGTAAAATGAGCCTCTCGTCTCAATTACTAATCATTTTAATGATCAAAATCAATCATGAATTAGAATAGTAACAAAGTATTACAATTTGATTATTTTCAAATACAACAAGAAAGAGAGAAAAATGATTAAGATATTTATTACACATGTTTAGTTTTTATCCCTGTAATGTTTAAGGATACTATATTGAAAAGAACATATTAACATTCATCTAAAACTTAAATTCCTTACATTATTTCTATTACCATTATCATTTATATTTATGTATTAAATATGACCATGAATACTAGATTGTATAAAAAAAATCTTACCTATAAAGTTATTTAACAATATATTAATATTGTTTTTCTTACTATTATTAACCATTTTAAATTGACACTAACTACTTTTCCTAAGTTGAGTACAAATTAATTATACTAGTATAATGTTGGCACCACTTCAAAATCTATAAGTAGAAATATTTTATAATTCTAGTTGTGTTGTTCAATGATCAAAATATTTTTTTTATAAATTAACATGCAACAAAATAGGGAATTTGATTATATCAATTATAATAAGGAAAATTAAGGAAAACTCACCTCAAACATTATATCAAGCATCTAGCATTTATTCATTAAGTGTTTAAATGGTTTATATTAAATATAATACTAATTAGGTACCCCAATTGTTTTAATATAACAAGTTTAGAACATGTTTTTAGGTGCATTATTGAATTTTATTACGCATATTTGATATGGTGAGAAGTCATGCTGGTCAAATAAAGCTTTGAAAACTTAAATATTTTATGGCATTGTCATGTAATTTGTATAACACATGATTACATTGAACTATTAAATAATATAAAACTCCTTCAAAAAAAATATGAAGAGAATATTTATACAACAAATATGGGAAAATGTGTCTGAATGTATATCAATAGATCCTCCAAAAAAAATTTACATTTATGTATCATATCAACCTACTCTTAAGATAATCACTCAAGTAGATCAAGAATGGCTTCTACACCATATTTATTTATCTTGGTCTTCTTGCAATGTTCTTTCTTTGGCATCCATGCCCACACTATGGTATTAATTGGAATAGAGCCAAGTTCTTTGTCATCAGGATTTGGTACCCAATATTGCTCTAAAAATTTTCCATTGTATTTCCCTGACATAGGCTTCCACCAGTCAACCTTTACATGAAGATTCTCACTTTCATTATCCCTAAAGATATTTGAGATGGATTTTTCCATCCAAATCATCTCACCTGCATCCTCATTTCCTGATCTAACTAGCAACATCTTTCCTTTCTCAACATCAATCATTGGATTGAATGTTGGCTTTGCCTTGTTGCATTTGGGTCCAACATATATTGGTTCATCTATCGCATTATCAAAATCTCCATCCATAATACTTGAGATTACTTGGAGTGCATTACGATCAACATCAACAATGTGCCTTGTCTTGGGCAAGAAATCCTCAGAAGATGAATCATTTCCATCTATTATTCTATGATCAGTATAGATTCCATCTAATGTATCAAGAACTTTTTCCCAATACACCACTTTATTTTTCCATTCCTCTGTAACAATTGGTGAATCCTCATTCCCAATAGTGTCTTTCCACATTTTTATGTATGATGTTATCCCTTCCTTTAGTTCTTTTAAATAGACATCATTCTGTCTGGAAGCTAAGAAAGATGGCTTCCCTATGGGAATTATAGGTCGACCTTCATCATCTATATTCTATAACTCAACTGGTTCTGACCACTCAGAGTCTCTAATTGATTCTTTATACCTTAGTACAGGAACATCATTGAGTATAAGAAATTGGCAGTATTGAACATTAAGATGTCCAACTAGTGCATTTTTTCCCTCCTTAATGTATCCACTAAGGAAATGTTTGAAGTCATAGACCTTGTCAATAAGTGTAGGTGGAAACACTCTATTTTCTTCAATTATGCGATATGTATCCATCATTTCAGGTAGGTTGGAAGACATTCTTCCATAGGTTCCATCTATGTCTTCATGGGTGTGCCCCACAGGCAAGAACCCAACCTCAATAGCGATGAAGACACCAAGTGCAGTTAAAAGTGATAGAAACATGAAAAGATAGCGATTCTTATTATCACTTGTTGCATTGTCCAACTGTAACAACAAATGTGGAGGAAGAGGTTTAAAATCAACATTTTGACTTTTTGAACTTCCATGAGATATAAAATCATCCTTGTACCCTTGACATTTTGGGTAAATAGAGGTGTCAAGTAATGCATTTGTAAGTGGGTTTCTTGAAATTCCACTTTCATAAAGTAGATCACCATACATGTCCATTTGTGGGTCTTCAAGGTCCCTTAAGCACTTTGCAAGGGATGTAATAGTAAATTGTGATCCCATATGGACAAATGGTAAGGATAAATGACCAAAACCTCCTGCCTTATGCCAATGGGTAAGCATACCTGTCAATGACAAACCCAAATTTGTTCCTACAAAATATTTTGATTTGACACGTAGCTTTGGGATTGATGTCTTTTTTTTGTCCATTTTATCATGGATAATGCTCAAATACTCCTTTGGAAACCGCTCTGACATAATTCTATGCGCATCGTAGCAACATAACAATCTTGTTATGTTTCGTCAATCTACCTCGTGCCTTTTCTTCCAACTCTTTTGTAGTTGCTGACTTCATTTGTGCTTTCAACACAATACATTCACTGCATTTACTGAAGTTGGTGTTCTTTGAAAATGCCACATCTTGAAACTTAGTATTCTAGATCTTGCTCATTGTTGGTTGTGATATTGATGGGTAATTGAGCTTTTGAAGAGCCTCATTGATCTCTTTTAACAAAGAATTTTTTGTGTAAGTCGAAGGAAGCAGTCTTAAAGGAGCAGATGTTCCATCTTCTTCAACTTGACGTGTTTGATTTGGTGAAAAATCTGAATTATCCATTACATTTTTGTGCAATATTTCTATAGCTGCCACTGTGTGAGCTCGTGCTTTGCATGTGTTGGTGTTACCATGAATAGCTTTGATCTGTCCATGTTGGAAATAATGTTGGTAGTTATAGAATGTGCTTTGAGGAATTTTATGTATCTTATACCATGCTTTCTTACAAATAATATTCCCATTAAATCTCATGTCCTTTACATTTCTAGCAATAGGTGGTAGGCCATGGCCATGGCCATGGCCGCTTGACATCACTGTGTTTGACATGAGTGAATTCAAGACAAATTCTCTAATACCATTTGTATTTATTTGTCTCATACCCCTTCTAGCACCTGCAATGGCCTTCCTGTCGACATGTTGAAGACAATCTTTTCTACAACATAAATCTGCTGCCAAAAGTCGAATTTCTTTCTCTTCATCTATTTTTGTTTGACATTTTGCAGTTTTTTTTGTAGCCATAACTCGTTTAATCCTTTTATATGGCCTTGTTACATTCATATCAATTGAGTTTCTATCTTTTTCATTACAAAGGTACCCATCCCATTTGTTTAAGGGATTTGCGTCCTCTATAACATCCCATATCACCATTTATTTGGTCGGTTCCTTGAACTTTTCCTTGACCCTTAATATCACACCTTTGTTGTCCACCAACTTATTTATTGGCCATCTAACCAAACAATGTATAGACTTATCTCCAATTTTGCATATCTCACAATTTCCATCTATCTCTTCTAGAAAAAGACCAAAATCCATTTCACCTAGTGTTTCACCCTCAACAATGTCATCCTCGCGGACATGAACTAGCATTCCTTTGGCAATGCACATGCTTTTTCCCATGCATTCATGTGTAAGAGAAACCTTTGCACATATGAATTTAACCCTATCTTGGGGAATATTTATGGCATGACCATGACAGTGAGGCTGCAAATCTGATTCTGGCCAAATTTCATAAGATTCTAATGCACCCCAAGTGTATGCTCAAACCCTGTTGGATGTGGTAGAGGAACATTATGTTTTAACACCTTTTCAATTTTAACCACTATGCATCCTTTCTTTACCATATTTCCATGCACTTTATGCCCAAGCTCTGTATTGAATATGGAGCCCTCGCCCACCTTCACTCCATGTTGTAGAAGATTTACCCTGTCTCCAATAGAAAATGTAGAAGAAACATTTGTACTTATAAAAAAATGTAAATATGTTAGTATTTACTCAAAAAAAGAACATTTATTATAGTATCAATAATATATAACACATGCTTCAATATTTTGATTTACCTATGTGGTGTCTCAAATCCACAATCTTCCATGGATGTATGTCCCCTTCATTAACATCATCATCAATCAAATGTGGTTGAATGAGATCAATTATCAAAATTGAAACATAACCAACATTAACCTTTTTTCCAACATAATAAGTTCCAGACTCTGCAGATTCAACCCTTGCTAGCCCAATGACTTGATCATTAATAAGGAGATCAACATAGTCCCCTTTTGCCAAAATTATATTTTCCATTGTAGCTTGCATCAATTTTGTAACAACAATTACATCGTAACTTGTAATTAAAAGAATGAACCGTGTAAAGTGTGACTTTATATTTCCCCAAAAACACACAACTTCCGAAAAAGTAATATAAATGCAAAAATAAAAATATTATGGTTGTCATGTTGTACGTAATGAAACATTGTTTCCTCAAATGAAAGCTAACAATCAATATCATTCCTTCTACTACAAACATAAGCATATTGCTGGAAGCAACATTACATGGTCAAATAAATCTAGCACATGCTAGATTTCCTTCTAGCACAAACACAAACACATTGCCAATAACAATATTCTAAGGCGAAGGAAATCCACCACATGCTAAATTTTCTTCTAACGTAAATAGAAGCATATTACTCACAAAAACATTTCAAAGTAAAAGAAATCTTACACAATCTAGAGTTTATTTTAGCACAAACACAATCACATTGCCAAAAATAACATTGCAGTGTAGAAGATATCTAGCATACGATTGATTTACTTCTAGTACAAACAAAAGCACATTGGCAACAATAACATTGTAGGGAAAACAAAAGCCAACAAAATCCAGAAACTTCTATCACAAACACAATCACATTTCCAACAACAATGTCGCAAGGTAAAATAAATTTAACGCATGCTAGCTTTACATGTAGCATAAATACAAGCATACTACCAATAACAACATTTTATGTCAGAAGAAATCTAGTGCATGCTATATTTCCTTCTAACACAAACAAAAGCACATTATCAAGGTGAAAGAGATCTAACACGTGTTATATTTCCTTCTATAATAAACAACCAAATTGAAAACAACAACATTGCATAGCAAAATAAATCTAACACAACTTCTAGCCCAAACACAAGCACAACATTTCCAATAACATTGCCAAAGTGATGGAAATCTAACACTTGCTAGATTTCCTTTTATCATAAACAACCAAATTGACAACAACACTATTGCAAAGCAAAAGAAATCTAGCATAGTTTCTAGCCCAAACACAAACACATTTCCAATAAAAATATTGCAAGGTGAAATAAATTTAACGCATATTAGCTTTACATGTGGCACAAATACAATCATACTACCAACAACGACATTGCATCCCAAAAGAAATCTATTGCGTGTTATGTTTATTTTTAAAAAAAATCAACAAAGTGTAATGGTGATTATTTGTTGTGAAGACCCATATGAAAAGTGGCGTAATGCTAATAAGACCAATGCAGCTATTGCAGGATACCCACTCACCTTTCCCTTTATCCTACAAAAAAACTCCGAGATGTGAAATCCTTTTTCTGTCGAGTGTTTGCTTGTAAGAGGGGAAAGTAATGAATAATTCTTCCTACTAGAATATATTTATTTGGGGAAAACAAGGTGAAAAACATGAAGCCTCATCACTTCAAAATTTGTGTTTCCTTGGGGGGTGGTTATTCCTCTAATGGTTGATTTCCCGTACTAATTAATGTTTCCTTTAGCTGACACATTTTTCCTTCCACTAGGTTGTCAACAGGAAGCTTATTATAAGAGAATATTCATCTATTGTGCTCCTTCCAAATTTCCCAAAGGATGAAACCTCGAATGAAATTTCAGGTAAGGTTCACCACCTCATTTTTTGTATAATGCACCCGCCATTTCTTTATTGTTTCTTGTATTCTCTCTCGACTTTGGTTTCTTTATCTAAATATTGAGGCTAATTAGTCCCATAGTGCCTCCATATAGTTACAGGTGTTGAGTAAATGATTAAGCCTCTCTTTTGTGTTTTCGGAGAGGAAACACGAAGAGGAACCTATAAATCCTCTCTTTATAACTTTGTCCTGAGTTAGGACCTTTCGGTGTAAAATCAATGACATGAAAATTTAAATTTATGGCCAATGTGGCACCATCCAGTTTTCTCCACGATGGATCATTTATACCAGTATATCCCTCACTAAGATAAGCTTTGACTTCCTTGAGATTGAACTCCACATCTTATTTTTTCCCCCATTTGAGTTGGTCTTGTTCATTATTGAACATAATTCTTAATTTTCTCAGTTCCTCTGTTAGATACTGAATAGCTAAGTCATTCTGGGTTGGCCGTCGAAAGATATTAAAATTCCCTCGCCTCCATTTGTTATTTTCTAGTCCTTGATCCTAGAATTGGTAGAATTCTCTATACTCTTATATTTCTGTGCTTAGTTTGAAGGGATGTCATTCCTCCCTGCATAACTTAGCTTGTTTCTACCACGCATCATCCCAAAATAGGGCCTCCTTTCCATTTCTGATTTCCCAGAATAGTGTTTTTGCATTATACCTCTTTTATTTCATGCTAAATTCCAAATTGCCAACCCCTGAGTGGAACTTGATAACCAAACTAACTTTTTTGTATGGAAATTAGGTGCATATTTTGATTTCCAAAGCCTTTCCCAAGGTGATGACCCCCCTTTTAACCATCTCCACCATAATTTTGCTCCATTTTCTTTTTTGGTTACCTCTGGATCTTGAAGACCTAGCCCACTTGCATCTTTTAGTTTGCACTCTATTTAAGGCCACTAGCGCCAATTTTCGTTGCACCTCTACCCCTCGCCACAAGAAGTTCCTTTGGATGTCCCAGATCTTTTGGGAGAAGGGAGGATAGATAACATATACCTTGGAATAGCTTGTAGCACTGTGTTTGTTAGAATCAGATGACCACCCAGGTTTAGGGCTTTGACATTCCATTGTTTCACCCTATCCTCAAGGTTTGATACAATTTTTTCCTAATTGGAGTTCTTCTAGGCTTGCACCATTAGAGGGACCTCAAGGTACTTTGATGGGAGGGATTTAAACATATATGCCATGGTTTTTTACCTCTGCATGGTGTAAATATCTTGAAAATATGCTTTTAGATACTCTTTCGGAGATATTACTACATCACAGTAATCCATTTGTATCTATTTTGAAAAATATTAAGCATTATATTTTGCTTAAACGGAATATATTGTGGGAACTTTCTATACAAATTGATGAGCATTTCGCACAGCACGACTGGAAGAGAAGCCCTTATGATCCTAACCTCTACTGCAAAGATCAAGGGGGGATATTGTGATCATCGTTGTGTATGTCGATGACTTAGTAATCACAGGCAGTTATGAGAAGAGAATTTTGGCAAGATTTGAAAAGGTCCTTTGACATGACCGATCTTGGTCTATTGCATTAGTGTCTTGGTTTGGAGGTGTGACAGACACATCACCAGATATTTGTATGTAAAAGAAAATATGCCAAGACACTTATTGAGAAATCCCATATGAATGGTTGTAAGCCCATACAAACTCCCGTGGAACCAGACCTAGTAGGAACCACACCTCTTATCATTCAAGTGGCACGTAAGTTACAATGTGGCACAAAAATAAGTAAAGTAACATGGAACTAGCACTTGCCCCCATTAATCCAACGCATTCAAAAACATCTAGAGGTGTTGAAAACCATGGAATTCACCTTAGTTCAGTGGTTTTCGAATGTGTTGGTGGATAGGGTGGAAAATAAAGGGGTAGATAACGTCCATTTGCTCACCGACGTGATGTGAAAGTTTTCAGAGGGCTAGCTAAAGGAGGAAAGCCAAAGGTTGGCAGAGAGAGATCACTCCACGCCATTAAGGCAGGTTGACAGAGAAGGGGTGGGCCCGAATCAGGACAGTGATCTACCAGTTCATACGAACAAATAATCCTTCATTATGGACATACTTAGGAAACGAGAAGGGGTATGTGTCTGCAATACAAGGATAGAGTGATGGTTAATCATGGGAAGGAGAGGATTTCCCCCATAATAGATTGTTAGTGTGATCGTCTCATTAATAGGAGATGTGGCAAGAGGAGTGGGAAGGTATGAAATCAAGAGGGGAAACATACAAGAGCAAGGTCAGGGTGATTATGATTTTGAACAAACCGCTGGCAAGGGAAAATGAGAGGAAGGACATCCACAAGTACACACGAATGAACAACAACATCGCTAGCAGGTCAGAGTTACTAAAAATTGAGAGGGAAAGTACTCAAATATCGGCGAGGCAAGTCTCATCTGGGGTGTCATCTTGAAATCATAGCTAGGGAGCAAGCTTCATTGACATAAGGCAAAACACTGAAAGGTGGTGTAATTGTGAGTTGGTGATAGTAATTTCTATAAGGGAAATTCAGTTATCAGGGAGTGCAATGAGTAAGAGCTAAAGTGATGCTAGTAGGCCAAGAGGTAGTTCCCGCGGATGCTCAGGGCTTTGAGTTTTGCAAACAGACATGCATGGAGGAAGCAGCGGAGGTTGTTGCTAAACAGTCACACAAAAGGGAAGGATATAGTGGAAATCTGGGAGAGTGAGGTTCAAAGACATTGTAGGGCTATCTTTGATGGTAGAATAGAGGAGGAAGGAGATTGGATAATCAACACAGGGAAATCCAAAACATAGATGACTGTGTACCAAAAGACCTTGGAGACCGCTTGGCATGTCAAGACTCTAGTGGAAAAGCTGCAAGCAAAGGCAGCAGAGTAGAGGAAAAAGAGGCAACTCGAGACAGAAATCGAGTTAAAATCTATAGACCAATGCCTAAAAGGAATTGAAGAGGCTCTCAAGGGTTTGGTTAACATAGAGAAATTGCATGTTGGCAGAATTGGGGATCTTAACAAAATGTTCTCAATCTATCTAAATTATATCGATAATGTGGATATATCGATGGGTGTAGAGATAGGAGATTTGGCCCGCTTGAGGAAGTATCGAGTTCGAGAGGCTTGCGCTGCAAGCGGCTGTCCACTGGAAACCCTAGAGGCTCCAGCGACAACCCTTGTGGAGGACCCAACAATACGGACAACGACGATAACAACTCCAAGCAAATAATATTGTGTTAGTTGATCATGGCATCGACCAATCTTTTGTTTAGTTTTGTGTTATGTTTATATAGGTAGTATTGTAGTTATTTTGTCAAGTTTAGGTCTGAAGATCAGAGCTATATAGCTATTCAGATAGGCAGACCTACATATAGTAGTAGTGGGAAGGGGAACTTTTTTGAACTATATAAGGGAAAGTAAAGACAAAAAATCTAATGGCATGTCTAGTTAAATGTGTGACAAAGAGAATCTTCTTCTACAACTGGTTTGGTAAACCAACTACTATTTTTGTATTGTATGTATATCTAGTAATATATTGAAACTTTACTAACTTACAAAAAAGTTATCTTATTATTTTTCCCTTTAATATATTGTCTATTAAAAATATATGCTACATATTAAAAGATATTAAACTCTTAGAAACTTAATCTTTCTTATAAATATAAAATATTTGATATGATAAACATAAAATTTTATGTAAAAAAATTAAAAAATATATATTGTGTATTAAAATATATTGAATTCTTTGATATATTTTTTACCACTGGATGATGTGGAAAGAAATTTGATGAGGAATTTGATACCATATAAACTTAAAATTTTAATTACTAAGTCAACTATATGGGGTTATCGGGTTATCTTCCTTTTCAGTATGTTCTGTTCAAGCAGACATGTTTTTCATGAAAAAAATCTAATTTAAAAATAATTAAATTTTATTACTGAGTCAACTATATGGGGCCTATCTTACCTTTCAGTTGTTTTTTATTAAAAAATTTACAAGAATATTTGTTTACGAGGTGTTTGGAGAAATTTTATCGCTCTTTCAAGGCCCAACAAGGTTCAAATGGATTTGCTCTAATGCAAGTGAGGACTAGCTTCATTTCGAGATAAGGTTTCCAAGGTGTGAATATGCGAGGAGTGTTTACCATTCCACCATAGTTGTTGCTATCGCAGAGGAAGATGTTTCTCTACTCCTTTATTGTTTCCATTCTCATCCTCTTTTTAAGTGTTATAAGTAAAACCAGATAAACAGAACAATAAAACTAACTGGGTACAGTGGCACATAGAGTGAATTCCAAACAAATGCCCATATTTCAGCACTCTTTTCACTTGTAATAGAAGATTGTCTCAGTGACCAGGACAAAGCCATTACAACTATGAGCAAATTTTGAAGCAAGTCATGAAAATCAATATTAGAGTTATTCACTTGGCTTGATATTATTCTGGAAATTTGCCTCAATAGAAAACTTTAGATTTCTTAATAGCTTACATTTATATGCCTGCGGTCCTATTGATGTCACTTAGGTGAGACAATGGCTGAAATATTGAGGCTCAGAATTATGGTATGGATTAGTCCTTAATTACGACAGACTTCCGAAGTAGTCCTTATTGTAAATGAGTCAGAATCTGTGGACTCCTTGTCACAGCAGGGCTTGAACCCTTGATTAAGGAATACACACTATTTGATCTACAAATCTTGATCCATAACTGCCATCTGAATTTCTGAAGCAACGATGAAGCATTTGGCATACGAAAAATACAGCAATGCAGCAGCTAGATATAGTATTTGAAAATGAAAAATAGGAGATACTAGAATGCCACAGTTAACATTGTAACATAGTGCTCTGCATAGTTAGGAAAGAAAATAAACATAGTTAGAAAAGGCTATTCATTACAGCAAAGTAAGCACTTGGACATAGCGAATTCAGATGTCCCATTTGTGGTTTGATATTCCTTTTTTTTCTCTGCATAATGAATTTCTGGAGGAAACCCACTGGGTACTTTCCCTCATTCTGATAATGGCAGCCAGGATAAACTAGATTCTTCAGGGCTCAAGGCCAGCTCAACTGTCAGCAATTAGCTCATGAAGAGAGCAAGCATGTCACAAAGTGGAATATGAACCTAGATGTAGGAGGATAACTACTTTCCTCTCAACAACTGGAGCTACACCCAATTGACCTATGGTTTGATAATTGGCTAAATTTGATATATTTTTGTAAGACAGTTCTCTCATGGGGAGTGGGTACAACAGATGGAGAATTACATTAGATCAAGTCAGAAATGTGAGATTAAATAGCCATGAGAGAAAAATCTATGGGAGACAACTTTTTCGTGTATGTAGAGAAGGATACTAAGAGCAAATCTTAATGTGTAAAGGTGGTGGTATGCAAAACTCTCCAAATGGACGTCATTTGTCAAAATTGATCCTAAATGTGAATATGTTTTCTACTATGCCTGCGATTGTCAACTCTTTTTGTGCCTTTGTGTAAGAAAGGTTGAATTTTTATTTTGTATGAGCACAATGATGACTCGGAACTCTGTCTTGTGTGTCAGTGTCTGATCTATGGAAAAAGATAAATATAGATTTTAATCACTCTTTAATAGACTGTAATTTTTTTTTGGCATTTCATGATGTTGAAAATAGTGAGGTGGATTAGTGCAGAGCTTAAGAAGATATTTAGTTTAATGGCACAACTGACACCATGAAATAATCTTTGGAACAAGTGGTGGAGTAGATTGTGCCTGAGCAAAGGGTTGCAACAATGTATATGAATTTGGAAAAGGCCCCCATGTAATGGTGGGTAAGCACATCAAATCAAGTTTCACTCATGGCATGATATGATAGAGGTACTTAATGATAAAGGCCTACCAGAAATTGGGGCTCCACTAGGTAATGACATTTTGGAATCCAGTTCTGTCAACGAGCCCCTACAATTCGGTGGTACTTCCAATCCAATGGGATACATGTATTACTGCGAAGTCATTAGGAGATATAGGAGGTTCCTATTTAACTATGGGTACATAATTTTATGCAAACCTTAGAGCCATTTCCAAAGAAGTGATATCTTGAGGTAAAAATGCAGTGGCAGACAACTAGCTAGGTTGAATTATGAGAAAGGTTCTACAACACATTATATAACTCTACAAGGAGGAGGCACAGATTGCAAGTTTGATAGAGTTCATTTGGTGTTTCCAATAAATGGACCACCCACAAAGTCTAATAATAGGATCCCCAAAGGAGTACCCCTTAAAGGAACTTTGCCATCTGTGGTATAAAGAAACTGATTCCCTTTTGAAACTATTGATAATGTGGTAGGTGGTATTTCTCTGGAAATGAAAAGTATTGATCTCCTTGTTGTTTTACGAGTTGTTGATAGTGTATGGGAAGATGGTGAAAATAGTGGGGAATAAGATAGATCTGCATTCTATTTAAAGGATCATTTTTCAGCAAGGAATGTGTTGTAGTGTAATTAAATATGCATGTTGTTCTGAAGATTTCTCAATCAAATAGATCTGCAATCTTTTTAAAGTTTATTTCCTTCCAAACTCAATGAATATCCAGTGTTGGGTTGTGAAAGTGTGCTTGATATCTAACTTGGACGGATCCTATCTGGTGTAGAGTATCCAGTGTTGGGTTGTGAAAGTGTGCTTGATATCTAACTTGGACAGATCCTAGCTGGTGTAGAGTCCCCTTGAGGGTCCACTCAAGCTCACTACTATGTTATTGCTAATTCACTAATTTTTTTTGAAGCAGCACTAGCAGTTCTAGTTCCAGTAGTATATCTAGTAGTATACCTAAGAGCATATATATGCATACGTAGCAGCAGAACAAACAGAGTAAGTATATGAACCTTGAACCAAGCTAGCATCATGATCAGCCTCTGTTAAGGAAATATCTCCACGTGTTGTGGGGGTCTCACGACACCAAATGCATCTTAGAGACCCTTGTCATGACCAGGTAAGCCCTGTAACTTCACTGCCTTCTAACGTGTTTGGAGGTTGTTGTTACCACTAGATATTGACTTCATTCATTGTTCACAGGTAGCAAACTTTCACTGCCATATTTTGTTGAGAAATATCAGGATCCTTGAAGGAGGAGGGTAGGGTTAAGCCTTGCCTACATGTACTCGATCATCCCTTTCATATGGTTGATCTTTTGGGGTAGAAACATGGTTTCTACCTACCTAGAACTACACATGGGTTGTATCAATGGTGGAAATATTCAAAAAATCTTCATTTCCTCTGTTTATCACTTTGTCATGTAGGAAAACAGAGTACAGGAATATGGGATAGTCTGACTAGTAACTGAAAAATTGCTGAGTCTCGTAACTCCTAAACACAAACCCTTTTATAGGGTAATATTTTCTAGAGAAGATAAATCATCCTTTTCATTAAGAAAGAGGAGTACATTTACATATATATGACCCAAAAGACCTCAAAGGTATGCACATCACCAATGCCAACAACAACATCCATCACAAAATTAACTAACAGGGACCAAAAATGGACATGAAAAGAACATCTATAAACTTTGTAGAACATGGATAAAATTACTAAAAAAGATAAAAAGCCGGATAGTATGGAACATTAAAATCCTAGTTACAAACAAGAATAACCAGTTCAAAGAAAAATATTTTATTCATAAGATGACAAAAAGGATAGAATTTCTTGACATATCAAAAGAAGTGAGCCAACTAAAGATCACTGGGGATATGAACATATCCCCTTCTCAATAATTGTAAGCCTCCTGGTTCTTCAAATAAAAAGTGGCCTTCCTCCACCTGTAGAAATTTTTTGGACATATAGTCCACATGTTGGTTACATTCCCTCAAAATATGCTAGAATAATAGATTATGAAAGAGACCCTTAAGAATTTAAATTTGTTACATCTAGTGCTTGAGGGAAAGAACCTTAAAATTCCCCTTCTCCATTATCCAATCCATCACACACTTGGAATCTCCATAAATATGACAGGAGATAATGTTCAATGATGTTTCAATATATAAAAGGGCCCAAACTACAGAAACCTCTGCCTTGGTATTAGACTCTGAACCAATATTCAATCAAATATGATAAGACCCATTTCTAGGGAGGAAACTGATGGCACCCCCTCCACATACACCTAAATGATATGCATCATGAAAGAAAACTACATTTATAGATAGAGGACTATGAGGGAAGCATAAGGAGTGACTACGAGGAGGATTCATAGGCTTGACATACAGAGAAGAAACCCATAATATGAGGCAGGATGTCAGAGATCTCTGCTTTCAAAGATATGTTTATTCTGAACCTTCTAGACACCCCAAGCGATGAAGATAGGAAAGGATTTATAATTACCCATGTTTTTCTCACATAAGAAAAGGAAATGGTCAATATGATACATTGGAACAAGGTCCAAAATATTAAATAACGTGACGGTTGCAGTCCAAAGTTCCATGGAAAAATCACACAGAAAAAATAAGTGATTGACATATTCAAAGTCCTTTGAATAGAGGATACATATATTTGGCCTAGATAATCCTTTGCACAATAGAGGGTCCCATGGTTATATCTAATTCTCTAAATCCAACCATATGAATAATTTCATTTTTGGAGCAATAAGACAGTCCCGGAACTTATTATACCACCAATTTAACATGGGAAGGGAAGAACATGCTGATATATAATTATAGGCATGGCAAGAAGTTATTTTCCCAAATGAGGTGTTCCAAGCACAAGCAATTGAACCATCCTCCTATGATAATATTAGACAATTGAGAATAAGATTCTTAACAAAATTGTCCCATTCATATGCTAGAAGACCATGTAGACCCAATTCAGAAGCACATTTCCACCTGATAATAAAAGATTGCAATGAGGAAGACAAGAAAGGATGACACAATATATAAACAGCCCAGAATTTGAGATGAAATATGAGCTTTGGAAATAATTAGTAGAAGGGAGATCCCCTAATAGAAGGAGCTCCAGATGTTATTAACAAACGGGGTTTATGTTTTGCAGGTCAGGCATTGTGCTATTGAACAAAATCTATGGCCATTTTGACTACTTATGATGGGACTTACAGTTCAGTCTTTCCACTACTTGTAAGCATGGATAATTTGCCCTAGTAGTATACCTAAGAGCATATATATGCATACGTAGCAGCAGAACAAACAGAGTAAGTATATGAACCTTGAACCAAGCTAGCATCATGATCAACCTCTGTTAAGGAAATATCTCCACGTGTTGTGGGGGTCTCACCACACCAAACGCATCTTAGAGACCCTTGTCATGACCAGGTTAGCCCTGTAACTTCACTGCCTTCTAACGTGTTTGGAGGTTGTTGTTACCACTAGATATTGGTTTCATTCATTGTTCACAGGTAGCAAACTTTCACTGCCATATTTTGTTGAGAAATATCAGGAGCCCTGAAGGAGGAGGGTAGGGTCAAGCCTTGCCTCCATGTACTCGATCATCCTTTTCATATGGTTGATCTTTTGGGGTAGAAACATGGTTTCTACCTGCCTAGAACTGCATATGGGTTGTATCAATGGTGGAAATATTCAAAAAATCTTCATTTCCTCTGTTTATCACTTTGTCATGTAGGAAAACAGAGTACAGGAATATGGGTTAGTCTGACTCGTAACTGTAAAGTTGTTGAGTCTCGTAACTCCTAAACACCAACCCTTTTATAGGGTAATATTTTCTAGAGAAGATAAATCATCCTTTTCATTAAGAAAGAGGAGTAAATTTACATATATATGACCCAAAAACCTCAAAGGTATGGACATCACCAATGCCAACAACAACATCCATCACAAAAGTAACTAACAGGGACCAAAAATGGACAAGAAAATAACATCTATAAACTTTGTAGAACATGGATAAAATTACTAAAAAAGATAAAATCCGGATAGTATGGAACATTAAAATCCTAGTTACAAACAAGAATAAACAGTTCAAACAAAAATATTTTATTCATAAGATGACAAAAAGGATAGAATTTCTTGACATATCAAAAGAAGTGAGCCAACTGAAGATCACTGGGGATATGAACATATCCCCTTCTAAATAATTGTAAGCCTCCTAGTTCTTCAAATAAAAAGTGGCCTTCCTCCACCCGTAGATATTTTTTGGACATATAGTCCGCATGTTGGTTACATTCCCTCAAAATATGATAGAATAGTAGATTATGAAAGAGACCCTTAAGAATTTAAATATGTTACATCTAGTGCTTGAGGGAAAGAACCTTAAAATTCCCCTTCTCAATTATCCAGTCCATCACACACTTGGAATCTCCATAAATATGACAGGAGATAATGTTCAATGATGTTTCAATATGTAAAAGGGCCCAAACTACAGAAACCTCTGCTTTGGTATTAGACTCTGAACCAATATTCAACCAAATATGATAAGACCCATTTCTAGGGAGGAAACTGATGGCACCCCCTCCACATACACCTAAATGATATGCATCATCAAAGAAACCTACATTTATAGATAGAGGACTATGAGGGAAGCATAAGGAGTGACTACGAGGAGAACTCAAAGGCTTGACATATAGAGAAGAAACCCATAATATGAGGTAGGATGTCAGAGATCTCTGCTTTCAAAGATATGTTTATTCTGAACCTTCTAGACACCCCAAGCGATGAAGATAGGAAAGAATTTATAATTACCCATGTTTTTCTCACATAAGAAAAGGAAATGGTCAGTATGTTACATTGGAACAAGGTCCAAAATATTAAATAACGTGACGGTTGCAGTCCAAAGTTCCATGGAAAAATCACACAGAAAAAATAAGTGATTGACATATTCAAAGTCCTTTGAATAGAGGATACATATATTTGGCCTAGATAATCCTTTGCACAATAGAGGGTCCCATGTTTATATCTAATTCTCTAAATCCAACCATATGAATAATTTCATTTTTGGAGCAATAAGCCAGTCCCGGAACTTATTATACCACCAATTTACCATGGGAAGGGAAGAACATGCTGATATAGAATTATAGGCATGGCAAGAAGTTATTTTCCCAAATGAGGTGTTCCAAGCACAAGCAATTGAACCATACTCCTATGATAAGATTATACCATTGAGAATAAGATTCTTAACAAAATTGTCCCATTCATATGCTAGAAGACCATGTAGACCCAATTCAGAAGCACATTTCCACCTGATAATAAAAGATTGCAATGAGGAAGACAAGAAAGGATGACACAATATATAAACAGCCCAGAATTTGAGATGAAATATGAGCTTTGGAAATAATTAGTAGAAGGGAGATCCCCTAATAGAAGGAGCTCCAGATGTTATTAACAAACGGGGTTTATGTTTTGCAGGTCAGGCATTGTGCTATTGAACAAAATCTATGGCCATTTTGACTACTTATGATGGTACTTACAGCTCAGTCTTTCCACTACTTGTAAGCATGGATAATTTGCCCTAGTAGTATACCTAAGAGCATATATATGCATACGTAGCAGCAGAACAAACAGAGTAAGTATATGAACCTTGAACCAAGCTAGCATCATGATCAACCTCTGTTAAGGAAATATCTCCACGTGTTGTGGGGGTCTCACCACACCAAACGCATCTTAGAGACCCTTGTCATGACCAGGTTAGCCCTGTAACTTCACTGCCTTCTAACGTGTTTGGAGGTTGTTGTTACCACTAGATATTGGTTTCATTCATTGTTTACAGGTAGCAAACTTTCACTGCCATATTTTGTTGAGAAATATCAGGAGCCCTGAAGGAGGAGGGTAGGGTCAAGCCTTGCCTCCATGTACTCGATCATCCTTTTCATATGGTTGATCTTTTGGGGTAGAAACATGGTTTCTACCTGCCTAGAACTGCATATGGGTTGTATCAATGGTGGAATATTCAAAAAATCTTCATTTCCTCTGTTTATCACTTTTTCATGTAGGAAAACAGAGTATAGGAATATGGGTTAGTCTGACTCGTAACTGTAAAGTTTCTGAGTCTCGTAACTCCTAAACACCAACCCTTTTATAGGGTAATATTTTCTAGAGAAGATAAATCATCCTTTTCATTAAGAAAGAGGAGTACATTTACATATATATGACCCAAAAACCTCAAAGGTATGGACATCACCAATGCCAACAACAACATCCATCACAAAATTAACTAACAGGGACCAAAAATGGACATGAAAATAACATCTATAAACTTTGTAGAACGTGGATAAAATTACTAAAAAGGATAAAAACCCGGATAGTATGGAACATTAAAATCTTAGTTACAAAAAAGAATAACCAGTTCAAACAAAAACATTTTATTCATAAGATGAAAAAAGGATAGAATTTCTTGACATATCAAAAGAAGTGAGCCAACTGAAGATCACTGTGGATATGAACATATCCCCTTCTCAATAATTGTAAGCCTCATGGTTCTTCAAATAAAAAGTGGCCTTCCTCCACCCGTAGATATTTTTTGGACATATAGTCCGCATGTTGGTTACATTCCCTCAAAATATGCTAGAATAATAGATTATGAAAGAGACCCTTAAGAATTTAAATATGTTACATCTAGTGCTTGAGGGAAAGAACCTTAAAATTCCCCTTCTCCATTATCCAGTCCATCACACACTTGGAATCTCCATAAATCTGACAGGAGATAATGTTCAATGATGTTTCCATATATAAAAGGGCCCAAACTATAGAAACCTCTGCCTTGGTATTAGACTCTGAACCAATATTAAACCAAATATGATAAGACCCATTTCTAGGGAGGAAACTAATGGCACCCCCTCCACATACACCTAAATGATATGCATCATCAAAGAAACCTACATTTATAGATAGAGGACTATGAGGGAAGCATAAGGAGTGACTTCGAGGAGGATTCAAAGGCTTGACATACAGAGAAAAAACCCATAATATGAGGCAGGATGTCAGAGATCTCTGCTTTCAAAGATATGTTTATTCTGAACCTTCTAGACACCCCAAGCGATGAAGATAGGAAAGGATTTATAATTACCCATGTTTTTCTGAAATAAGAAAAGGAAATGGTCAATATGATACATTGGAACAAGGTCCAAAATATTGAGGGTTGCAGTCCAAAGTTCCATGGAAAAATCACACAGAAAAAATAAGTGATTGACATATTCAAAGTCCTTTGAATAGAGGATACATATATTTGGCCTAGATAATCCTTTGCACAATAGAGGGTCCCATGTTTATATCTAATTCTCTAAATCCAACCATATGAATAATTTCATTTTTGGAGCAATAAGCCAGTCCCGGAACTTATTATACCACCAATTTACCATGGGAAGGGAAGAACATGCTGATATAGAATTATAGGCATGGCAAGAAGTTATTTTCCCAAATGAGGTGTTCCAAGCACAAGCAATTGAACCATCCTCCTATGATAAGATTAGACCATTGAGAATAAGATTCTTAACAAAATTGTCCCATTCATATGCTAGAAGACCATGTAGACCCAATTCAGAAGCACATTTCCACCTGATAATAAAAGATTGCAATGAGGAAGACAAGAAAGGATGACACAATATATAAACAGCCCAGAATTTGAGATGAAATATGAGCTTTGGAAATAATTAGTAGAAGGGAGATCCCCTAATAGAAGGAGCTCCAGATGTTATTAACAAACGGGGTTTATGTTTTTCAGGTCAGGCATTGTGCTATTGAACAAAATCTATGGCCATTTTGACTACTTATGATGGTACTTACAGCTCAGTCTTTCCACTACTTGTAAGCATGGATATTTTCAATTTTGAGGGTTTATATGTTGCTTCATTGTGAAGGAAAATTTGTTTTTTAATGCTCCAGATGTTATTAACAAACGGGGTTTATGTTTTGCAGGTCAGGCATTGTCCTATTGAACAGAATCTATGCCCATTTTGACGACTTATGATGGGACTTAGAGTTCAGTCTTTCCACTACTTGTAAGAATGGATATTTTCAATTCTGAGGGTTTCTATGTTGCTTCATTGTGAAGGAAAATGTGTTTTTTAATGCTCCAGATGTTATTAACAAACGGGGTTTATGTTTTGCAGGTCAGTCATTGTGCTATTGAACAAAATATATGACCATTTTGACGACTTATGTTGGGACTTGTTACAACAGATAGTCCATGCCCAATGATATCAAAATCTTCTATTTATGAAAAAAAAAGAGGGTGGTTTCGTATAAAGATGGAAGCCTCTCAAATTAGTCTTCCTGAGAAAAAGGTGAAAGTTACTGTTGAGAAACTGGCTAGGGATAGGTCACTGAAAGAACCACCAATTTGTATCTTTTCTGGACGTAATCTGGGTATCTCTCATCTCAAGCGTTCTTGTGGTAATATTCTATTGAAAATAAGAAGACTTGTGGTAATATGCCATTGAAAATACACCAATTTGTATATGTTCTAGACATAATCTGAGTATCCCTCATCTCAAGTGTTCTTGTTGTAATATGCCATTGAAAATAATAAGAAGTCCTAACATTTCTACCCAGAAAGTGCATGGTGAAGATGTTTCGGAAGCGATAAAGGTTTTTCTGCTTATCAATGTACTTAACACAAAGAAACAAGTAATCAAATTCCATTAACATGCACTTAACGTTACGTATGCCCAAAAGCAGAGGAAATAACTAAGCTAGAATCTGATCCAAGAAAATGCAACGTTTTATCATCCTATGCTTAGTAGATATGTGTTTAAAGTCTGCAAAATCAAAAAGATATAATCTAAAGGTAGCCCCAACAATCTGAACAGGCAACCGGATATGATAATAATTTATCCAAAGAGATATTTTTAATAAAACAAACAGAAAGCCTAAACACATACCTATTTTAGGCAAAAACTATGGAAGATCGGCCTCACAGAAAAAAACAGAATTAAATGGAGAGCTTATAAAAATGTCTTGGCCGTCCGAAAGGGTTGTTGACAGATGCGCCTCACCTATTAATGCTACAGGATACCCCCGACCATATTGGATACAATGTGTGCATCCGCTTCTCAAAGCACACGAATCACGGATTGTCAAAGCACACGGATCACTGATTATCTGTCTGTTCAAAAGTTTCCCAAATCGTTGAATCACGGATTATCTTATGTTTCGTGTGAATTTGGGCAAGCTTGGAAGTCGGGTTGCAAACTGCTACAGGTGTCCTTATTTTTCTACAAGAAACAGTCTAATGTGAAGGTGAATATGCTAAATGTGGTATTGGATGGCAATGATGCTAATGAGAAGTTGGAAAATTGGAAAGTGAACATATCCAATGCATTAAAACAATTTGTGGTAGGGTTAATGAATAACACATAATGAACCAAAAAATTAAAAATAGTAATGGAAATGAACTAAATTCAAAGTAAAAATTCTATCTAATTAATGTAAGAGTGCTACAACTATCATCAACAAATGTTAAGATAAGCTGTAAGAAAAAATTGCTCATAAACAAATATGTGAACATAAATGATACAAGAGGGATATTGACCACGTAGGTCAATGGGCCAAGTTAACACAAGGAAACTTAAAAACCTTAGAAGAAAGCTAAACTAAGCGTTGAAATCAAATATCACTTCATTTAACAAACATGTTGTTTCTAACTTTGAAGATGACAAAGTTACAAAAAAATCTTGGAATCTAAACCTCTCGTATTATTCACATGTTTTCCTATGATTTTCTTCTAATCCTATTATCTTACTCAAGCCTATTGTTTGTACAAGTGGATAGGAGGAAAACTCCTTGAGTGGAGGAATGCTTTCCCTCCGATAAGCAATAAAAACCCAGATCTTGTTTCCTGGATCACCACGCAGCAGTAGTAAGGAGGATTTACTATTCTTAGGTAGTCGTGTTGGGTTACTAAACCAACCAAAACCACTCGTATGCCTTGGGATGATAATGGTGTTTCTCCTTAGATGATGTCCAAGGCCCCAAACAAAGCCATCCTTGTGGGGCAAAATTATCCTCATATTAACACCCATACAACATCTATATACCTATGGTTTATAATGATGGCAAATAGTGCTCCCCATCAACAAATTGTGCAAAAAGACCCAACTAACCTGCCTGCCATGTCAAACTTGTCCTCGATATTAGCATATCATCCTACATTATTCATTAGCTCATCGAGATAGAGGGATCAAGGACTCTCACTCCATAGTTGGGGACTATAGTCCATGAAGTCTAGGTCAAATTTCAGGCTAATTGTATCATGGACATGTCAAGGTCAACCAACATTAATGCAATGTATTAGTTGTTGGTACATCGACCTATCAAAATGTCGCAATATTGGGTAATAGACAATAGTAAGTAGGACACTAGCCACCAACAAGAAACCTTGATGTTGCCGATGAGCACCACTAGGCCAACCATTCATCTTAGAGGCACTGGGAGGTGGTTTTGTACGATGTGCACAGTCTGTATTATTACTAAACCAACCAAAACCACTCGTACACCCTGGGATGATAATGGTGTTTCTCCTTAGATGATGTCCAAGGCCCCAAACAAAGCCATCCTTGTCTAGGGGCAAAATTATCCTCACATTAATACCCATACAACATCTATATTCCTTTGGTTTATAATGATGGCAAATAGTGCTCCCCATCACCTAAATGTGCAAAAAGCCCCAACTAACCTACATGCCATGTCAAGCTCAATGTCCTCGATATTACCATATCATCCTACATTATCCATTAGCTCATCTAGATAGGGGGTTCAAGGACTCTCACTCCATGGTTGGGGACTATAGTCCATCAAGTCTAGGTCAAATTTCGGGCTAATTGTATCATGGACATGTCAAGGTCAACCAACACTAATGTAATGTATTAGTTCTTGGCACATCGACCTATCAAAATGTCACAATATTGGGTAGTAGACATTAGTAAGTAGGACACTAGCCACCAACAAGAAACCTTGATATTGGCGATGAGCACCACTAGGCCAACCGTTCACCTTAGGGGCACTGGGAGGTGGTTTTGTACCATGTGCACAGTCTTTATTATTACTTAACCAACCAAAACCACTCGTATGCCCTGGGATGATAATGGTGTTTCTCTTTAGATGATGTCAAAGGCCCCAAACAAAGCCATCCTTATCTAGGGGCAAAATTATCCTCACATTAACACCCATACAACATCTATATTACTTTAGTTTATAATCATGGCAAATAGTGCTCCCCATCACCTAAATGTGCAAAAAGCCCCAACTAACCTACATGCCATGTCAAGCTTGTCCTCGATATTAGCATATCATCCTACATTATCCATTAGCTCATCTAGATAGGGGGTTCAAGGACTCTCACTCCATGGTTGGGGACTATAGTCCATCAAGTCTAGGTCGAAGTTCGAGCAAACTGTATCAAGGACACCTCAAGGTCAACCAACACTAATGCAATGTATTAGTTGTTGGTACATCAACCTATCAAAATGTCAAACATGTCCTCGATATTAACATATCATCCTACATTATCCATAATTTAGCTCATGAAGATAGAGGGTTCAAGGACTCTCACTCCATGGTTGGGGACTATAGTCCATCGAGAGGTCAAATTTTAGGCTAACTGTATGAAGGACACCTTAACAAGGTCAACCTACACTAATGCAATGTATTAGTTGTTGGTACATCGACCTATCAAAATGTCACAATATTGGGTAGTAGACATTAGTAAGTAGGACACTAGCCACCAACAAGAAAACTTGATGTTGGCGATGAGAACCACTAGGCCAACCATTCACCTTAGAGGCACTCGGAGGTGGTTTTGTACCATGTGCATAGTCTATATTATTACTAAACCAACCAAAACCAATCGTAGGCCCTAGGATGATAATCGAATATTATTACATGCCATGTCAAGCTTGTCCTCGATATTAGCATATCTTCCTACATTATCCATTAACTCATCTAGATAGGGGGTTCAAGGACTCTCACTCCATGGTTGGGGACTATAGTCCATCAAGTATAGGTCGAAGTTCGAGCTAATTGTATCAAGTACACCTCAAGGTCAACCAACACTAATGCAATGTATTAGTTGTTGGTATATCGATCTATCAAAATGTCAAACATGTCCTCGATATTAGCATATCATCCTACATTCTCCATAATTTAGCTCATGGAGATAGAGGGTTCAAGGACTCTCACTCCATGGTTGGGGACTATAGTCCATCGAGAGGTCGAGTTTCAGGATAACGGTATGAAGGACACCTTAACAAGGTCAACCTACACTAATGCAATGTATTAGTTGTTGGTACATCGACCTATCAAAATGTCACAATATTGGGTAGTAGACATTAGTAAGTAGGACACTAGCCACCAACAAGAAACCTTGATGTTGGCGATGAGCACCACTAGGCCAACCGTTCACCTTAGAGGCACTGGGAGGTGTTTTTGTACCATGTGCACAGTCTGTATTATTACTAAACCAACCAAAACCACTCATAAGGCCTGGGATGATAATGGTGTTTCTCCTTAAATGATGTCCAAGACCCCAAACATACCCATCCTTGTCCAGGGGAAAAATTATCCTCACATTATCATCCTACATTATCCATTAGCTCATCTAGATAGGGGGTTCAAGGACTCTCACTCCATGGTTGGGGACTATAGCCCATCAAGTCTAGGTCAAATTTCGGGCTAATTGTATCATGGACATGTCAAGGTCAACCAACACTAATGCAATGTATTAGTTTTTGGCACATCGACCTATCAAAATGTCGCAATATTGGGTAGTAAACAATAGTAAGTAGGACACTAGCCACCAACAAGAAACCTTGATGTTGCCGATGAGCACCATTAGGCCAACCATTCATCTTAGAGGCACTGGGAGGTGGTTTTGTACCATGTGCACAGTCTGTATTATTACTAAACCAACCAAAACCACTCGTACGCCCTGGGATGATAATGGTGTTTCTCCTTAGATGATTTCCAAGGCCCCAAACAAAGCCATCCTTGTCGAGGGGCAAAATTATCCTCACATTAATACCCATACAACATCTATATTCCTTTGGTTTATAATGATGGCAAATAGTGCTCCCCATCACCTAAATGTGCAAAAAGACCCAACTAACCTACATGCCATGTCAAGCTCAATGTCCTCGATATTACCATATCATCCTACATTATCCATTAGCTCATCTAGATAGGGGGTTCAAGTACTCTCACTCCATGGTTGGGGACTATAGTCCATCAAGTCTAGGTCAAATTTCGGACTAATTGTATCATGGACATGTCAAGGTCAACCAACACTAATGCAATGTATTAGTTGTTGGCACATCGACCTATCAAAATGTCACAATATTGGGTAGTAGACATTAGTAAGTAGGACACTAGCCACCAACAAGAAACCTTGATGTTGGCGATGATCACCACTAGGCCAACCGTTCACCTTAGGGGGACTAGGAGGTGGTTTTGTACCATGTGCACAGTCTGTACTATTACTTAACCAACCAAAACAACTCGTATGCCCTGGGATGATAACGGTGTTTCTCCTTAGATGATGTCCAAGGCCCTAAACAAAGCCATCCTTGTCTAGGGGCAAAATTATTCTCACATTAACACCCATACAACATCTATATTACTTTGGTTTATAATGATGGCAAATAGTGCTCCCCATCACCTAAATGTGCAAAAAGCCCCAACTAACCTACATGCCATGTCAAGCTTGTCCTCGATATTAGCATATCATCCTACATTATCCATTAGCCCATCTAGATAGGGGGTTCAAAGACTCTCACTCCATGGTTGGGGACTATAGTCCATCAAGTCTAGGTCGAAGTTCAAGCTAACTGTATCAAGGTCACCTCAAGGTCAACCAACACTAATGCAATGTATTAGTTGTTGGTACATCGACCTATCAAAATGTCAAACATGTCCTCGATATTAACATATCATCCTACATTATCCATAATTTAGCTCATGAATATAGAGGGTTCAAGGACGCTCACTCCATGGCTGGGGACTATAGTCCATCGAGAGGTCAAATTTCAAGCTAACTATATGAAAGACACCTTAACAAGGTCAACCTACACTAGTGCAATGTATTAGTTGTTGGTACATCGAGCTATCAAAATGTCACAATATTAGGTAGTAGACATTAGTAAGTAGGACACTAGCGACCAACAAGAAAACTTGATGTTGGCGATGAGCACCACTAGGCCAACCATTCACCTTAGAGGCACTCGGAGGTGGCTTTGTACCATGTGCATAGTCTATATTATTACTAAACCAACCAAAACTAGTCGTAGGCCCTAGGAAGATAATCAGATATTATTACATGCCATGTCAAGCTTGTCCTCGATATTAGCATATCGTCCTACATTATCCATTAGCTCATCTAGATAGGGGGTTCAAGGACTCTCACTCCATGGTTGGGGACTATAGTCCATCAAGTCTAGGTCAAAGTTCGAGCTAACTTTATCAAGGACACCTCAAGGTCAACCAACACTAATGCAATGTATTAGTTGTTGGTACATCGACCTATCAAAATGTCAAACATGTCCTTGATATTAGCATATCATCCTACATTATCCATAATTTAGGTCATGGAGATAGAGGGTTCAAGGACTCTCACTCCATGGTTGGGGACTATAGTCCATCGAGAGGTCAAATTTCAGGCTAACTGTATGAAGGACACCTTAACAAGGTCAACCTACACTAATGCAATGTATTAGTTGTTGGTACATCGACCTATCAAAATGTCACAATATTGGGTAGTAGACATTAGTAAGTAGGACACTAGCCACCAACAAGAAACCTTGATGTTGCCGATGAGCACCACTAGGCCAACCATTCATCTTAGAGGCACTGGGAGGTGTTTTTGTACCATGTGTGTTGTTGGGAAAAGTATCCATTCGGAATGCCCCTATCCCACTCTAAGGTGTGATAGTGCCTTAGCAACAAACAAGGTAAACTAATTGAGTATTCTTCTTTATGAAATGTAAATGAGGAAGAAGGATGTAACTAACCTGTGTCTTCCGCTAGTTTGTCGATCCAAATCTCTCCTCTCTTCAGTAGCTCCCAACTTCTTGCTCCTTCACCGGCCCAGCTTCACCGAATTCCTGCAAGATCACAAGAGAGAGAAAATACACGAAGATACAGATATACATTCATAAAAAGCTCAAGATCAGATTAAGCTAAACATGTAAGCATAATAAAACATCATTGATACACAGCATGTAGGAGAAACTCAAATAGTTTATTGATAGAATAAGAAAGTCCAAGAGGAGATACAACCAAGTGAGTTTCGATCCAGCATCTACCTCCCAGCAAACGAATCCCTTCCTCTCCTCCAACAAAGCATAAATCACCCAATGTGCTAATCTCAATCTCAAACCAACAGCAATTCTCTGCAAAGTACAAAATTCCAGCCTCCTGAACCTCTGGGTGAGAGATCGATATATAGATGTAAGCAGAGAGGATGAGTCAGCTTATGTTTTGACTTGTGGCTTCTCTCTGTCAGTTCTTTCTTCCACTTGGAGGTTGAGAGCCTCTTACTCATCACGAGTCGAATTCATTGAGGCAAGTGTCATTGGAGAAGATTCTAGAAGCTTCCAGGGTCTTTCCACCTCGTTGAATGAGTTTTCCATTTGTCATTTCCCGCTCAGCGCACCCTGGTAGTGCTTCCACCTACGTTGCAGTGCACCTAGCCAGTGTAGCCTCTGCATTTCAATGCAGGCAGCTAGTGGAGCCTCTGAATTGATCCTGAATTGACTGTTTCTGAGTGGTTTATGGTGGAGAACTTCTGGGAGAAGCTGTCATTGGTTGACCTTGTTCCTTTAGGGGCAGGAACAACTCTTTTAGGGACTTTGGATCCCTTGGATTATGGACATTTCATGCTCAATGCTGTAAGGCACAAAAATGTCTATAATAGTTGCCCCCTAAAGTATGAGGCCGTTTATCGGGTGAAATGCTTTATTAGGAGGATCCGAAGTTCTTCCAATGCTGGGAGGAGACCTGTAATAAGATACAATACAATACATTATTTTTCATACTGTTTTCATGATCTAGCTGAGGCGGGCATTCCCATGCTCAGCTTTATAAATTCATTTTGATGTACATAGGACAGACAATCGTCTGATGGTAGACTGATGATTTTGATGAAATCATCATCCTTTTGGTAGGATGATTATCTGTGCTGCAATGTTGTACATGTCAATGTCTTTATTTTTCCTGAATATATATCGTAGCCCGGATGGATGAAACTAGATCCAGGGTCTTCAATCTCGTCCGATCTTCACTCTAATTACAAGTCGATCCATGTGAGAAATGTTTTGAAGTCGAACATGGAAAGACATCGCTTGATTACCAGTCAATGATGTAAACCGTTAACAAGCGCGAGAGGAATCACCGATAATGATAATGATCCTCAAGGTACTGCAGTACAATTCACGTGGTTTGAATAAATGACTTGGCATCGAACACCATGCAAAATCTTTCGGTCAAAGGTCATTGATGTATACCTGTCGCCGGAAGTGAGAAACTTGCCATTGAGGCATGCAAGCTTCAAAGTACTGAAGGGGGTGTTCCTAGATCAACTTCTTGGATAATGAGCTGATGTCGACAAGAAGCGATCCGTCAAAGGAGGGCCTTAATGTATCCCACATCAGTGACACGGAACAAAGCAAATGATTTTGATGGATGTGAAAACAATCTGATGATATACGGTTCAGGGTGGCGGTCATGAAAGAATGAAGGATAATGTATGGTAGTGGATGGGACACGGTTGACTTCTCTGGACGACTTCTCTTGAACATATCGGCGAAACTTATGTGATGGATTGGTAGCATTTACCCCAAAGATGGATGGTATGGCGAGACCATGGCGATGTGACCGGTGAATGAAACACCCCAACCCGACTCAGGCACGGAGTGGAAGTGTCATGTTCAAGAGCGACTTGCTACCAATAAAGTTCTTTGAGTTTCTTCCCAATTTTTCCCCAGTCATTGCTGACCAGTACCTCTTTATTTTTGTCAAGCTTGAGGAGGATAACATATGCTTGTTCTATAATTTTCCCTTCCAGCAAACCCATCGCTATGTTTTAACGAGCCTAGCGATAGTGAAACGCGTTCTCGTCTAAAGACAAGTTTGTCTCTATTTAATGTTTTTAACGAGTCTAACGACAAAGATAACTCGGTCCTTTTCATTTTTAGAGAGTTTGAAAAGGTACGTAAAGTCAACTCCGAAAGTCCTTTTTCGTCATCTAATCCCTTAAGTCCGAAAAAGTATAAAACAATATAGAAGGGATGAATTTTCGATAGTTTTAACGAGCCGAACAAAACAAGCGCTCGATCTTTTTGTGCAATAATCCCTCAGGTCCAAAAAGATTAAAATCTAAAGGAGGGATAGCACTTTCGATCGCTTTAACGAGCTGGAAGGCCAAAACTCGGCAATATTTTCATATTTTATGAGTCAGATGAAAAGAGCTTAAGTAAGAGTCATCTTTTGAGGAACGAGTGATAAAATGGGTAGCAGCTGATTCCAGGTAAGGGTTGGAATTTTCCAATCACGGCAGTGTCACAAGGATGGCTAGTGAAATCACCCTTCGCAGCTGTTCCTCAAAATGTGTAAATAATCAATATGGAGGTGAATGATCGGCCAATGGAAAAGTGGAGGTGACGGTGCAAACACGACCAAGGCTTTAATGGCTGATAATGTTACATTCACGATGGTTATTTACCAGAGGGTACCTCATTTTTTAACGAGCTTAAACGCGGAAAAACACTGCTCGGTCTTATGTTTATTTTTTAACGAGCATGAACTATGTGCTAAAACTGCTCGATTATCCAGTCATATGATAAGAATGTGTCATGTAAGATGCCATTTTTTATGGAGCTTGCGCCTTACAAAGCTTTGCTCCAGAATCCTTTCTTTATGCAAGTTCGAAAACGACTAATCCTACGAGTTTAAAGGGTTAGACCTACGGGTTTAAAGGGAGGACCTAAAAATTTAAAAAAATAAATAGCCGCCCCTCGCTTGCACTCAAAAAGGTTTGCATGCCCCCAGGTATAAAGTACGATTTCAAGGTTACCCCTCAATTTGCAGATAAAACATTTGTTCTACCAGGAAAGGCCTACCTCTTTCAGGTTACCAAAGATTGTCTCATTTGCGCAGCAAACAAAACATTTCCTCGGCGATGTCTACCGAGATAGACAAAGGTGAATGACAACGAGCGCCAAACACATAACTTTGACAAAAGAATCTTATTCTAGAATAACCCTCTTCCAGCATGGGTGGGGTACAGACTAGTCATATTCTCCCGCGGAAACCTACCTTATACCCAAAGTTCTCCTGCCGAAGCAGACCAGGACGCATGCCCCCTGGGTTCCAGTCATATCCTTCCGAATTACTCGCGCTCATCAGGAGGACAGACTGTGGGTTGAGACATTTCTTGCGTGAAGAGACCATTTAGGGAAGGTATATGACTATTTGCAATGCGTGATCTAGGAAATGAAAGTTGGTCCACGAGCTTGACCACTCTTCCTTCGTGCGGAAAACACATTACTCTAAAGAGTGAGGAGACGATGGCTCCCATGCAATATATATAGTCTTGTCCAAGGAGTAGGTTATAATCCAAGGGTCCTTGAATGATCATCACGTTCATTTGAACGGTCTTCCCTTTCAATATGATAGGTACATTGGGGAGGATCCCTAAAGGTCGACTGGTTCCTTTATCAAAGCCTGTCAGATTTCTCATTTCAGGCAAAAGCGCTGGCGAACCAAGCGCTTTCCAAGAAATAGAGGAAAGGATACTCACAGATGCCCCCTCATCAATGATGGTGCCAGCCATGATCATTCTGTATATTTGGACGATAATTCTGAATGGTATGCTTGCTGGCAAACAGGGTCTGCCTAGTTGGTTCCAGTCGAAGGAGACAACTAGGTTGCTTGGTGGTGGGACCGAGTAGACGGCCGGGTATCGCTCTGACAAACTTCCTTCCTATGATAAAGGAAAGGGGGGATTGCCCCCGTGCTCGTCGGAGTCTGTGTTGATGAAGAGAATTTGGATGGTGTCATATTTATCCTCTTCAGTGACTGTATCATTCGAAGACAAAACCTCTGAAGGCAAGACCGGGTCAACTGTCACCTCGACCTTTTGACTTTCGTCGGGTATGGATTCAATTGGTTCATCTTCAATGACTGGCGCTTCAGCTGACCACTTGAGCGGGCCAGCTGGATTTTCAACTAACGAAGGACTCGGCAAGAGTTTTTTATATCCAGGAGGAAGTCGTAACGGTGAAATCGAACGATCATCCAAAACTCTTTTCGCTTCGTCTAAGAAGGGACAACGGTGGATGGCATGATTGCCTTCGCACAGTCTATAGGGGGATCTAGCTCTCCCTTTTTGTCCAAGGACTTCACTTTCGCTAGTTGACGGTATGCATTCAACATGACTATCAGAGGTTGATGCCACCGGATTGTGCAAACGGGGAGACCAGTCCCTTAGTATCCGAGGGATGCAGGGACAATCTCTGTGGAAATGGTCTCCCTTGCATATGACACATGGCGATTTAGGCCTAGTCAATGCTGTGTGTGGATTTTTGTCAGACGACACTTGTTTGCCCCCAATCGCTTTTGGCTCCTTCTTCTTCTTCTCTTTCTTCTTCTTTTCCTTCTTCTTCTTAGGAACTTGGTTTTTTGTTTTACCAGTTCCGTCAAGCGAAGAGGAAGGAGGAGAGGAAGAATTAGAGGAAGTAGAAGGCTGGTGGGTAACTTTGGATTGGTCTAACTGTTGATTCGACTGTTCAAGAATAGTGGTGTTCTAAACGACATTGGTTGAGAAGAGCTAGACCGGCAAGCCAATTGTCAGTCCTGGAAGTGACAATGTGGCCATATGGGGCGCACCAACATCTCCCCAAGAGGAGAAGGGACTAGGATTTCCACCAAGGGGAATTCCTTGGTTGGTGGGCTCCATTTTCTCAACCTAAAGATCAACGCAGGGAAAAGGGGATGAATATTCCGTTTAAAATAAATTTTAACGACGCTTAGACACAACTTGCTTTTTCAGTTTTAAAGAGTCGAGAAAAAGCAAAAGATGACTCTAGTCTCCTTCGATGTTTTAACAAGCCCGAAGTGACAAATGCTCGGATGGACTTTTTCCGTTATAGAGTCTGAAAAAGGCAAAAAGGAACTGCTCTAGAGTTCTAGGTAGAGGGTGTGCCAAACTTTTCGCAAAACCACAAAATACTTTTTAAGGTACGGGCGGTCAATCTTCCCGAATGCTGTGTTCAGTGCATTGCGATCAGTAGGGCGGCCGACACGGCTTCCTATGGGTAAAGGTTTTATGCCTATAGGGGTCTCCCAATATATACTCGAAGGTACGTGGGAGCACAATCCATACTGGCGCTATCGTCTCTCAGGAGGAATCACCCAACCATCAGCGAGATCGACAGTCACCAAGTTTTACGACACTGGAACACGTCTCTAGCCTAGACCTCTATGTTGTGCGTTAAGTTACAAAGCGTTGTTAAGTTCATTCAATATATTTTAGGTTGATCTTTCTAAGAAGTTTGCCTTTTTGGATCACCACGAGATGTATGATACAATTCCTAAATGCAGTCTAAAGATGATAAGCAAGCTTTTATATCTTTTCAACAATGAAAATCCTAGCTACAAGGGGAAAAGGAAGACACGAACTTTTCTCAAAGAGCATAGAGCACACTGTAATGCACTTTTCCCTAAATCAAACCATACAAACTATCAATATGCAAATGCACAAATGCATGTATTTGTTTTCGCTTTCTTAATATTGATGCCTAAAAAGAAAGCTGTTGTACAAATTTGAATTCGATTTCAAGTGAAAACATAAACAAGTTTCTTTTTGAAAACAAAAAGACGATTACGACACTTTATGATTTTGAAGTAAACAATTGTTTCGACACTAGAAATGCATAAATTCAAACCAAAAGACAAAAGTAAAAGCGTAATCAACCGTGGACAGCAAACAAACTCACTCCTAAGATCAAAACGACACTTACGACAGGTCTAGATCTAAGGGCGACAGTATGACTAGTTTACTTTTGTAATGGGAAACTGCAAATGATGTAACAAATACACAAAGAAGAAATACAGTTTCTTTATACAACTGAGGCGGAATTAAGGCAAAGAAAAGGGGTTCCAGATAGGTACACTGACTAATAACAGGCTGCAAAAACAGAGATAAAACTGAGCAAAAGGAAGCAGGGAACCACAGCTGCACAAGGAAAAGGTTGATCAGCGCACCCTCAACACAGAAAAACTAAACTTCAGCACAGGTATCCTTCACGGGACCTGCGTTGAAATGCAGAACCTCTTCACAGAGTCTGCGCTGAAGCAGAAACGAGAATTGTCTCTGGGTTTTGGGTCACAGATTGCAGTTTAATCTACAGTTTTTGGCCAGATAAAAGCTATCAATTAGGTATAATTAGGAGGATGATTTAAAGGAGGACTAAGATCTATCACAAAGGGTTGTTAGAGAACTTGTGGATCAGTTTGTTCAGATCATAAAAACAGGCCCAGTGAATGGGCTAGAGTAACAGATCTCTACTTTGCATTTGAAAATGGAAAATGCATTTCGATTCGGCACTCCTAAGTTTATGAGAGGAACAACAATAGAAACACAAATAAACTAACAAGATACTATCCCCAGCGGAGTCGCCAATTTGTTGTTGGGAAAAGTATCCATTCGGAATGCCCCTATCCCACTCTAAGGTGTGATAGTGCCTTAGCAATAAACAAGGTAAACTAATTGAGTATTCTTCTTTATGAAATGTAAATGAGGAAGAAGGATGTAACTAACCTGTGTCTTCCGCTAGTTTGTCGATCCATATCTCTCCTCTCTTCAGTAGCTCCCAGCTTCTTGCTCCTTCATCGGCCCAGCTTCACCGAATTCCTCCAACATCACAAGAGAGAGAAACTACACAATGATACAGATATACATTCATAAAAAGCTCAAGATCAGATTAAGCTAAACATGTAAGCATAACAAAACATCATTGATACACAGCATGTAGGATAAACTAAAATAGTTTATTGATAGAATAAGAAAGTTCAAGAGGAGATACAACCAAGTGAGTTCCGATCCAGCATCTACCTCCCAACAAACGAATCCCTTCCTCTCCTCCAACAAAGCATAAATCACCCAATGTGCTAATCTCAATCTCAAACCAATAGCAATTCTCTGCAAAGTACAAAATTCCAACCTCTTGAACCTCTGGGTGAGAGATCCATATATAGATGTATGCAGAGAGGATGAGTCAGTTTATGTTTTGACTTGTGGCTTCTCTCTGTCATTTCTTTCTTCCACTTGGAGGTTGAGAGCCTCTTACTCATCACTAGTCGAATTCATTGAGGCAAGTGTCATTGGAGAAGATTCTGGAAGCTTCCAGGGTCTTTCCACCTCGTTGAATGAGTTTGCGATTTGTCATTTCCCGCTCAGTGCACCCTGGTAGTGCTTCCACCTGCGTTGCAGTGAAGCTAGCCAGTGTAGCCTCTGCATTTCAACGTAGGCAGCTAGTGGAGCCTCTGAATTGATCCTGAATTGACTGTTTCTGAGTGGTTTTTGGTGGGAAACTTATGGGAGAAGCTGTCATTGGTTGACCTTGTTCCTTTAGGGGCAGGAACAACTCTTTTAGGGACTTTGGATCCCTTGGATTATGGACATTTCATGCTCAATGCTGTAAGGCACAAAAATGTCTATAACAGTTGCCCCCTAAAGTATGAGGCCGTTTATCGGGTGAAATGCTTTATTAGGAGGATCCGAAGTTCTTCCAATGCTGGGAGGAGACCTGTAATAAGATACAATACAATACATTATTTTTCATACTATTTTCATGATCTAGCTGAGGCGGGCATTCCCATGCTCAGCTTTATAAATTCATTTTTATGTACATAGGACAGACAATCGTCTGATGGTATATTGATGATTTTGATGAAATCATCATCCTTTTGGTAGGATGATTATCTGTGCTGCAATGTTGTACATGTCAATGTCTTTATTTTTCCTGAATATATATCACAGCCCGGATGGATGAAACTAGATCCAGGGTCTTCAATCTCGTCCGATATTCACTCTAAGTACAAGTCGATCCATGTGAGAAATGTTTTGAAGTCGAACATGGAAAGACATCGCTTGATTACCAGTCAATGATGTAAACCGTTAACAAGCACGAGAGGAATCACCGATAATGATAATGACCCTCAAGGTACTGCAGTACAATTCACGTGGTGTGAATAAAGGACTTGGTGTCGAACACCACGCAAAATCTTTCGGTCGAAGGTCATTGATGTATACCTGTCGCCGGAAGTGAGAAACTTGCCATTGAGGCATGCAAGATTCAAAGTACTAAAGGGGGTTTTCCTAGATCAACTTCTTGGATAATGAGCTGATGTGGACAAGAAGCGATCCGTCAAAGGAGGGCCTTAATGTATCCCACATCAGTGACACGGAACGGAGCAAATGATTTTGATGGATGTGAAAACAATCTGATGATATACGATTAAGGGTGGCGGTCATGAAAAAATGAAGGATAATGTATGGTAGTGGATGGGACACGGTTGACTTCTCTGGACGACTTCTCTTGAACATATCGGCGACACTTATGTGATGGATTGGTAGCATTTACCCCAAAGATGGATGGTATGGCGAGACCATGGTGATGTGACCGCTGAATGAAACAACCCAACCCGACTCAGGCACGGAGTGGAAGTGTCATGTTCAAGAGCGACTTGCTACCAATAAAGTTCTTTGAGTTTCTTCCCAATTTTTCCCCAGTCATTGCTAACCAGTACCTCTTTATTTTTGTCAAGCTTGAGGAGGATAACATATGCTTGTTCTATAATTTTCCCTTTGGGCAAACCCATCGCTATGTTTTAACGAGCCTAGCGATAGTGAAACTCGTTCTCGTCTAAAGACATGTTTGTCGCTATTTAATGTTTTTAACGAGTCTAACGACAAAGATAACTCGGTCCTTTTCATTTTTAGAGAGTCTGAAAAGGTACGTAAAGTCAACTTCGAAAGTCCTTTTTCGTCATCTAATCCCTTAAGTCCAAAAAAGTATAAAAAAATACAGAAGGGATGAATTTTCGATAGTTTTAACGAGCCAAACAAAACAAGCGCTCAATCCTTTTGTGCAATAATCCCTCAGGTCCAAAAAGATTAAAATCTAAAGGAGGGATAGCACTTCCGATCGCTTTAACGAGCTGGAAGGCCAAAAATCGGCAATCTTTTCATATTTTACGAGTCAGATGAAAAGAGCTTAAAGAAGACTCGTCTTTTGAGGAACAAGTGATAAAACGGGTAGCAGCTGATTCCAGGTAAGGGTTGGAATTTTCCAATCACGGCAGTGTCACAAGGATGGCTAGTGAAATCACTCTTCGCAGCTGTTCCTCAAAATTGGTAAACAATCAATGCTGTAAGGCACATTTCATGCTCAATTCTGTAAGGCACAAAAATGTCTATAATAATGTGCATAGTCTATATTATTACTAAACCAACCAAAACCACTCGTACGCCCTGGGATGATAATGGTGTTTCTCCTTAGATGATGTCCAAGGCCCCAAACAAAGCCATCCTTGTCCAGGGGAAAAAGTATCCTCACATTAATACCCATACAACATCTATATTCCTTTGGTTTATAATGATCGCAAATAGTGCTCCCCATCACCTAAATGTGCAAAAAGCCCCAACTAACCTACATGCCATGTCAAGCTCAATGTCCTCGATATTACCATATCATCCTACATTATCCATTAGCTCATCTAGATAGGGGGTTCAAGGACTCTCACTCCATGGTTGGGGACTATAGTCCATCAAGTCTAGGTGAAATTTCGGGCTAAATGTATCAACGACACCTCAAGGTCAACCAACTCTAATGCAATGTATTAGTTGTTGGTACATCAATATATCAAAATGTCACAATATTGGGTAGTAGACATTAGTAAGTAGGACACTAGCCACCAACAAGAAACCTTGATGTTGGCGATGAGCACCACTAGGCCAATCGTTCACCTTAGGGGCACTAGGAGGTGGTTTTGTACCATGTGCACAGTCTATACTATTACTTAACCAACCAAAACCACTCTTATGCCCTGGGATAATAATGGTGTTTCTCCTTAGATGATGTCCAAGGCGCCAAACATACCCATCCTTGTCTAGGGGAAAAATTATCCTCACATTAACACCCATACAACATCTCTATTACTTTGGTTTATAATGATGGCAAATAGTGCTCCCCATCACCTAAATGTGCAAAAAGCCCCAACTAACCTATATGCCATGTAAAACTTGTCCTCAATATTAGCATATTAGCTAGATTTATTATTTCTTTGTGACTCAAGTTAAAAAGTGGAAATACAAAATATTTAATAAATGAGAGAAAATATTATTTCAGGGGTGTTACCAAGCCTATTACTTGGGGTTTTATATAAGACAAGTATATATTGCTAGAAAAATAGAGAAAGTGAGTAATTAATAAATTCTTAAATTCCCTATTTGAAATAAAGAAAAAACTCTACTTTTAGCTTTTTTAATAACCACTAAATTCTTTATTTGAACTAGTTCCTTATTTGAAATAAGGAAAAATCTCTAATTTTTTTCTTTTAGTAATTTCTAAATTCCTTATTTGATATTAAAAAATAAAAAATAAAAAATGGAAATTTTACTTACAATTCCATTCCAAATACCAACCTGCATCTACTGCACTATTTTGTCAGCAAATACATGCACGATTTTGTGAGTAAATGTTAGTAAGAATAAAGTTGCTCATAATAAACTAACCGTTGACCCCTCCACATCATCTGATCTAATTAGATCATCAATCAGTATAAATAGAGCAGTTCTGATATTAGGATTGATCCCGCCACAACTGCACTGTTAAACTTACTTCCATGCACGATTTTGTCTGATTTTCAGAAGAACAACTGTTGAAATTTACAAGTGCAGTTCAGAATATCCTCTTTTGGAAGCTAGAGTTCATGAAAAATACAGGTACTACTCATTGTACTCACTTTTTTAAACAGAGAACAATTTTACAATGACTGGTATTTTACAGACGTGATGTCTTAATTTGGTTGATAAATGCTCTATTTTTCGTATATATATATCATCAATTTGTGTAGTACATTTGATCATTTCATTGAAAATACATTTCACATTGCTTGGTTAGTTACAAATTTGTTTACCTACAATAAGTTTTTTTAGGATTGGACTGAAGTGGTCTGAATTTTTTTTTTTTTGTCAGTTACCAATCCATGACCTAGAGGTGCAGCCCCACCATTGTCACGCTTTCAAGTCAATACCTTTGCTGCTAGCTATGTCGTGTGGTCTAGCCTAGCAGCAAGTCTGGCCTCTTGATCTTCAGTCAACAAATACTGTTAATGCAGTAGTATAAGTCGTACAAGGACTTGACTCAATCTAAGTGTACTGATTTGAACTTTGGTCTAGGACATATTTCATTAATATAATATGACTATAGGTTACCAACCTTATAAACAGTCCTCAGGAATAGTTTCAATCACAATTCTGTCATCATCATGTTGCCACTGAAATACTAAGACGTGCTAGGTCTCTTTACTTGAACAACACCTAAAACACATCCTTTAGGACTGTGTATTGATTCTCTTTCTTATTGTGGATTAGGGGTTCATTTAGGCTCCCTTTGATTGCGTCTTAGCTGTGAATAGAAAATTGTAACTAGGGCTCTTTTGGAGCTTCCTTTGACAGCATATGGAAGCCTACTTGTTGTGATGAAGAACCTTCTTTTGGGACAGCGAAGGAGCCTCTCTTCACTGTGATTTAATCCCTGTGAGTGCACCTTTTCCATGCCCCAAAATTGTCCCTCAGCATTGACTTCATGTGGATTTGTTGGAGGTTTGTTGTCTACATTTCCTTTTAAAAATCTAGTGCATGCATGATTGTCCACATGTTCATGGAGAAGATAGATATGGGAAAACTCGCTTTAAACTTTACAAAATACATTAAGGAAATTTCTGTTCGAACTATCTGTCTATCTAGTTATATGTGTTTGTCTTTATGAGAAGCAAGAAAACCTTTTGGCCAGGAGGTAGAGGGGAGACAGGAGAATGTCTATGATAACTTACAGTCTAGAAAATAGATAGCACATGTTGTTAATGATGTCAAGAAGAGTCTACCTCTTCTGCATTCAGTAGTCTCAATAAAGGAACCATGTCATCTTTCAAAGGCCTCCAAGGAAAAAATGAGAATGGCAAGGAAGTAATTCCACTACCTGGGTTTGGTATTTTGTTTCTTCCACCTTGCAGAAATTAAATGCTCAGCATCGTTGTTTCATGGACTGTCAATATGGAGCAGATCAAAGAGGAAGAGGAATTCTTTAACTATTCATGCAACTACTACATGGGCACCTACAATTAGCTATGATAGGAATCCATAGAATGTGCCCTTACAAGCTTGGGTGAAGATGGCTCAACTTAGTTGTCAGAAGAGCAATTATTTTCTCGGCCAACGAGGTAAATTGGATTCACCTTTATGATAGCATGAATACTAGTATTATTTCAGTGATTTCTGAGGCATTTCCATTCACATCTTATGATAAATAAACATCTTTCAGCTATTTGAATCACGGTACAATCACTACCTTGACTGCTTTAAAGGAAATTCACTACTCAAATGAATTTGGTTAGCCCTCCCTAAATACGATTGTGGGAAGATTTGCTTTTGCATGAAATAATGTTAATTAATAATTCTTACATCTAGCCTTAATCATCACAGAACATGCCAAATTGCTATTGGCATAGCATATCCAATCAAGGAAAGTCCAAGCCATCAATTCTCCAAACTAGTACTGAATTGCACACAGCAGTAGTGCCATGCTGAAAACTAAATTATAACTGAAAACTGCCACAAACATATGATGAGCCCCAAAAATGTACAATTATTTGGGCTCATTCAACCTCCTAATTTGACTTAATCCACCATTATCATTAGTTTATTGCATGTTTTTGATTATATTTATGTTAATAGAGTGAATTTGGTTAGTCATTATGCCAACAAGTCTAATGGGTGCTTTGTGTAGCCTTTTTGGTCAACTTGGAGACAAAATTGAAGGTCTTAATGAGCACTTGGCAGCCAAATTCGTGGGAGAACAAGCTAGAGGATTTGTAGGAAGGTGTCCCCTTCATTTATGGGCCCTTACCTCGAATTCTCCACCATCCGCTCGGAGTTCAAGGGCCACCGAATCCATCAACACAAGGGCAACCAAGAAAGTCAAGTAGGACTGCTGTTAACTCCAAGTTTTGGGAAACCGAGTCCCTAAATTCTAGGAGGAATGTTGGGTCCTCAAATTGTATAAATAAGAGGGCTTAAGACCTCATTTCAGTTAGTCAATTTGGTTAGCTAGTGGTTAGTCAATTTAGTTATCCAGTTTGTCAATTTGGGTTTTTGCTCTTTGTAAGCCAGTTTTGGCATGATGTTAGACTCATGATTATTTAATAAAGGCGGGTAGCTATGGATTCAATTCTGAGTTTTTAAGGGAGCTATAGCTCTCAGGTTAGGGCCCAACCTGAGAGCAATAGACCTCCTCTTCCTTGTATTGTTATTTAACTTTCCTTTCAGCCCTTTATTCCTCTGTTTTGACATGCATTTAGAATTTACAGTCTGCTGATTTGATTTCTTTTATGTGATTGAGTAGGATTAGCTTACAGTTCAAGTGCTTTTAGTTGCTTAGATTAGAGTAGGAGGATTGTAATCCATTAGAGCTCCAAAAAAGGTTGATAGTGCACTCGCTGCCATCTCTGTTTAGAGATTGGGGGTGTGGGCTGTACCAACAACCAAAAACGCAGTCTTATGCTTTCATGCAAGCTGCAACACAGTCGTTTTAATTATAGAACCATCCATGCACTCTGATCTTGAGCCATACTTCTTCATTACAACTCCATGCACGACTTCTCTTCACGATTTACATTGCTGTTCATTGGTTTAATAGCACAGGTAGCACAGGTTAATGGATTCTCGTTTTTGGTGCAAGACATAAGCAACTTGTTTTATTTACACTGCTCAGTATCATTCCACTTCCTTCTTCTTCTTCTTAACCATGCCTCAAGCCACCTACTCGACCTCTATTCAGCTCATTTACCTTCCAACTCTTCCATTGCCCACGTAGCTCCATTTTCTTGACCTTTCGTTGCTCCCATCCTTCTATTCACCAACCAACTGTACTCACTCTTTCCTCACCTCAGATCTCTGTCCCTGAGCCACCACAAACTCCTCCTTCACCTTACCCATCCACTCATACCACTCCTCCACTCCTCCATCACCCAAAACTTCAACTACAACACATCCTGTAGAAGTTAGCAGACTTCCTGTAGAATTCCTGAGTTTCCTGTAGGATCCCCTGCAGACATCCTATAGAAGCCTGCAAACTCTGTTGCCGAGCATCTGAATGTTGTGGACTTCTGTGGACTGATGCTAGGGATCCCCTGGGACCTCTCCTAGCCCTCCTGACCTTTCCCAAGCTTTCTCTCCCTTCGCACCACCTATGCACAGCCAAACCCTAATAAGAAACAAAACCATAATCACTCCAACCACTTAAGCAAAACTACAAAAACAATGTTCTTTTCAATGGAAGTAGTTTAAGTTCATGCATTTCATATCACTAGCAGTAATGGCATCATTCTTAGACACTTGCACTCCCACCATTGCATCATAGAGATTAAGCTAGTCAGATTAGGGTTTACTAGGGTTTCCATGTTTTGGTTGGCTTTCAGTTCATTTTTGCAAAGTAGATTAATTTCCTTTGAGATAGCCTTCATCCATCATTTAGAAAGCTTCTTCTGAGAGCATATAGAAGTTGGCTTGAGCCCTAGCGGACTTGTGCCAGCTGACCAAGTGATAGCTGCGACAAGAGCTAGTACTTGTGCATACAACACCGTCGCTTCCACGTTTGTACGAACTATCGGGTTGATAAAATTAGAGATAGGAAGCCCCAGGAGTTGTAGCATTATTGCTACAATACTGGAGCCCACCATCTTTTTGGCGCCGTTGCCGGGGAAGCGTCAGAGTATTAGTAATTGTTGCTTTTCTTCTATTTTCTTACTCTTGCCTTCTGCTAAGTAGTTTATTTCATTTCCATTCTGCAAAAGTAGCATAGACATTTCCTGCTTTCATAGATTAGCATTTCCTGCTTTCATAGATTAGCATTTCCTGCTTTCATAGATTAGCATTTCCCGCTTTCATAGATTAGCTTTTCAATTCCGCAATTTCATTCCTGCAAGCGTAGATTAGCATTTCAATTATGCAAGCGTAGACTAGCATTTCATTCCTGCAATTTCATTTGAGCAAAATAGATTAGTCCTTTCCTGCTTTCATTTCAATTCCGCATTTTCATTTTAGCAAGATAGTTAGTTGCAGTTCAATCTATTTCAGTTTTGCATGTAGAAGTAGAAAAAAGCAAAAATCAACCAAAAAGATTTCATTTCATGCCTTGTAGGAGTAGAGATAAGTTAGAAAAATGATTGCACAACGCCCCCACTGCTTCACACAGCCAACGTTCTCTCTTCTTCGATGGCTGTGATTAAAGAACCCCTGGGTGGACATCAAGACATATCTCAAGAACCTCTAGGGGAGAAGAAGAAGAAAACATTCCTCTAGAGCAAATGGCTACAAGCAGAAATGTTGGGAGCAACATCTTGTCCAAAGATGAATTTGCAAATCAGATCGAAGATTTCAAGAGTGATATGAGGCAGTTTCTTGCCATGCAACTGGATACCTTGCGGATCCAAAAGAAGCAAGAAGAAGCCAAGAGGGCTTTGGCCATTTTTTGTCCTAGGTGCACTAGAAAGCATCCTAGGAACGAATGTCCAATGCACTCCCTAGAAGTGTGTTTCATCTGTGAAGAATACCATCCTACAGATCCGTGCCCTTCCTTACCCATATTCAAAGCTGCATATCAGAGAGCCAAAGGAGCCACTGAATCACTCTATTACATGAACCAAAGTTGGCCACATGAACCTAGATCTTATCAGCAGGAAGTGCAAGGGACATCCGAGACCTATTATGACCCCTATCAAGCCACTTTCATGCCTTCTTGGGGTCCCCCTGCTCATCCTTCCTGGTCTACACCTCCTCCTTGGTCATATTCTCCTTGTTCCTTCACAGATCCATATTATGCCCAACCAGTTGCTCATTCATTTCACTCTTATGCTCAGCCACAGCCTCAGTGGAATGCACCTTATCAGGAGTGGAGGCCCCAGTACAACTCTCATCCCGCTCATTGTCCTCCACCACCTGCTCATCCACAACCATCGCCTCCTCCTCCACCAAGGCAACCCCAAATGCCTACCCAACCACAATGCCATCCATCTCCATCTCAATTTCACACCTCCACTCAACTACCCGTACCATCTCCAAAGCCATACAATGGAGTAGCTCAACCCAATTGCAAAGCTGAGGCACAACATGTGCAAATGACTCCTTTTGAGCTCAATGATGTTCACCAAAGCTCAAGAAGAGTGTTGCAAAACAAAGATTATATTGACAACATTGAAGGACCAAAGGAAAAAGAATATTCCAAAGAGGAGATCAAAGAACCATGGGCTGCACTTGATGAAGAGAAGAGATCTAAATCAGAGATCGAGAGAGTTCCCTCATGGTTATCATCAAATCCTCCATGTACTTAAGAGAAAGATCAACAAAAAGAGGAAGATCAAAAGGTCATGATAGAAGGTGACATGAAGAATGATCCAGATCAGCAAAAGAACCAAGGATATCAAAGCTATATTGAGATATGGTTTCAGAAGGTCACTAAGTTGCAGCAGTACTTTCTTCCTCAGCTTTGTTTGATCCCTTCAACGCCAGATCATTTGGTCTCTGAGATCTGGATACTTGTCCAAGCATGCATTTCGAGCCTTCACATCATTTTTTCTCTAATCTCGATGTGCACATGGCTCCATTGGAAGTATTCTTATACTTGAAAATGATTTTGTTTTCCAAGTAGGGTAGGGAAGAAAAAAAAAAAAAAAAGAGAAAAAAATGAAAAAAGAGGAAAATAGAAATCTAAGGTGAAAACCTCCTCGGAGGCGCCTTAGATTGGCTCATTGATTGAAAACCTCCATGAGGCGGTCAATGGGTTGGAAAAAAAAGAGAAAAGATAATAAGATCTTTGGGTGAAAACCTCCCTTGGAGGCGCCCAAGGCAGGCAATTAGGGTGAAAACCTCCAGGAGGCGCCCTAGTTGTTTTTCAAAAAAAAAAAAAAAAAGAGAACAAGAAAAAGAAAAATAAAGCTAATCTCCATTGAATAATTTCATGTTGCAGCAATGACATTGCAGGTTGCAAGAAGGACGTTTCATGACAGGAGGAGCACTCAAATCAAGGCTAAAGGAATCTTTCTTGTGCCTTCTACAAGAAGCTCTGTATTTCTACAAGAAACATCCCGTAGAACCTTTGGACGAGCCAAATCCAATTTCAAAAGTGAATCTAATGGTGGGAATCTATTGATTAGGCCTACAAGGACTTGTGTGTCCATCCCTTGCCTTCATCCATCATTTTTTCCACCTCCTTGTGCTTCTCATTGTGCTTCTACAGGAACTTCCTGTAGAAATTGTGGGAAACTAGACATGGATTTCAAAAAGTGATTTGGCAAGCATTGTAGCTTCCTCAAGGGTTCAGAAGCCCTCATGTGATCTTCCAACTCCTCCTCCATCATCTCCATACTTGCATCACAGCCCAAGCTCAGTTTTCCCTTCCATGCAAACACATGCAAAGTGCCTTGAAGCAAAAACACATAGGACAGAATTTGTTTTTGCCATAACTTGAAAACCATGCATCCATTTGACAAACCGTTTTATGGGGAATTGTACAAGGGTGATGGAAACATGCTTGAGCAGTTTCAGCCAATTCCGGTGCACGGTTTCAAAGAAATCAGCATCCATCACCATCAGCCTTTTTTGCATTTTCTCCATATCCGTGCATCCGTTTCAAAACTTTTTTCATGGGGATATGCATGTGAGTGATGGTAACCTACCCAAGCAGTTTCAGCTGATTCCGATGCACGGTTTCCGAGAAATCGAGCTCTGAAATCTTCAGACATTTTCCATTTTTCTCGAAATCCGTACATCCATTGGTCACGATTTTGCTATGGGAGATGAATAATGATGATAGGAACATGCTCACCAAGTTTCAGATCAATCCGGTTTACCGTTTGAGAGCAATGGCGAAAACAAGTTCTGGTTTTGTGACCATGCAGCAGCAGCAGCTTGAAGGTGCAGATCTGAACGTGGAAACAATGGCATGCAGCTCAGATCCGGCCAGAGGACACCTGCACAAGGAAAAAACAATCAACTATTAGCAGCCAAGCCACATGCAATCAGAAAAACCAATGCATGCAGCAATGACAGGCCACAACAGCTCACGACAGCCATTCAACTTCGAGGTATGTGACAAACTCATTCTTCTATTGCATAAATTTAATTTGAAAACTGCATGAATTGATGGAATGGTGGAATTGAGCCACGAATATAGCAAGGTTAAGTCGATTGCCTTCTCTAGCACTCAGCTAGAAGTCATGCAGTACATGTGGACAACTGACTTACGTGAAACTTAAAGCAACCAGGAGTGTTGGCCGGTTAAACTTCAGTTCCATTCACGGCAGTGATTACAGGGGGAAAACACATAGTTCATGAACAACACTTCCAGTTGCATGTGGCCACGTACACTTGGCCACTTCACTCTCTCACGCAAATCACGCAGCAATTAAAGACGGCTTAGCTAAAACTTATGAACTGTTGTTCATCTGCACTTGCCACATCTCAACTGAAGTGTGCACAACCGGTTAACCTATCGTCCTCCACTAAGTTTTTCTACCTGTTTTCAAAATTATCCCGTGTATCAGATCGTTCAGAGGCGCAGAGACATCCTACAGGCGTTTCTACATGAAGTCTTCTACAGGAAACGCAGAAAACAACCATGCAAAAAGAAAAACCTGGGATTTTCGGTGAATTCCAAGATCCAAACGAGGTAGGATTGGGGAAACTTCTTTGTGCATGATTTTTTGGTGCAAAATGGTGAATTGAACACGACATTAAATTGAAAAATGAGAGTAAAAAGTCTGCCTGTGCATTGAGAACAGTGGAAGTCTGCCTGCATGATTCAATGAGTTTACCCATTCTTTTCTTCTGCTTCCGAAATCTCCTCATCAGTTTTAAAAAGAAAAAGAAGAAAATAAAACATTCCCTTGCAAAGAAGACATGCAGCAGTAGAGACTGACCTGTGTGTGTGGAAAAACCTGAATTTACATATCTATCAATGTGTTGGAAAAAATCAATGTCCTTATGCTCTATTCTGAAAAAAATTTCTTTCATAAATAGACAGACCAATTCTAGGTGACAGCAGCTTTAACACAAGGGAATTACTGTCATTTGATGTTGTAAGGAGCATGAAGAATTCCTTATTTGGTCCCAGAAAAAGAAGAAAATTCAGCTATCCTCTGTCGCAGTGAAAGAACAATTTTCCTTTTTTTTGGTTAAAACACAAACTCAACACCATGCCAACTGAAGAAATTGAGAAGAACATTGATGAGGGAGCACAAGGCATTCAAGCAGAGGGTAAAATAGAGGAAGAACAGAAGGAAAAAGAGGAATTTGACATGACCGCTGAGCATGAGACAAAAAAGGAGACAACAACAAAAACAGAGAGGGCGAAAAAGGAAAAAAGGGTTGGAAAAAAGGCCAAGAAAGCCCAAATGGGAGTTGGCACAACCAAGGCAACCACACCACAATTAAAGGCAAGACACCCCCAGCCAAGCAGACTGAAACAATGAAGACAATTTCTACAAGAAGCCACAAAGCAGTTTCTACAGGAAGACAGAAAACAATCAGCACAGGACTTTCTACAGGAAGTCTAGAAACAGAGGAACAAAAAGGGAAAATCGCCTGAGATTTTGGCCAAGGAGGCAGCAGCCATGCTTTCCACCATTAGCACACCTCCAAGACCAAAAAGGAAGGGAAAGAGGCAAACCTTCATGTACTTTAAAGTGAAAAAGGAGCACACAGATAAAAGTGGGCAAACCCAAACCACTGTCAAAGGAGCAAATTGTCATTAAGGACACAAAAGCTAAACAAAAGGAGGAGCCTCCTTCAAAGATATCCATCAGCTATGAACGGGGAAGCCCGAAGACATCCACTTAGAGAGAAAGAATGAAAATGTTGGACACAAAGGCCTCTCTACAGGATGCTGAGACAGTTCTACAGGAAGCTGAGAATTCTCTAGGAAAAGGAGAACAGGCAGTGGGAAGAAGCAGAGAGAAAGGCATGGTTTCATGACCGAGAAGAGGACATCACTTAAGAAGCTTGGCATGACAGGGAGGCCACCAGGGCCATCAAAGATGAGGAGATAGATCAGTTGCTCAGAGGATGAGCAACACTTTCAGTAGGGGGGTGATGATGAGCCCCAAAAATGTACAATTATTTGGGCTCATTCAACCTCCTAATTTGACTTAATCCACCATTCTCATTAGTTTATTGCATGTTTTTTATTATATTTATGTTAATAGAGTGAATTTGGTTAGTCATTATGCCAACAAGTCTAATGGGTGCTTTGTGTAGCCTTTTTGGTCAACTTGGAGACAAAATTGAAGGTCTTAATGAGCACTTGGCAGCCAAATTCGTGGGAGAACAAGCTAGAGGATTTGTAGGAAGGTGTCCCCTTAATTTATGGGCCCTTACCTCAAATTCTCCACCATCAGCTCGGAGTTCAAGGGCCACCGAATCCATCAACACAAGGGCAGCCAAGCAAGTCAAGTAGGACTGCTGTTAACTCCAAGTTTTGGGCAGCCGAGTCCCTACATTCTAGGAGGACTGTTGGGTCCTCAAATTGTATAAATAAGAGGGCTTAAGACCTCATTTTAGTTAGTCAATTTGGTTAGCTAGTGGTTAGTCACTTTAGTTAGCCAGTTAGTCAATTTGGGTTTTTGCTCTTTGTAAGCTAGTTTTGCCATGATGTTAGACTCATGATTATTTAATAAAGGCAGGCAGCTTTGGATTCAATTCTGAGTTTTTAAGGGAGCTATAGCTCTCAGGTTAGGGCCCAACCTGAGAGCAATAGACCTCCTCTTCCTTGTATTGTTATTTAACTTTCCTTTCAGCACTTTATTCCTCTGTTTTGACATGCATTTAGAATTTACAGTCTGCTGATTTGATTTCTTTTATGTGATTGAGTAGGATTAGTTTACAGTTCAAGTTCTTTTAGTTGCTTAGGTTAGAGTAGGAGGATTGTAATCCATTAGAGCTCCAAAAAAGGTTGATAGTGCACTCGCTGCCATCTCTGTTTAGAGATTGGGGGTGTGGGCTGAACCAACCACCAAAAACGCAGTCTTATGCTTTCATGCAAGCTGCAACACAGTCGTTTTAATTATAGAACCATCCATGCACTCTGATCTTGAGCCATACTTCTTCATTACAACTCCATGCATGACTTTTCTTCACGATTTACATTGTTGTTCATTGGTTTAATAGCATAGGTAGCACAGGTTAATGGATTCTCGTTTTTGGTGCAAGACATAAGCAATTTGTTTTATTTACACTGCTCAGTATCATTCCACTTCCTTCTTCTTCTTCTTAACCACGCCTCAAGCCACCTACTCGACCTCTGTTCATCTCATTTACCTTCCAACTCTTCCATTGCCCACGTAGCTCCATTTTCTTGACCTTTCGTTGCTCCCATCCTTCTATTCACCAACCAACTGTACTCACTGTTTCCTCACCTCAGATCTTTGTCCCTGAGCCACCACAAACTCCTCCTTCACCTTACCCATCCACTCATACCACTCCTCCAGTCCTCCATCACCCAAAACTTCAACTACAACACATCCTGTAGAAGTTAGCAGACTTCCTGTAGAATTCCTGAGTTCCCTGTAGGATCCCCTACAGACATCCTATAGAAGCCTGCAAACTCTGTTGCCGAGCACCTGAATGTTGTGGACTTCTGTGGACTGATGCTAGGGATCCCCTGGGACCTCTCCTAGCCCTCCTGACCTTTCCCAAGCTTTCTCTCCCTTCGCACCACCTATGCACAGCCAAACCCTAATAAGAAACAAAACCATAATCATTCCAACCACTTAAGCAAAAATACAAAAACAATGTTCTTTTCAATGGAAGTAGTTTAAGTTCATGCATTTCATATCACTAGCAGCAATGGCATCATTCTTAGACACTTGCACTCCCACCATTGCATCATAGATATTAAGCTAGTTAGATTAGGGTTTACTAGGGTTTCCATGTTTTGGTTGGCTTTCAGTTCATTTTTGCAAAGTAGATTAATTTTCTTTGAGATAGCCTTCGTCCATCATTTAGAAAGCTTCTTCTGAGAGCATATAGAAGTTGGCTTGAGCCCTAGCGGACTTGTGCAAGCTGACCAAGTGATAGCTGCGACAAGAGCTAGTACTTGTGCATACAGCACCGTCGCTTCCAAGTTTGTACGAACTACCGGGTTGATAAAATTAGAGATAGGGCTTTACCAAGTTTCAAACTGTCATTCTGGGAATATAAATGATAAATTATAATTAAGCAAATGCTGGCACACATCCGACCATACTACATCAGTCCCTTTTTTTGTTCCTCCATAAATAATGCTGATATACTAGAGATAAAAATGAATATCAATAGGGTATTTATTACTTCCAAAGGCGGTGAAAAAACTTTTTAATGGTTTATTGATTCCAAATAAAAATGGATACAATAAATCTGTAGATGGATATTCAACTCTTTTCAAAGCAAAATAGCCTTCGAGCATGACCTGTACAAATATTAAATAGCCATCAATTCTCCAAACTAGTACTGAATTGCACAAGGATTATAACAATATAAACACTGTTCAAGGAACACTGAGCATCATTGTTCATAAAATGCCATTTCTCACCTCAGCACAAGCACAAAACCGAATCATCTCTATGGTGTACGCTTGTGCTGAAGAAGCCACAACGCACATAAAGATGCACCCTAAATAGATGTGCTAATACCTTTCCGTTCATCCAATGAAGGTAGGTTGGCCCTCAGAGTTGTTTTGAGATTGCATGAAGAGAAGGCTAGTACTTTGCCACTGAATTTAGGATCATTCAGCCTATTTGGAAAGGAGAAAAATTAAAGAGGTATAGGAATGAGTTTGGCTATTGTGTTTTTTTGTTTAGAACGATCAGGTGATATGTGTTCTCCAAAACATAAGTAGAAGAAGGCCTGGCATTTAAACTTGTATTCTTGTAACTCTATTTTTTCTTCATATGATTAGATAATAAGCAACTATACAAAGTCAAACAACCTCTGCATTCCAATAAGAAGACTCTATATCCCCCTCTCCAAGTCTTGCAAGGAAAGGACATACATTGAGAAGAGTTTATATACTCTCAAAACCTTCCAAGATCACATAATCACAATTGAGACTCAACAACTTTACAGTTACGAGTCAGACTAACCCATATTCCTGTACTCTGTTTTCCTACATGACAAAGTGATAAACAGAGGAAATGAAGATTTTTTGAATATTTCCACCATTGATACAACCCATATGTAGTTCTAGGAAGGTAGAAACCATGTTTCTACCCCAAAAGATCAACCATATGAAAAGGATGATCGAGTACATGGACGCAAGGCTTGACCCTACCCTCCTCCTTCAGGGCTCCTGATATTTCTCAACAAAATATGGCAGTGAAAGTTTGCTACCTGTGAAAAATGAATGAAACCAATATCTAGTGGTAACAACAACCTCCAAACACGTTAGAAGGCAATGAATTGACAGGGCTAACCTGGTCATGACAAGGGTCTCTAAGATGCGTTTGGTGTGGTGAGACCCGCACAACACGTGGAGATATTTCCTTAACAGAGGCTGATCATGATGCTAGCTTGGTTCAAGGTTCATATACTTTGTTTGTTCTGCTGCTACGTATGCATATATATGCTCTTAGGTATACTACTAGGGAAAATTATCCATGCTTACAAGTAGTGGAAACACTGAAATGTAAGTCCCATCATAAGTCGTCAAAATGGCCATAGATTTTGTTCAATAGCACAATGCCTGACCTGCAAAACATAAACCCCGTTTGTTAATAACATCTGGAGCTCCTTCTATTAGGGGATCTCCCTTCTACTAATTATTTCCAAAGCTCATATTTCATCTCAAATTCTAGGTTATTTATATGTTGTGTCATCCTTTCTTGTCTTCCTCATTGCAGTCTTTTATTATCAGGTGGAAATGTGCTTCTGAATTGGGTCTACATGGTCTTCTAGCATATGAATGGGACAATTTTGTTAAGAATCTTATTCTCAATGGTCTAATCTTATCATAGGAGGATGGTTCAATTGCTTGTGCTTGGAACACCTCATTTGGGAAAATAACTTCTTGCCATGCCTATAATTCTATATCAACATGTTCTTCCCCTCCCATGGTAAATTGGTGGTATAATAAGTTCCGGGACTGTCTTATTGCTCTAAAAATGAAATTATTCATATGGTTGGATTTAGAGAATTAGATATAAACATGGGACCCTCTATTTTGCAAAGGATTATCTAGGCCAAATATATGTATCCTCTATTCAAAGGACTTTGAATATGTCAATCACTTATTTTTTCTGTGTGATTTTTACATGGAACTTTGGACTGCAACCCTCAATATTTTGGACCTTGTTCCAATGTATCATATTGAACATTTCCTTTTCTTATGTGAGAAAAACATGGGTAATTATAAATCCTTTCCTATCTTCATCGCTTCGGGTGTCTAGAAGGTTCAGAATAAACATATCTTTGAAAGCAGAGATCTCTGACATCCTGCCTCATATTATGGGTTTCTTCTCTGTATGTCAAGCCTTTGAATCCTCCTCGTAGTCACTCCTTATGCTTCCCTCATAGTCCTCTATCTATAAATGTAGGTTTCTTTGATGATGCATATCATTTAGGTGTATGTGGAGGGGGTGCCATCAGTTTCCTCCCTAGAAATGGGTATTATCATATTTGGTTGAATATTGGTTCAGAGTCTAATACCAAGGCAGAGGTTTCTGTAGTTTGGGCCTTTTATATATTGAAACATCATTGAACATTATCTCCTGTCAGATTTATGGAGATTCCAAGTTTGTGATGGACTGGACAATGTTGAAGAGGAATTTTAAGGTTCTTTCCCTCAAGCACTAGATGTAACATATTTAAATTCTTAAGGGTCTCTTTCATAATCTATTATTGTAGCATATTTTGAGGGAATGTAACCAACATGCAGACTATATGTCCAAAAAATATCTATGGGTGGAGGAAGGCCACTTTTTATTTGAAGAACCATGAGGCTTACAATTATTGAGAAGGGGATATGTTCATATCCCCAGTGATCGTCCGTTGGCTCACTTCTTTTGATATGTCAAGAAATTCTATCCTTTTTGTCATCTTATGAATAAAATATTTTTGTTTGAACTGGTTATTCTTATTTGTAACTAGGATTTTAATGTTCCATACTATCCGGGTTTTTATCTTTTTTAGTAATTTTATCCATGTTCTACAAAGTTTATAGATGTTCTTTTCATGTCCATTTTTGGTCCCTGTTAGTTAATTTTGTGATGGATGTTGTTGTTGGCATTGGTGATGTCCATACCTTTGAGGTTTTTTTGGGTCATATATATGTAAATGTACTCCTCTTTCTTAATGAAAAGGATGATTTCCCTTCTCTAGAAAATATTACCCTATAAAAGGGTTGGTGTTTAGGAGTTACGAGACTCAGCAACTTTACAGTTACGAGTCAGACTAACCCATATTCCTGTACTCTGTTTTCCTACATGACAAAGTGATAAACAGAGGAAATGAAGATTTTTTGAATATTTCCACCATTGATACAACCCATATGCAGTTCTAGGCAGGTAGAAACCATGTTTCTACCCCAAAATATCAACCATATGAAAAGGATGATCGAGTACATGGAGGCAAGACTTGACCCTACCGTCCTCCTTCAGGGCTCCTGATATTTCTCAACAAAATATGGCAGTGAAAGTTTGCTACCTGTGAACAATGAATGAAACCAATATCTAGTGGTAACAACAACCTCCAAACACGTTAGAAGGCAGTGAAGTGACAGGGCTAAGCTGGTCATGACAAGGGTCTCTAAGATGCGTTTGGTGTGGTGAGACCCGCACAACACGTGGAGATATTTCCTTAACAGAGGATGATCATGATGCTAGCTTGGTTCAAAGTTCATATACTTTGTTTGTTCTACAACTACGTATGCATATATATGCTCTTAGGTATACTACTAGGGAAAATTATCCATGCTTACAAGTAGTGGAAAGACTGAACTGTAAGTCTCATCATAAGTCGTCAAAATGGCCATAGATTTGTTCAATAGCACAATGCCTGACCTGCAAAACATAAACCCCGTTTGTTAATAACATCTGGAGCTCCTTCTATTAGGGGATCTCCCTGCTACTAATTATTTCCAAAGCTCATATTTCATCTCAAATTATGGGTTGTTTATATGTTGTGTCATCCTTTCTTGTCTTCCTCATTGGAGTCTTTTATTATCAGGTGGAAATGTGCTTCTGAATTGGGTCTACATGGTCTTCTAGCATATGAATGGGACAATTTTGTTAAGAATCTTATTCTCAATGGTCTAATCTTATCATAGGAGGATGGTTCAATTTCTTGTGCTTGGAACACCTCATTTTGGAAAATAACTTCTTGCCATGCCTATAATTCTATATCAGCATGTTCTTCCCTTCCCATGGTAAATTGGTGGTATAATAAGTTTCGGGACTGTCTTATTGCTCCAAAAATGAAATTATTCATATGATTGGATTTAGAGAATTAGATATAAACATGGAACCCTCTATTGTGCAAAGGATTATCTAGGCCAAATATATGTATCCTCTATTCAAAGGACTTTGAATATGTCAATCACTTATTTTTTCTGTGTGATTTTCCATGGAACTTTGGACTGCAACCATCAATATTTTGGACCTTGTTCCAATGTATCATATTGACCATTTCCTTTTCTTATGTGAGAAAAACATGGGTAATTATAAATCCTTTCCTATCTTCATCGCTTGGGGTGTCTAGAAGGTTCAGAATAAACATATCTTTGAAAGCAGAGATCTCTGACATCCTGCCTCATATTATGGGTTTCTTCTCTGTATGTCAAGCCTTTGAATCCTCCTCGTAGTCACTCATGCTTCCCTCATAGTCCTCTATCTATAAATGTAGGTTTCTTTGATGATGCATATCATTTAGGTGTATGTGGAGGGGGTGCCATCAGTTTCCTCCCTAGAAATGGGTCTTATCATATTTGGTTGAATATTGGTTCAGAGTCTAATACCAAGGCAGAGGTTTCTGTAGTTTGGGCCCTTTTATATATTGAAACATCATTGAACATTATCTCCTATCAGATTTATGGAGATTCCAAGTTTGTGATGGACTGGATAATGGAGAAGGGGAGTTTTAAGGTTCTTTCCCTCAAGCACTAGATGTAACATATTTAAATTCTTAAGGGTCTCTTTCATAATCTATTATTCTAGCATATTTTGAGGGAATGTAACCAACATGCGGACTATATGTCCAAAAAATATCTACGGGTGGAGGAAGGCCACCTTTTATTTGAAGAACCAGGAGGCTTACAATTATTGAGAAGGGGATATGTTCATATCCCCAGTGATCTTCAGTTGGCTCACTTCTTTTGATATGTCAAGAAATTCTATCCTTTTTGTCATCTTATGAATAAAATATTTTTGTTTGAACTGGTTATTCTTGTTTGTAACTAGGATTTTAATGTTCCATACTATCCGGGTTTTTATCTTTTTTAGTAATTTTATCCATGTTCTACAAAGTTTATAGATGTTCTTTTCATGTCCATTTTTGGTCCTTGTTAGTTAATTTTGTGATGGATGTTGTTGTTGGCATTGGTGATGTCCATACCTTTGAGGTTTTTTGGGTCATATATATGTAAATGTACTCCTCTTTCTTAATGAAAAGGATGATTTCTCTTCTCTAGAAAATATTACCCTATAAAAGGGTTGGTGTTTAGGAGTTACGAGACTCAGCAACTTTACAGTTACGATTCAGACTAACCCATATTCCTGTACTCCGTTTTCCTACATGACAAAGTGATAAACAGAGGAAATGAAGATTTTTTGAATATTTCCGCCATTGATACAACCCATATGCAGCTCTAGGCAGGTAGAAACCATGTTCCTAACCAAAAATATCAACCATATGAAAAGGATGATCGAGTACATGGAGGCAAGGCTTGACCCTACCCTCCTCCTTCAGGGCTACTGATATTTCTCAAAAAAATATGACAGTGAAATTTTGCTACCTGTGAACAATGAATGAAACCAATATGTAGTGGTAACAACAACCTCCAAACACGTTAGAAGGCAGTGAAGTGACAGGGCTAACCTGGTCATGACAAGGGTCTCTAAGATGCGCTTGGTGTGGTGAGACCCGCACAACACGTGGAGATATTTCCTTAACAGAGGTTGATCATGATGCTAGCTTGGTTCAAGGTTCATATACTTTGTTTGTTCTGCTGCTACGTATGCATATATATGATCTTAGGTATACTACTACTGCAAATTATCCATGCTTACAAGTAGTGGAAAGACTGAACTGTAAGTCCCGTCATAAGTCGTCAAAATGGCCATAGATTTTCTTCAATAGCACAATGCCTGACCTGCAAAACATAAACCCCATTTGTTAATAACATCTGGAGCTCCTTCTATTAGGGGATCTCCCTTCTACTAATTATTTCCAAAGCTCATATTTCATCTCAAATTCTGGGCTGTTTATATATTGTGTCATCCTTTCTTGTCTTCCTCATTGCAGTCTTTTATTATCAGGTGGAAATGTGCTTCTGAATTGGGTCTACATGGTCTTCTAGCATATGAATGGGACAATTTTGTTAAGAATCTTATTCTCAATGGTCTAATATTATCATAGGAGGATGGTTCAATTGCTTGTGCTTGGAACACCTCATTTGGGAAAATAACTTCTTCCCATGCCTATAATTCTATATCATCATGTTCTTCCCTTCCCATGGTAAATTGGTGGTATAATAAGTTCCGGGACTGGCTTATTGCTCCAAAAATGAAATTATTCATATGGTTGGATTTAGAGAATTGGATATAAACATGGGACCCTCTATTGTGCAAAGGATTATCTAGGCCAAATATATGTATCCTCTATTCAAAGGACTTTGAATATGTCAATCACTTATTTTTTCTGTGTGATTTTTCCATGGAACTTTGGACTGCAACCCTCAATATTTTGGACCTTGTTCCAATGTATCATATTGACCATTTCCGTTTCTTATGTGAGAAAAACATGGGTAATTATAAATCCTTTCCTATCTTCATCGCTTGGGGTGTCTAGAAGGTTCAGAATAAACATATCTTTGAAAGTAGAGATCTCTGACATCCTGCCTCATATTATAGGTTTCTTCTCTGTGTGTCAAGCCTTTGAATCCTCCTCGTAGTCACTCCTTATGCTTCCCTCATAGTCCTCTATCTATAAATGTAGGTTTCTTTGATGATGCATATCATTTAGGTGTATGTGGAGGGGGTGCCATCAGTTTCCTCCCTAGAAATGTGTCTTATCATATTTGGTTGAATATTGGTTCAGAGTCTAATACCAAGGAAGAGGTTTCTGTAGTTTGGGCCCTTTTATATATTGAAACATCATTGAACATTATCTCCTCTCAGATTTAGGGAGATTCCAAGTTTGTGATGGACTGGATAATGGAGAAGGGGAATTTTAAGGTTCTTTCCCTCAAGCACTAGATGTAACATATTTAAATTCTTAAGGGTCTCTTTCATAATCTATTATTCTAGCATATTTTGAGGGAATGTAACCAACATGCGGACTATATGTCCAAAAAATATCTATGGGTGGAGGAAGGCCACTTTTTATTTGAAGAACCAGGAGGCTTACATTTATTGAGAAGGGGATATGTTCATATCCCCAGTGATCTTCAGTTGGCTCACTTCTTTTGATATGTCAAGAAATTCTATCCTTTTTGTCATCTTATGAATAAAATATTTTTGTTTGAACTGGTTATTCTTATTTGTAACTAGGATTTTAATGTTCCATACTATCCGGGTTTTTATCTTTTTTAGTAATTTTATCCATGTTCTACAAAGTTTATAGATGTTCTTTTCATGTCCATTTTTGGTCCGTGTTAGTTAATTTTGTGATGGATGTTGTTGTTGGCATTGGTGATGTCCATACATTTGACGTTTTTTTGGGTCATATATATGTAAATGTACTCCTCTTTCTTAATGAAAAGGATGATTTCTCTTCTCTAGAAAATATTACCCTATAAAAGGGTTGGTGTTTAGGAGTTACGAGACTCAGCAACTTTACAGTTACGAGTCAGACTAACCCATATTCCTGTACTCTATTTTCCTACATGACAAAGTGATAAATAGAGGAAATGAAGATTTTTTGAATATTTCCACCATTGGTACAACCCATATGCAGTTCTAGGCAGGTAGAAACCATGTTTCTACCCCAAAATATCAACCATATGAAAAGGATGATCTAGTACATGGAGGCAAGGCTTGACCCTACCCTCCTCCTTCAGGGCTCCTGATATTTCTCAACAAAATATGGCAAGGAAAGTTTGCTACCTGTGAACAATGAATGAAACCAATATCTAGTGGTAACAACAACCTCCAAACACGTTAGAAGGCAGTGAAGTTACAGGGCTAACCTGGTCATGACAAGGGTCTCTAAGATGCGTTTGGTGTGGTGAGACCCCCACAACACGTGGAGATATTTCCTTAACAGAGGTTGATCATGATGCTAGCTTGGTTCAAGGTTCATATACTTACTCTGTTTGTTCTGCTGCTACGTATGCATATATATGCTCTTAGGTATACTACTAGATATACTACTGGAACTAGAACTGTTAGTGTCGCTTCAAAAAAAATTAGTGAATTAGCAATAACATAGTAGTGAGCTTGAGTGGACCCTCAGGGGGACTCTACACCAGCTAGGATCTATCCACCTAACTATTTTCAACATCATGCAATGCCAAAAAAAAATTACAGTCTATTCAAGAGTGATTAAAATCTATATTTATCTTTTTCCATAAATCAGACACTGACACACAAGACAGAGTTCCGAGTCATCATTATGCTCATACAAAATAAAAATTCAACCTTTCTAACACAAGGGCACAAAAAGAGTTGACAATCGCAGGCATAGTAGAAAAAATATTCACATTTAGAATCAATTTTGAAAAATGACGTCCATTTGCAGAGTTTTGCGTACCACCACCTTTACACATTAAGCTTTGCTCTTAGTATCCTTCTCTACATACACGAAAAAGTTGTCTCCCATATATTTTTCTCTCATGGCTATTTACTCTCACATTTCTGACTTGATCTAACGTAATTCTCCATCTGCTGTACCCACTCCCCATGAGAGAATTGTCTTACAAAAATATATCAAATTTAGCCAATTATCAAACCATAGGTCAATTGGGTGTAGCTCCAATTATTGAGTAAGGGTTCTTGCTTCAGAGAACTACAACTTCCACCTTCAGATTTCCAGAAAAGGTGATCATGTTTCTGACTCATTTACAATAAGGACTGCTTCGGAAGTCTGTCGTAATTAAGGGCTAATTGATACCATAATTCTGAGCCTCAATGTTTCAGCCATTGTCTCACCTAAGTGACATCAATAGGACCGCAGGCATATAAATGCAAGCTATTAAGAAATCTAAATTTTTCTGTTGAGGCAAATTTCCAGAATAATATAAAGCCAAGTGAATAACTCTAATATTGATTTTCATGACTTGCTTCAGAATTTGCTCACAACTGTAATGGCTTTGTCCTGGTCCAACGATGATTCAGAGATCTGAAATGGATCGATGCTTGAAATTAGGTTCATAACTAAGGCTGAAAATATATCCCTTGGTCCTTGAAATAATCCAATATCACAATAGCTAATGAATTCCCTTCAATTTACTTAGGATTCTGCTTTAGACTTGATGATACAAATAGTAAAGTTCAGGATTTGAAGATAGCAGAGTTGAAGGATCTCAAATTGTTTAAAGTATTGAGTAAGGGTTCTTGCTTCAGAGAACTGCAACTTCCACCTTTATATTTCCAGAAGAAGGTGATCATGTTTCTGACTCATTTACAATAAGGACTGCTTCGAAAGTCTGTCGTAATTAAGGGCTAATCGATACCATAATTCTGAGCCTCAATGTTTCAGCCATTCTCTCACCTAAGTGACATCAATAGGACCGCAGGCATATAAATGTAAGCTATTAATAAATCTAAAGTTTTCTATTGAGGCAAATTTCCAGAATAATATCAACCCAAGTGAATAACTCTAATATTGATTTTCATGACTTGCTTCAGAATTTGCTCACAGCTGTAATGGCTTTGTCCTGGTCCAAGGATGATTTAGAGATCTAAAATGGATCCATGCTTGAAATTAGGTTCATAACTAAGGCTGAAAATATATCCCTTGGTCCTTGAAATAATCCAGTATGACAATAGCTACTGAATGCCCTTAAATTTACTTAGGATTCTCCTTTAGACTTGATGATACAAATAGTAAGTTCAGGATTTGAAGACAGCAGAGTTGAAGGATCTCGAATTGTTCAAAGTATTGAGTAAGGGTTCTTGCTTCAGAGAACTACAACTTCCACCTTCAGATTTCCAGAAGAAGGTGATCATGTTTCTGACTCATTTACAATAAGGACTGCTTCAAAATTCTGTCGTAATTAAGGGCTAATCGATACCATAATTCTGAGCCTCAATTTTTCAGCCATTGTCTCACCTAAGTGACATCAATAGGACCGCAGGCATATAAATGTAAGCTATTAAGAAATCTAAAGTTTTCTATTGAGGCAAATTTCCAGAATAATATCAAGCCAAGTGAATAACTCTTATATTGATTTTCATGACTTGCTTCAGAATTTGCTCACAACTGTAATGGCTTTGTCCTGGTCCAAGGATGATTTAAAGATCTGAAATGGATCCATGCATGAAATTAGGTTCATAACTAAGGCTGAAAATATATCCCTTGGTCCTTGAAATAATCCAGTATGACAATAGCTAATGAATTCCCTTCAATTTACTTAGGATTCTGCTTTAGAATCGATGATACAAATAGTAAGTTCAGGATTTGAAGACAACAGAGTTGAAGGATCTCGAATTGTTCAAAGTATTGAGTAAGGGTTCTTGCTTCAGAGAACTGCAACTTCCACCTTCCGATTTCCAGAAGAAGGTGATCATGAATTCTTATCAACAAACTTCTAAGTGATTTTTTTTTCTCTTACTTGGGCTTGTCCTCACCTGAGCTCTGATACCATGTTAAATTTTGATTAACATGTTCTTTTCTTAGGACAATCACTTCAATGATCTACATCAACCTATCAGGGGATTCCTAAACCTTAATATGCCATGTTACATTCAAAAAGGGAAAAAATGAACTTACTCTGGAGGCAGTTGTCCTCTACAATATTGAAAAATACAAGCTACTTGACATATCATTCTGATAGGAATAAAATAAATTTACATTTTGTTGTTTCCATATCCTCGTCCTCTTTAAGATTGTTCGAGCTACTTGACATCATTTTGTCTTGCCTTGAAGTTCTTTGAAGTACATTGATAAGCAGAAAAACCTTTATCGCTTCCGAAACATCTTCACCATGCACTTTCTAGGTAGAAATGTTAGGACGTCTTATTATTTTCAATGGCATATTACCACAAGAACGCCTGAGATGAGGGATACCCTGATTATGTCCAGAACAGATACAAATTGGTGTATTTTCAATGGTATATTACCACAAGTCTTCTTATTTTCAATAGCATATTACCACAAGAACACTTGAGATGAGAGATACCCAGATTACGTCCAGAAAAGATACAAATTGGTGGTTCTTTTAGTGACCTATCCCTAGCATCTAAGATACCCTTACTACACTAGTTCTCCACACAAACTGCATTTCCATCTACAAATCGAGACATAAGTTGAATGAAATAATTCACTGTGTCTTTGTTGTGAAGGTTGATTCAACCATAAGTCCAACATTTTGCTCTTGATAACCTGTTTAGTTGAGGCCACATAGCTTAGGACAAAACCAACTAGCATTTTCGCCAATTGGACTAGACGATGTTATTGATATAGAACAAAAATCCCCACAGTTTTTGTTTGGAATACTCGTATGGTACTTTTTTAAGCAGAGAACAATTGTACAATGACTGGCATTTTACAGACGTGATGTCTTAATTTTGGTTGATAAATGCTCTGTTTTATAAGCTCTGCATTTATAAGCTCTGTTTTGGTTGATAAGACATTTATTTATCATAAGATGTGAATTTTATAAGTGGTTTGAATTTATTTTTTGTTTGACATACACTGATATAGATCATCAGTTCGAGGTGTCCTTCAGAAACCTGACTCCTTGATGCATTTGTTAGTGCTTCCGCTTGTTATTAGTTGCTTGTCCCTATCTGCAGGAAAATTTTAATTTCTATGGACCTCTTCCACTTAGAAAAACACAACGTAAGGTCTTGATCTCCATTGAATCCATTCCCTCTAGTTCCATAGTGTTGGCATAAATAATTTTAGCTACTGCCTGCTCTTTGGGTATCCCTACAATTCGTATACCGTGGCTCAATGCAGTGATGATTCAGACAAGTGTATAATGTGATTTGAAGGACACCTTATCTCATTTGCAGTGAACATTGATTTAAACTAGTGTGTAATGAGATTTCATGTTTCTTACTATACTCTGTCTTCAAATTAAAAGTCCATCCATGCTGCATAACAGTACCAATTTCTTGGTGATCCAACCATACTCTGTCTTCAAATTTAACAGTCCATCCATGTTGCATAACAGTACTAGTTCTTGGTGATCCAACCATCATGGATATTGCAGCTTATGGTAATTCCATTTTTAAGTGTTCGTTAGTAGTACTTTCCAATCAGGGAATTCCTAAACCTTAATATGTTGTGTTAAATTCAAAGATACTTTCAAATCAGGGGATTCCTAAACCTTAATATGCCATGTTACATTCAAAAAGGGAAAAAATGAACTTACTCTGAAGGCATTTGTCCTTTAAATTACCACACTTCGAGACTATCATTCATTTTACTTCAAAGTGGGAAGAGGTGAAATTTTAGCCTACCAAGACTTTCAGTGAGAAGATAATAATAATAAACACAAATAATTAAAAAAAAAAATCACTGGAAGATCATAACCCAGAATGTCAAGCCTAAGATCAAGGAAATCTTAAAGATGATATAAAAGATGTTCCAATTTGGTGTCAAAACGTTAGTAGAAGTGATTTCACTATTAAACAAGGTATAAGGTAATTATGGAATCTCAATTTTCAAGAGAAGTGAGTGGTGGTGGGATTTATTATGATAACTGCATTTTCCTTTGGAAATTATAATTACATTGTAGTTAGCTTTATCAAATTAACTTCTCACTTGGGCAAGTGGAATTAAAATAGGTTAGGTTGGGCCTCATCAATGTCTGTTGTGCAAAAACAATGAGGAAAATGTTCATCATTTGTTTATCTCTTGTCGTTATATTGTTCAAATCCTATTTAAATTTTTCATTGACCTCAAGCCAAAGGTTCCTTGGTCCTATGTTATTTTGATGGAATGTGTATAAGTTTGGTTCTTTAATAATTTTCTTAAATGCTTTGAAGCTCTTGTAGTGTTATTCATATATGGTATTTGGTAAACAAAGAACTATAGCATTTTTCAAGACAAGGACATTCTTATTTCTATTACTGTTGGCTCTATTATATCTAGCGCATTAAAGGTTGGAGGATATAGCCACAAGGAAGCCTAAGCTATCAGTAATGATAGCTTTGGATTTTGAGTTTATTTATTTATGGTGTTAGTTAAGACCATCTCTGCATTTGTGGGGTATGTGTTTTTCTTTTTCTCATTCCTGATCACTATTTCCATATTCAATATTCTCTCGATAGAGGATCAACTAACCAAGCATAGTTTACTTCCCTAAGAAAACTTATTGAGGTTGTTATGCTTAGAGGTGTTAAGAAGTTGCAGATCATGAGTTATTCCAACCTTGTATTGATTAGGCCAATAGGAAAGCATCAATTAATAAATATAAATCTATGTCATTTGTTGGTGGACTTTTATAGCTCAATTATATCTTTTAAATGAAATTCTTTCATGAACATTCTTCACGAACTCAACACTTCAACAGACTTTGACAAATATTCTTTCAGGGACATTCTTCATGAACTCAATACTTCAGCGAATGAGTTATCAAAGGGGACTTTGACTTTGTCCCCTGTTGCCATAAATATTTACAAGTTCTTGACGGTGTGATGAAAGATTTTACAGACTTCTTTTTGAAGTCTTCCTATAATGTCCCTTATGTTATAAAGTAAGGATTTTTTTGAAGAAGATAAGGTTATATAACCTGAGGTAGTAGATAGATTGGAAAAGGGGTTTTTTGTAAAGCTAATTAATCACGTATAGTGGAAAGGCCCATAGGGAATGAATTTTTAGTTGTGAACAGATAACGTCTATGAAAACGTATATGTTATGTCTCCAATGCATGAGGATCACCTGTCTTCCATTAGTATTTTGAGTTTGTACTTGGAACATATGATCAAACTGTCCCTGTTAGCAAACTGTCTGTTAGCAATGGGTCAATGTAGTGATCATTCAGACAAGTGCATAATGTGATTTGAAGGACACCTTATCTCATTTGCAGTGAACATTGATTTAAACTAGCGCATAATGAGATTTCATGTTTCTTACTATACTCTGTCTTCGAATTTAACAATCCATCCATGCTACATAACAGTACTAGTTTCTTGGTGATCCAACCATACTCTGTCTTCAAATTTAACAGTCCATCCATGCTGCATAACAGTACTAGTTTCTTGGTGATCCAACCATCATGGATATCGCAGCGTATGGTAATTCCATTTTTAAGTGTTCGTTAGTAGTACTTTCCAATCAGGGAATTCATAAACCTTAATATGTTGTGTTAAATTCAAAGATACTTTCCTATCAAGGGATTCCTAAACCTTAATATGCCATGTTACATTCAAAAAGGGAAAAAATGAACTTACTCTGGAGGCAGTTGTCCTCTCAATTACCACACTTTGAGACTATCATTTATTTGCAATTAATCAATTAGAAATAGAGAGATTTTTACTGTCCTACATCTCGATTGTCTTCTTCATCTTTTCCTAGTGCTTTTCTCATGGTTGTGCATGTTGAAGCTGCTTCTCCTTTGAAGGTATGAAAGAACCATGGAAATAGGTATCAAAGACAAAAATGGTCCTGCTGAGACTCAAATGGTGAAGATAAATAGATATTGATGACGAGTTTATGTGAAATTCATGGAGCAAACCTTTAATCGAAACATTTTGAAAGAGAATGGATGAGGACATAAAGAGATAAAGAAATGGGATGGTTTCAAAGAGAAAGAAGTCAACAACAACGGAAAATGGGAGAACAAACAAACGAGGAAGAAGAATGAAAATGAGTAAGCTTTTTTTCAAATCAACAAAATTTATAAACGAGAGGAGACAATTCTGTTTATTCCCTCGATCTTATTTTTCCTTTCTTTGTTTTGCGTACCACCACCTTTGCACATTAAGCCTTGCTCTTAGTATCCTTCTCTAGGAAGCAAGTAGCGAAGGACTATCAGGAGAGAAAGGAATCGAATTAGGAGATAAGCGCAAGATAGAGGTTGGTCTCCTTTGTTCTTCTCTCATCTATATTTCATAAAGGAAAAACGAAAGTAGCTTTACTTTGTTTGTTTCTAAGGTAGCTACCACACCTTAGTGGGATAAGAAGTTCTGTGTAGACACCTTTCCCTGTAACAAAATGGCGACTCCGCTGGGGAGCAACTAGGTTGTTTGTTTATCTTCCTTGTTGTTTATTTTATAAGCTTACAGACGGAGTCTGAAGTCAAGCCAGGTAGCTTTCGAACTACATTTGCTATGCAAATGAAAAGTAGATAAATGCCGCTTCAGTCAATCTCCGGGATTTGTTTATGAATTAAACAACTGATTTACAAACTCTCTAATTGCCCCTGTGGTAGCTCCAATAACCTCCTTAGATTTACCCCTGATTTTTGGTTTACTGATTACCATTTGCTTGGCCAAAACCCCTGAACTGAACTGCAAACGGTGACCTGGAACCCAAGCAAAGTCTCGTCTCTAGCCCAGCGCAGGCTCTGTTATGTTAATCTAAAATTCAGCGCACTTCCCGAGTGTAGTAGGTGCACTGCATTTCAAGTTCACTGTGTTACAGGTGCGCTGATCAGACTAGGCATTGTTCCTCAGTTTTGGTTTCTGTGTTCATTCTTTTCAGTTCAATTCATGAGTTTTGTTGTTTGTAATCAGTATATCTCTGTTTGAAACCCCTTTCCTTGCTGATATTCCACCTCCATTGTGCAAAATAACTGTAAATGTTTTTGTGTATTTGTTGAGTCATTTTCAGTTCTCCTTTGCAAAAACTAACGTAATTGTATTGTCGTTTCTTGATTTGAAAGTGTCGCAAGTGTTGTTTTCAGTCATAGGAGAGAGTTTGGTTGCTCTTGATAGTTGATTACCCTGTTACTATTGTATTTGGTATGAATTTGTAGTTTTTCTAGTGTCGAAAGCAAGTATTCATTTCCAAATCGTAAATTGTTGTGATTGTCTTCATTTTTTATTTTGAAAAGAAACTTGTTAGTAACTCTCGCTTGAAAAGTAATTCAGATTTGCGCATTAGCTTTCTTTTTATCATTCACATACTAAGAAAGCCAAAAACAAATACATGCATGTGCATTTGCATTTAGACTGTTTGATTGGTTTGATTTGCATTTGAATTTAGAGGGGAAGTACCCAGTGGGTTTCCTCCTGGAAATTCATTATGCAGAGCAAAAAAAGGAATATCAAACCACAAATGGGACATCTGAATTCGCTATGTCTAAGTGCCTACTTTGCTGCAATCAATAGCCTTTTCTAACTATGTTTATTTTCTTTCTTAACTGTGCCAAGCACTATGTTACAATGTCAACTATGGCATTCTAGTATCTTCTATTTTTCATTTTCAAATACTATATCTAGCTGCTGCATTGCTGTATTCTTCGTGTGCCAAATGCTTCATCGTTGCTGCACTAATAGCCATGCCTTTTGCTGATATTAACCATGCCAATTGTGTGATGGTATTTGATAAATGTTTATAAGTCTGTTAACTGTGTTTTAATCATTATCATATTATCCTGTTCGAGCTTATTCGTCTCTTGTGCCAAATTCCAGTGTAGTAAGTTTTAATGCTTCTCTTTATTGCATTTCAGAAAAAAATGGTCGTCTAAGTTTTATTAAGCATTGCACTCAAATGAAAATACCCTCTCCTATCACACTCTAATATTTTCTTTTGTTGCTTCTGGAGGTAGAAAACATAAAGATGCTTCTCTCTTTTATTCAAATACTTTTTTGCATTTAATATGATTGGGTTCACTTGAACAGGTGCAGTAGCTTGTGCTGAGCACCCCCTATAAAGATCTGATGCAGTCTACTCGGTTCATCTACTTTCTCCTTGGCCTTTGACTTCTGTCTTTTCTGCATATATTCTGATCCCCTCTATGTCAGCCATGTTGGGGGCACAGGGCTGCCTCCCTTCTTCCTCGTACAATGATTGGTTTAACAGCCCCTCCAAGGTTCCCTGTCTACACCAGGAACTTGGTCACATATTTTGATTTTATCCATCTTCCTCCCTCCAGTTAAATGCCACCTCAAACATGTAACCCTACAACAAATCCAAAGCTGCCCACTAGATCCATCATCCACTACCCATTGTGTGAATGTGTGGCTTGAATAGATGGACCACCACCATAATGTCAACATAGGAGCAACTTTAAAGATCCCCTATGCACTAAATGCCTAGATCCAATTGAAATATGAAGTTATGAACAAAATAGACCCTTGGCCCAAAGTCCAGTATAGCCATCAACATAATTAAAACCTTGAAGGGTGAGTCACATCAACAAAACAATGAACAATAAATGATATGGCACCTGAACATCTGCACCGTAGTAGAACAGCGAGAGTCATCATTGATTAGCTTTGAAGGCCATCCCAAAACATTGGGAAACATAAATATCACTGGAAGTTCCATCCTTCATTACCATCATCCTGAGGTCACCACATATTAGATAACCCCAAGAGGATGCAAGGTACCTTTTCATCCAAAGTATGCTCTACTAGATGTAGTTGTGGCAGTGGCATAGCCAAACTTAGCACCTCTCCCTTATTTCTCAGACTCACTGACTTGTACTTTGTCACTACTCAAACCCTTGTCTTGAGCATTGGGATGGCACAAGTAGCAAAGTTGATGATCATCAGCCGGGACCCTACTCATTATGAAAAAGGCACCTCTTCAGTGCTCAAGTAGCTAACAAAATGCTCAAGATCCATTGCAACTTTGTCCACTTGGGCATGTATTTGTAGGGAATAATTATTCACAACTGTGGATTTGTTAGACCTACAGAAATCTCATTGATCAGACATAGTTCCTAGTTCGTAGTGGACTTGACTTCAAAGATGTATCAAACTTGTACTTCGTGTTTTGTAATGCACCTTAACGGTAGTACAGCATGTGCTCCGTTGAATTATCACATTTTCACTTCCCAGTGATAAGGGATATACATGACTGTATATATCTTCTAATGTATAACCTATGCACACCTATGATGTAATGATTAATCCTAGGAGCAACCAAATATGAGAACTTAACTGCCAGTTTTGTTCCCAGGTAGGAATATCAACAAACCATTTTCTTTAAATCATTCTACTTTAGAGTGGGATGAGGTGAAATTTTAGCCTACCAAGACGTTTAGTGAGAAGATAATAATAATAAACACAAATAATTAAAAAAAAAAAAATCACTAGAAGATCATAACCCAGAAGCTAGTACTCCAGAAGAATTTCCAGAGGACCCCAAGCTAGTGGAAATCTCCAAGTAAAAAGAATGCTAACGTGTTGTCAAGGAAATCTGTAATAAAAAAGAATGTCACGCTATGCTTTAGTCTCAGGCCTCTCCAAGAAAACATATATGTTATGTCTCCAATGCATGAGGATCACCTATATTCCATTAGTATTTTGAGTTTGTACTTGGAACATATGATCAAACTGTCCCTGTTAGCAAACTGTCTTGGTTATCAAACTCTCTGTTAGCAAACTGTCCCTGTGCCTTCTTATCTGGTGAGCCAAACTCCTTTTGTTTCCATGTATCACAATTTGGGTAGAGAGTGCCACCTTTCATGCTTCCTCTCCTTGGGACTTTTTATTGATGATGTTATTGAGGTGTAGAGGGATTCCCCCCCCCCCTTGAAACATACTCAAAGAGTTCCTTTGTCTTTTGAAACTGCTTGCTTAGCCATTTGATTGACTTGGGAGTTGAATCTTTTTCTAACCTGAAAATAGTGGTCTTATTTAAATACATTGAGTAGCAGGACCATTTTATGATAGATGCATGCCAGGGCTTAAGAGGAAGGAGCTCTTTCCTGCTTCAGTGATCTTGTGATTGTGTTGGAGTCCTCAACTGAAATTTCTTGCTTAGCCATCTGATTGACTTGGCAGTTGAATCTTTTTCTAACCTGAAAATAGTGGACTTATTTAAATGCATTGAGTAGCAGGACCATTTTATGATAGATGCATGCTAGGGCTTAGGAGGAGGGAACTGCTTCAGTGATATTGTGATTATGTTGGAGTCCTCAACAATAACTACATCCCTTTGCACAATGTCCTTCAGGAACCTGACTCCTTGATACATTATTAGTGCTTCCATTTGTTATTAGTTGCTTGTCCCTATCTCCAGGAAAATTTTAATTTCTAGGGACTTCTTCCACTCAGAAAAACACAACGTAAGGTCTTGATCTCCATTGAATCCATTCCCTCTAGTTCCATAGTGTTGGCATAAAATTTTTTAGCTACTGCTACTCTTTGGATATCCTTACAATTCGTATATTGTGGCTCAATGCAGTGATGATTCAAACTAGTTTATAATGTGATTTGAAGGACACCTTATCTTATTTGTAGTGAACATTGATTTAAACTAGTGCGTAATGAGATTTTATGTTTTTTACTAAACTCTGTCTTCAAATTTAGAAAAATTCCTTCCTGCCACTTATGCCACGACACCTCTATCTTGGCACAAAATCACACATATTTCAAGATCATTGGCTTCTTAGGTTGGTTTTATTGAATTCCAACTATGGAGGCATGCGTTCTTTTAGCATGAGGAAGAATGTAAGAATGAGATATGTTCTTTCAGCATGAGGAAGAATGTAAGAATTACATGGAAAGAAACTCTCCAAGAAAACGTATATGTTATGTCTCCCATGCATGAGGATAATGTGTCTTCCATATATTATTTTCAGTTTGTACTTGGAGCATATGATCAACAGGGTAGGTGAAAGCAATGTTGAAACTATTGGTATTGGAAAAATATCGGCAAGGGTCCAGAAAACATCTTATTGGCAATATCGGCGAAAATATCAACAAAATATCGGCAAGCATAAAAAATATTTTTTTTTTCAAAATTTTTAACATAGCCGATATTTTGCCGATATTTTGGAAATATCGCGATATTTTCAAAACAAAAAAATATCGCGATATTTTCTCGGCGATATATCGTTTTGCCAAAAATATCGCAATATTTTCGAATCGCCGACATTATCAACAGTGGGTGAAAGAGCCTTTTATACAATGTGGTCAAAAGATAGAGCCTTTGCAAGGGATACAGGGAAGCAATGAATTATTGGTTTATGAGAGGAAGCCCATCCTTTGATAAGAAAACACATGTGATGTTTTTGTATGGAGTTTCTAGATAACTCGTGATAGAATTTTAGGTAACTCCCTTCTTCCAGCTCCATGTAGAGGACCTCTTTTCCTTATAGAGAGACTTATCCCAGACCAAATCCATCTCTTTTACCAAGCTTTCTATCCAAAGCTTGAGATGGTAGGATAGATTTTGTTTCCGCTTTCAATGGTAGGATAGATTTGTGGTATACATAAATCTGGCACTTGCTAGATTTCTCACTCTACAATGTTTCTATCCGCTCGAATTTGCGCTAAAAGGAAATCTAACACATGTTAGATTTTCTTTTACATTGCAACGTTGTTAAGATAGCACACATTAGACTTATTTAGTCCTACAATGTTGTTATGTTCTTGTGTTTGTTCTTGAAGGAAATATAACATGTGTTAGATTTCTTTCAAATTAAATTGTGCTTGAGTTTGTGTTGGAAGAAAATTTAACACAATCTAGAAGTCTTATACTCTACAACGTTGTTGGCGGCAACGTGCTTGTATTTGTGGTAGACATAAATGTAGCACATGTTAGATTTCTCGCTCTACAATGTTGTTGTTGGCAACGTGCTTGCATTTGTGTTAGACATAAATCTAGCAATTGCTATATTTCTCACTCTAGAATATTTCTATGTGCTTGAGTTTGTGCTAAAAGGAAATCTAACACATGTTAGATTTTGTTATACATTGCAATGTTGTTAATCTAGCAAATGTTAGACTTATTTAGTCCTAAAATGTTGTTAGGTTCTTGCGTTTGTGCTAGAAGGAAATATAACATGTTTTATATTTCTTTCAAATTTAAATTTGCTTGTGTTTGTGTTGGAAGAAAATTCAACACAAGTGAGATTTCTTATACTCTACAAGGTTGTTGTTGGCAACATGCTTTTATTTGTGGTAGACATAAATTTAGCACTTGCTATATTTCTCACTCTACAATGTTTCTATGTGCTTGAGTTTGTGCTAAAAGGAAATCTAACACATGTTGGATTTTCTTTTACATTGCAATGTTGTTAATCTAGCACACATTAGACTTATTTAGTCCTAATATGTTGTTATGTTCTTGTGTTTGTGCTAGAAGGAAATATAGCATGTGTTAGAATTCTTTCAAATTTAAATGTGCTTGTGTTTGTGTTGGAAGAAAATTTAACACAAGCTAGATTTCTTATACTCTACAATGTTGTTGTTGGCAACATGCTTGTATTTGTGCTAGACAGAAATCTAGCACTTGCTAGATTTCTCACTCAGTAATGTTTCTATGTGCTCCAATTTGTGCTAAAAGGAAATCTAACAAATGTTAGATTTTATTTTACATTGCAATGTTGTTAATCTAGCACACATTATAGACTTATTTAGTCCTACAATGTTGTTATGTTCTTGTGTTTGTGCTAGAAGGAAATATAGCATGTGTTAGATTTCTTTCAAATTTAAATGTCGTTGTGTTTGTGTTGGAAGAACATTTAACACAAGCTAGATTTCTTATACTCTACAATGTTATTGTCAGCAATGTGCTTTTAATTGTGGTAGACATAAATCTAGCACTTGCTAGATTTATCACTCTACAATGTTTCTATGTGCTCAAGTTTGCGCTAAAAGAAAATCTAACACATGTTAGATTTTATTTTAAATTGCAATGTTGTTAATCTAGCACACAATAAACTTGTTTAGTCTTACAATGTTGTTATGTTCTTGTGTTTGCGTTTAAAGGAAACTCTACAATGTTTCTATGTGCTCAAGTTTGCGCTAAAAGAAAATCTAACACATGTTAGATTTTATTTTAAATTGCAATGTTGTTAATATAGCACACAATAAACTTGTTTAGTCTTACAATGTTGTTATGTTCTTGTGTTTGCGTTTAAAGGAAATATAACATGTGTTCAATTTCTTTCAAATTAAAATGTGTTTGTGTTTGTGTTGGAAGAAAATTTAACACAATCTAGACTTCTTATACTCTACCACGTTGTTGTTGGCAACGTGCTTGTATTTGTGGTAGACATAAATCTAGCACTTGATAGACTTCTCACTCTACAATGTTTCTATGTGCTCGAGTTTGCACTAAAATGAAATCTAACACATGTTAGATTTTATTTTACATTGCAATGTTGTTAATGCTAACATGTTTTTATTTAGGCTAAAAGAAAATCTAGCTTGTGCTAGATTTTTTTTGTCGTGTAGTGTTGTCATTGGAGATATTTATATGTTTGTTATAAGTAAATGTAATTTTGAGTAAATTTTTCTCACCCTACAATGTTGTTATGTGATTAATTTCGCATTAGAAGGAATTATAGTATGAATTATATTTCTTTCACCTTGTAATGTTGTTATTTGCAACATTCTTGTATTTTTTATAGGAGGAAATCTTTGTACACTATCCCATTCTTAGACCACATATTCCATATGAAGGGCCTTCTAATCGTTTCAAGGTTTAAATTTTTTTATATTGTAACAATAGTCTACGTAGGCATGGACTAAAACTTCATAGTCTCTAAAAGGCAAGGTCAAATGTCCCAAGAAATATTATTATTCCAATGACTTTATTGACATTGTGTTTATGTTTTTGCTTTACAATACAATGTTGTTGTTGGCAATCTTCTTGTATGCGATAGAATATAGTCTAGCATGGGTTTCATTTCCTTTGCCTTGCAATATTTTTATGACAATATGTTTGTGGTTTGTGGTATAAGGAAATCTAGCTTGTGCTATATTTATTTTGTTTTCCAATGTTTTTCTTGGAAATATGAATGTGTTCGTGCTAAAAATAATTCTAGCACATGCTAGATTTCTTTCACCTTACAATGTTTTTTTTTTGACAATATCCATGCGTTTGTAATAGAAATAAATCTAGGATGCAAATGAAATATGCTTTTGTTCATGTTAGAAGTAATTATATCACATTCTAAATTTATTTCACCTTGCAAAGTTGGTATGTGTTTGTCTTTGTGCTAGACAAAGATCTAGAAGAAAATATAATGATTGCCATAGTTAATGTTCTTTCATTGTGTTTTGCTATTATTTCATCTAAAGCAAACTAAGAATATACATGACTATAAGAGATAAATTTTGTGTATATATGTTGTTATTTTGGTCTATACAATTTTTTTTGTTTATTCACAATGTAATGTCTTTTGGAAATGTTCTTATGCTTGTGCTGGAAGGAAACCTAGTAGATATTTGCTTTCCTATATTCACGATTAAAATAATATAAAAAATTATTTCGAGGTGCCCATTTTCTAACCTTGATTAGCTATTATTGTGAGTTATACAATTGCTATTATTCTTGTTCATTTTGTTACACCTATAATTATGCGAATAGTTGTAGTATTTATAAATTCATATTTTCTTCAATAATTCGAAATTGTGATAACATTTTTTTTACTTTATTCTCAGATACCATGGACTATGAAGCTAGTGAGAATTCAAAGGAAGCATCCAAGGAAAAAGGAAGTTCAAGAAACATGACTCCAAATTCTTTAATTTGTATGACAATTTTAATTTATACTTTGTTAAAATTGTTAGACATTGTGTTAATAACTGGTTGTTGATTAATAAAACCCATGGAAATAGCCTTAGGATTTGGGTTTTAATGGGGACAACCCATACTAACATGGGTATTTTTTTCCAAGAAATTTTAAATATGTGATAACTTTTGGTGTCATATACTAAACTTGCATAACATATGTACTCATTTATTATTGTGCGTGTAAATGAAAATCATGTATTATAAGGTTGTTTAATACTATTTGTTATTTCATGTCTTCCATTAAATTTTTCTTTCTAGAAACCGTGAAACTGGTGGGCTTGAAATTCGAAGTAAAGTAGCGAAGACAAAAAGAAAAACAAGTGACCTACAAATGATGCCCCCTTCAACTGGTATGGTGGTTTTATATTTTTTGTACTCTTTTTGAAATGGTTGGATTATGTGGTTTCTTTTCTTATCAGTTTTACCTAGGTGATAACTTTTGGTGTCATATAGTAAACTTGCATAGCATATGTACTCGTTTATTATTGTGCATGTAAATGGAAATCATATATTATAAGGTTGTTTAATAATATTTAGTATTTCATGTATTCCATAATTTTTTTTCTAGAAACTGCGGAATCTGGTGTGCCTGAAATTCAAAGTAAAGTAGTGAAGAAAAGACAAAAAAAAAAGTGATGTACAAACATTGCCTCCTTCAACTGGTATGGTGGTTTTATATTTTATGTACACTATCTTGGAAATGGTTAGATTAGGTGGTTTTTCAGTATTTATAAGAACATTATGTGACAATATTTGAAATTATATTTTCATTTTGATTAATGCAAATATTTTTTTTGCTATTATTTGCAGAATTGGTTGGCCCAAAAGTAAATGAAATGTTATAACAATCACTTAAGAAGAAAAGTTATTCAACTCAAAAGGCAATATCAATAACACCTTCAACTTCTACTTTTGAAATGATTAAAAAATACAATACAAATAATAAATATGAATTCGTGCAAGATTGGTACATCCAAATAGAAACTCCCATGAATATGTTTCCTGATATGTACCTATTTGGATCAATAGACGGAAACGAACCAGAGATATTAGGAATAATAATTAATTGCTATGCTTGCAATGAAAATGACATTGACTTTCAAGTGGAAATGATTAAAGAAAATGAGGTAAAATTAATTTCATGTCAAGTGGAGTATACAAATTTTAGACCAGATTTGATTGAAGCTTCAAGTACTGATTCAACAAATACGATAAAAAATTCAATGTTCAAGTTGGATAGCTTTGAGAGCTTCTCTAAATCTGGACTAAATAGTTGTGCAGATATTTTAAAACACATCACCACTGTTTTGAGATATCGTTATGTAAGAAGCAAAAAAACATCATCTGTACTTCTTCATTTACAACAAAAGGGTAAATTTTTTGATAAAATACCAGATGATAAAATTGATTCTCAATTACTTGCTTTGAGAAGAGTATATTTATCAGATTTGGAGGAGAATATAAAAGAAAGTGATTTCAAGCCCACTACAGAATTTCAAAAAACTAGGAAAGTTGAATTTGAGACAACTAACCTTGCAAACCAATGTGATGAGATTCATGAAGCTTTCAAGCATTGCTATCTATTTTCAAACTCCTTTAATAGAAAAGTGCCTATTGAAAGATGTAAAGAAGCTCCTAAGGTGTTCAAATTAAGATCACGAGATGATTTAAATGTTCAAGTATTAGTGAAATCATTCCTAGAAAAATTTCAAACCTCATTACCTGATGCTCTTCTGATTCCATTTGACATCAATGAGCCTGATCCTTTGGTCAACTCTATCGAAATTATAAATGAGACAGATCTAAATTCTAAGAATATCAATTTTTGGATAGTTGATCTTCAACATACCATTCAAGCAGTGAAAGAAATTTTAACAAATCCTAAATATAATGTATCAACAGAAGCGAAAAAAAATATAAAAAACGTAATGCTCGATTCTTGCATCCATCAGTTGAACCCACTGAGGTGATCCACATTTGTTGTCAATTAAATTCTGCAAATAAGGTATTTTATAAAACTCCATTTATTGATTGTGTGCGCTCGGCAAGGCATTTCTTAATTGCCAATGACAAATTAAAGAAAAGGAGGATTGGATGCTCTAAGATGGCTGAAGACAAGGTATGTAATTTTAATTATTTTTACATTTAAATTTTATTATTGTATCTAATTTTATTGTAGATAAATTACTAAAGCTGATAATATAAGTCATATTTTCTGATATTTATGATTATTTCACTTTAGATTATAACACCTTATTTAGTTTCATTTTTACATTGGATTCTTATTAGTTTATATTTATTATTCTATCAGGTTGATGATGAAATGTTGTGCTCATTCTTCGATTGTCCAATTACAAATTTTTCTGATAAAAAAATTCTCTTATATCTTGATGAACCTATTTAGGATAAATGGGACACTGTTTTTAACTGTTACCAACTAGGCACATTAAAGTGTTCTCCAAGCCAGCCTGATTTTGAGAACTACAAGAAAAATAGTCTACACAGTTTGACAGCAGCTACTTTTCGGCCCCTTCAAGGATTAACCATGGAAGAAATTGCTTCAGTAGCAGATAAGCTATTGGATGGAACCATGTGGTTTTTTATTCCAATTAATCATCCAACAAATGCCATAAAAATAAAAGATTATTGTTCTAAATTGAAAACCAACAGAACAATATTGGATGCAATGGTTACATATTGTCAAAGTCATGATCAGAACTTGAATGAGATGACTCTTACCACATTCAACATTCTTGAGCATTATGAAATTAATGATACCATATTCACCAATTTTTGCAACACGGTGGAGGGGTCTACTTATGTCAAAGGAACACGTAATACAAAGATAGAGTCCCTTTCTCAGCAAGCATGTGGAGTCCTTGACAGAATGATAAATGGATCAACAAGTGTTCAATAGGTTGATAACAATTTTGAATTTGGTTGTCATTTTGGAGGCCCTGATCTTTTGTCAACACTTTTGCACTCTTTTCCATGTCAGTTGCAACCAGTTTTACACACTGACCTTGTTGTTTTGGACACACTAGCTTTGAAAAAAGAAAAATTCAACAAGGGGTATTACATTGAATTTTTTCGATTTCTTATCGAAAAAAATGAGTTGAATGACTTTACTACAGTTCTCTTAGTATAACTTTGGTTTTGTAATGATATACGCCAGTCTTTGGAAATTTTGATAAAGAACTCCAAGTTCAATTATAAAATTACTAGTGGCATTTATGAATATAATTGCCAAAACAATTATAGTTATGATATAGTTCTTACTATACATTTCTATACTTCAGAATTAAAAATTTTGGAGGCTATAAAATACTCTCACACATTTGAAGACACATTTGATGAAAATGAGAGAGATTATGATTTTTGGATGGATTTAGTGGAAAAGCACCAACAATGTAGTGATGCAAAAGTGGTTATTTCTCTTTATGCGGGGAACATTTTTATCAAGGCCTATTGTACATATGGAAGAAGAATTTCATGTGTTGTGAAAATAGAGTCACAAAGGACAATCATGTTAAATCATTACAAATCTTTTCAACTATCAAATCCAGTACCCGTTAACTTTTTGGAAAATTCAGGTACTTCATTTCTTTATTTTCTTATAATACATTGGATACTATTTTTTTCATATTTCTTAATTGTCAAAGTGTTTACTAAAATGACTAATGATGGAGATTCTAAAACAGAGAATGATGAAAGTGGGAAGAAACAAATTAATCAACATAGTGCTTATATTGTTGAAAAAAGTATGGAGATGGAAATAGGAGGAGAAGGAGGAGAGGAAGAAGTTATCAACACAGGTACATAATTTGTTTAGTTTTTTCTCTTGATAATTTTTCAATTTATTTAATTTCCATATTCATAATATTTTTTGATGACTATTATAGGGAATTATGAGATGAATGAAATTAATCAAGACAATGACCATGGAACGATGGAGATAGAAATGGGTATTAATCATTGTATCTATCTTTTTTTATTTTATTATTAGTCTATTTTTTTTTTTTTTTGTGATTCATATCCATTTAATATGTTGATCATAGTTGGAAATAAAGAGAAGGAATATAATGACCAGGGTATTGTCCCACAAAACTACAACCAAGAACCAAATATAACATCAGGTACTTATAATTTGTCCACTTGTTTTCCTTGTTATTTAATGATTCTATTCATTTTCACAATTCAAAATATTTTATATGTTTAATTTGGAAACAAATAAAGCTAACCAAGATGATGATGAGGTCCAACGTTACAAATATGAAGATAATGTCATATTAGATACTTATAACTTGTCTTCTTGTTTATCTTATTATTCTTCAAACTCAAATACTTGTAACTACCATAATGTTGTATATTTTTATTATAGGAACAAATAAAAAGGGTAAAATTAACAATCAAAATAATGTTTAAGGTGTGCGTGTGTGTGTGTGTTCCTTTTTAAAGGTTGCATTACTAATGTTTTTCTTGGTATTGGTATTTGATTGAAGGTTTAAATAGAAGTACAATCGGTATTTGATTGAAGGTTTAATATGTTTACTCCAGGTCCTGTCCAGATGATAAAAGAACTTATTATTTCATCTATAAATATTGAAAAAACCACTCAAGGTAAGTGTATTGTTTCAACAATTTTTTTAGTAATTTTTGTAACATGAATAAAATGGTTTCACTATATTATTTTCCATTGTCTTGCAGCCAAAATAACTGAAAAGAAACTAGTTATTTTTGAACTAAAGGGCATTTTTTATCATAGCATTGATGATGAAGCAACAAACAAAGGGCATATTGAGAAAATGGGAGCTGATGCTGATTGCACAATAGAAAAAAAACTATTTTGGATTCATCCACATGCAAAATCATTTTTTGAAATGTGTTTCAAAAATGAATCTCTTGACATTGCAATTTGGACGATAGCTTTGAAACAAAGCACAACAAGATTTCTAAAAAAGTTGGTTTCAGAAACATTAGAAGATAAATTTCTGTTTAAGTGGATTGCTTCAGATTGTAAGCCACAAAAGGGACATAAGGTCATTCACAATTCAACGAAAGTTATACACACTAAATCATTGAAAAAAGTGTGGGAAATGCATACCCAATATGATGCAACCAATACTATTATAGTTGATTGTTTAATTGAGAGAGTGAAAGAGAATCCAAAATAAAATGTGATTCTTGCCCCTCCATCCATTGGAGCAAATCAAGGGGATAATTGGTTGATCCATGAGCTATGGAGAATATTGCATAAACTCAACAAGGCTACGGATGTGCGAGCTATTTTGAAGGATGTCCAATTATATTTAGAAGTACCTTAAGATTACATATGTCTATATCATGATGTTATATGTATGACATCATGATTGATTACTTTTATTTCACAACACTAATAAAAGAATTTTTGATTTGGTTTGTCATTTCTAAAAATCAAATATTTTTATTTTATTTATTTTTGGTGAGATGAATGGTCATTTAATGTTTTCATATCAAAATTTCCCAGTCTATATTTTTTTTTTTTTACAATGGATTACATTGTATGTAAAATTAATAGGTAATTGTTCTATTTTTTTTAATTAGATCATTACAATTATTTGCTTTAAATGCGGTTTAAGTTATTGTTATACCTCTTAGAAATTAGTAATTTGAAGGATGACCCATTGCATTCTTATAACCCTATTTATTCCATATAAGTTGAAAAATTATATTAAGTTGTATGTAACACCAACAATAAACATACAATTTTCACTAAAAGAAGCACAAAAAAAAACTAAGGTAGAAACTCTATAAATTAACATATAATTAGTCAGGTTTGAAATTTAAAAATTGCGTTATATTGTATGTGAAAATTAATAAAAAATTAGTTTGTTTAGTTGCGCTAGACCATTATAATTATATTTTTCAATTGCAATTATATAAATCATTATAAGTCTTAAAATTAATGATCTAAATGGTGGGTCAATGCTTTCTTATAATACTTTTGTTCCATACAAATTAAATAAAGGTATTAGGTTGTATGTATAAAGTAAACATATTATTTGTTTGTTCATTTTAATGGAGCAATTGTATTTGTATTTTGTGATACTTTGAACTCATTGTAAAATTGCCTTTGCATACAAATGGAAACTGTTCATAATAAATATTAACATCATTTTTAAAATGATAGGTTTTTATGTCCTTAAGCAATGAAGTGTTGAAGTGGAGATATGTTAATATCATACATGTGGTTGCAGTGCAAATGCAGATGGGAATTACTACAAGTCAAAAGATGTTGTTGATATTCGAAATGGAAGGAGTATTCTTCCAATCATACACCAAAGATGAACAAGATTTTCATATTCAAAGAGAACCAGACTGGCAGTTTGGTGATAGGTCCTATTTTTTAAGGCCTTTTTATTCAAAAGTATTAAAATATTGCTTAAGAAATTATGATGTCGCAATATGGACATTAAATGTCACTGACAAGTACATCTGAAAAGTACTTGAAAAATCAAATATTGATATAGAGGACTTTAAATTTGCATGGGACAGATCTCATTGTCATTTGCAAACAAAATTGGAAGCAGGGAGAACAAGACAATTTTATGAGAAAAAGTTGATTGATGTGTGGTGCCAATATGGAGATAATTATGAAGAATCAAATGTATTGCTAATAGATACAGAAAAGCATACTTCTTAATTCATGGGATATCGATCAAACCACATCTTGATAAAATTGTATACAGGAAAAGAGCAAGATACGTGGCTTATGCAAGTTTTATTCCCCTTTCTTAAGACACTTCATCGTATCAAACAAAAACATGAGTACATTCGAATGTTCAATAGAACATGTACTTCACTGTAGCTCATGGAGATAATTTCTTTTATAAATTTGTTGAAAAGTACATTCCAAATTTTCAATACATTTTGGACATAGTTTTTGTTGAATCAATTTGTATGATTTTATATTTTTTGAAATAGATGGAAATTGCCAATTATATTAATATGTTTATTTCTTATTATTTATAAATGTTTTTGCAATGACTGTTGTATCGATTTTTTTCTAAGATGTGTGTGTGCGCGCGCGTGTTCTTAAATGAATTGTTTGCCATTCAAATTATCTTATATGAACCATCTTATAATGATTTTTTTGATGACTTATGTCTAATTATATGTATCAATAATCATATATAAATGTGAAATATAAGTTTTCAAATAGAACTCCTTGCAAACAAAGGTGTTATTCTTACTAAAGAAATTATAACAATTTACTTGATAAATGTTATGTGCATTATTCACTATTCACAATGCATTATTCACTATTAAGGTTAATGAGAAATGTGCCATAGGTAAATGATTTGATCTTTTTGAATCATAAGATATGTGATTTCTCAATTGATAGTTTTCATAAATTTATATGCTTAAATCAATTAATGGTTGTAACTGCAGTCATATCATATTGAAAATCAATAAGGCACAAAGTTAGTTATTCATTGTTTACATATAAAATGCACTAATATGAGTGCATAAATGTGATGTGTAATTCTTTAGATAAAATTATATTGTAAATAATTTTGCATTTCTTAAAAAAACATATATATGAGGATAACGATTGATAAATGGCTTATCAAGGTTTGATTAGATACTATCATGGATTAATTATGTCATTGAAAATTTTGAATCGTAAGGCATCTAATTTCATTATTTAAAGTCATCTTTTTTGTAAATTTGTCTTTTAAATAAACTGAAATTATATCACTTGAGCTATAATTATATTATTGAATTTACTTAGTTATGTCCATTAATATGAGTGTATAAATGTGATTATAATAGCCATATACCATGATGCATTTTTTCGAAAAATAAGTCTTTTAATTTCTTGATAATAAGTATTAAGTGGACTATTTAGGCTAACGAGTTATGACTCATAAGTGAATACTACTCGTTAAATTGCAGGGCATTCAATTTTTAACCCATATTTTTTTTCTTCATATATTCTTGAATCAACTATTTGTATATGCAATCATCTCATCTCATTTAATTTAATAAGGAATCCATTTGTTGACTTTTATTTGTCTATCAAGTAATCTATTAAGACTGTATTAATCTCATATTGTATTTTTTGATACAAGACTCTATGAAAAACACAATTCTCTTCTTAATAAAACATGGAATAATTAATTAACAATGTGTTAAGTGGACCATCTAAACTCATTAAATAGATGGGTAAAACATGGTTGTATTTAAACTTTTTGCACCATAAGACATTGATTTTTCAATCCATATTAGCATTTTGTCATTTTCAATTCATAAATAGTTTCTTTATGGTTTAAATAATTTCATAGAATCCAATATGACTTGAAGAATTCTATTTGGCTATATGCATTGATAGAAGTTCATAAATGTGATGCAATTTTTAAATGTAACTCTTAATGTATATATATATATATATATATATATATATATATATATATATATATATATATATATATATATATATATATATATATATATATATATATATATATATATATATATATATATATATATATATATATATATATATATATATATATATATATATATCTTTCACAAAACAAATTATAATTAATTGACAATGAGTTTTAAGTGGTCTATATAAAGCCATCTATTGACTTTTATTTTCATATCATGAGGTTTAATCTAAGTGCGTAAATGTGACACTTTTTTTTTAAATAAAACTCTATGTAATATGAAATGCTTTTCCTCACACGACATGGAATAATTAATTGGTAATGAATGTTAAGTAGATTGTTAAAGTTATTTCAAGGTATAGGTCATAAATAAATGTATTTAAACTTTATGCAACATATGGCATTTGATTTTCCCACCTTTATTAACATTTGGTAAATTTCAATTCTTAAATAAATTATTTGTAATTGAAATAATCTCATAGAAATGGAATTTATTTTTGAAATAAAGATCTCAATGTAAGTAAAAAATATATATTTTTAGAAAATTAATAATTTAAAACCAATTATTTATGAGTTCTAACTGGTTTATTCTATTTTGAATTGAAAGTTTGACTAACTATGCATTATTAAATCAGTTATTCTTATATGTAATCATGTCATATAAGTCAATAAGTCAAGAAAGCATTAATAAATTTCTATTTAACTATCATGTGGTTTAATATGAATGTACAAATGTGAAATTGTTATTTCTAGAATAAAAACCATGTAAAGAAAATGAATTTTCTAATAAAACATGGATTAATGAATTCACCATGAGCATTAAGTAGACTATTTAAGCTCATTCAAGAGATGGGACATAAATGGATGCCTTTAAAATTTTTACACCATATGACATGCTTTCACCATCAATATTAACATTTTGTAAATTTCAAATCTTAAATAAACTATTTGTACTTAAAATAATCTCATAGAATCCAACAAGACTCGGAAGTTATTTATTGAATTTTATTTAGTTATATGTATTCATACAAGTTTAAAAATGTAATTTCTTTTTTAAATAAATCTATTAATGCAAGTAAAGATATATCTTATACAAAACTATTTGAGATTAATTGATAATTAGCGTTAAGTGGTTTATTCATGCTACATGAAAAATCCAAAGATGAATGCCTTTTAATACACATTTAATCTTCAAAATCAATATCTTAATGATAATTTAGAAGTATTTAATAATTAGAGAACACGGGGACTTATATAAATTTCAACTAAAATACATGAGTTACGTTTCACATTTATTTCTTCCCCATTAAAAATGCTTATCATTTTCTCTTCTTAGTGAAAGTAATGGTGAATCATGGTTTTCCATACTATTGGTTGACACTAAATTTACATTGAGACTATTATTGGTTTTGACAATGTTTACAAGGAGAGATCAATATCCACACGACCATCAATTGTGCTAATATTTGAAAACCCCTGCCTCCACTACTTACAAGAATTCACCACTAAAGTTTCTTGTTTACTTCATTTTGTGACATTGTCCATCATAATGGAATGACCTGAATACCAATTTAAGAACTCTCATTTGATGTACATGGATTTGAGTGGAGATAGACGAATGGTGCCTAAACTTCTTGAAATACGTAGATCAACAATGTATAACCTTTATAGTATATGCCTGCATTCTATGAATATGAATGATGACCCCCTCATTAGTGCTTCATAAATGCACAAAGGGGCCGTAGGAAATTGAGCACAAGAACATTTTACTAAGGTTTTAATAGACTAGTTTCAATGAAATGCAAGGGACACCTATCCTTGTCATTTACAGGAAGATCCTCACATCACGATCATTCAATCAACAAATCCCTTGTAGGTTGGGGGAAACGGGGTTAGAGTTGCGAGACATAAAATTTAAACATCGATAAATCTAGCATGTTATCCATAACTATAATATCTTGATTGGATGTTTGACATGCGAATATGATTTAACTTAAATCAATTTCTTCTAAGAGTTTGATTTCACACTCCTATTGTGTATTGATACTATTATACATAAAAACCCCATGTTTGACCTATTCATGATCTCTAATTGGTTAGAAATTACTTGCAAATTATTTTAATGTTGAATCAATTTAATATGGAAATTTACAAAAAAAATGAATGTTGTTGGAGGCCTTGTAATAGAATACTTCCAAATTTAATGAAATATGTGTTCAAAGCTGTGTAAATGTGATTATATAACTTAGTTAAGTGCATGATTTAAGCACCACTACCTTGGTGGAGGGAGAATCAAATTTCTAGTAATCTATTGGTACACCATAACATAGTTTTATGAAAAACAACAATTAAATAGCAATTAAACAACAATATTTTTTTTAAGAACACCCTTTCGTTATATTTTTTTATATTCTTAATAATTTTTATTATATTACTATTTATTTATCCCTCTTATTATTTATTTATTTTTATATATTTTATTTAGTTTATTTATTTATGTATTTATTTATTTTTTCTTAATCCTTGTTATTTTCTCCAAGTCGGATAATCATATAAATAGCTAAATAATATTAATTAGTAAATAAATAATGAATGAATAAGTTAATTAATTAATTAATTAATTAAATTATTATTTATTAATTATTTAAACAATTCAAATTAATTCCCTCTCTTAGTCAAATATAGTTGTTTAGTTGATTTATAATTATAATAAGTAAATAAATAAAGAAATAAACAATATAATTTTCCCTCCCTAGTCAAATATAGCTATTTTCCATTAGTAGTTAGGTTGACCTATTCTCTCTTCATTTTGTCCTGAAGATGAACTTGTGTGTCTCTTCAAGATGAGCCACACTCATTGGTTCGAAACAGGTCGACCAAATATTCTTAATGTGATTTGGGTGGTTCGCCACCAAATATTTTCAATGTGATTTTTTCCGAAAATTTTCATGAAATAACAAACAATTAAATAATTAAACAATCAAAAAAAAATTGATTAATAAAATATATTAATGGAAAATGTGGACAAACATTGTTATTAGAAAGAATACAACAATTAAAAAAAAACAAGGAATAATTATAGGTTAATAAATATTTATTGTTAAAAAATAAATATGATAATGAATGGAAAGAAAATATTAATTATGGATAAATTATTTTATATAACTAATTGTGTTTCATGGTAGTGAGTATTTGTTTGAGAAAACAGAGGAAAAGTGGCAAATATTTCGAATTTATGAGAACACTTGGCAATTAAGATTTTTTTTGACAATTTTTAATTTTGACAAATTCATTTTAAACTACATAATATTAGACATGGATCAATCAAACATTAGAAATTCAAATTTCAAAAAAAAAATATCCAATTTTAATTAAAAAAATTAATATTTAATTTTACAGAAATAAATTTTAAAAATTTGTTATTTAATTAAAATTCTAAGTATTTTGACCAAACTGATTACATTCTAATTAGATTGATTTATTTTCCAATCTAATTTATTTAGAATCCCACAAAGATTCATTGAAATCACAAATTTGACACATTTTTCACAAATAAAATAACCCAAATATTTTGAGGATGTTAAATCTATATATTCCAACCCAAAATCTCTGCTAAACTCCAAAAAAACTCACATATAAAAACTCATGAACCACTCCTATATATATAATAAAAAACTAAGTGATTAACTCCAAATTACACAGTAATAAGTGAATGCCACATAGGTACAGGTATTGCTTAGGTAAGAGGGGCCATGGTCATTTTTAAGCCTGGATTTTGTTTTTACTTTTTTATTTTTAAATGTATTTGACAGTAGACAAACATTTTAAACGTCAAAAGTGACTCGTAAAATAATTTCAAACCATACAATAAATTTTAATAAATGGTTTAAATTATGATAATATTTTATAGATTTAATTGTTTGTTTTAAATTTTAATAGGTGATTTAAATTATAATAAATAGTTTACAGATAAAGATCTTATAGACTATCTATCTTTTATTTAATTAGAGCATTTATTTTTTATCATCATTCTATTGTGAATTAGCTGGAAATGAGATTTTTATAAACATAGAGAAAGATTAGATTAATATTATTATCTAGTTACATATTGTTAAATATATTTCATAACATTTTATAAATTATTTATTTTATTTTTAACTATTTAAAAGTTTTGAAAATGAGTTTTATTTATCTTTATCAAAGCTAGGAATTTATTGTATATGTCCATATTTACTAATAATGATAATAGACATATTACTTTCCTTCTATTATCTCTCTTTTAAGAACCTTCAGCAGTAGTAAATAAATGAGATATAGTTGACTAACTTCATTCTTAAAGGGTTAAAATAGGTATTTCTGATTTCTCAATAGATATGTGTATATATGAAATAAACAATTAGAAATAACAAAAAATGCTTTAGATGGAATCCAAAGATGCAAAAATTATTATATGTCATATTATTTTATAGTTTTTAATTGCAAATAATATATTAAACAAAATAAAAGTTAGTCTTTATTTTTTTAAGTTATTATTCCTTAACTAATTTATTCTTTAGAAGGTGACTCCTACAAAGTTGTTTCCCAGAATCACTTGAATCTCAATAAATTTTTGGAGCCATAGAATTAGAGTAGTGAGCTGTGATGTTTTCCTTTTACAAAAATGACTATTTTAAACCTACCTCCCAATTTTCATACAAAATTTGTAATTAACCAAAAGAAATGACACTCAATCAATCTACATACAACATAAAATGAGAAACATAAAAAACAAATGACCGTCATCAAATTTTCATTTGAGAGGCAACCTAAATTTCAAATTCCAAGACAAGTAGTGGTCCTTCCCTCAAAGGAGTGAAGAAAATAATTTTAAAGTAGGTATTTCTGATTTTTCAATAGATATCTGTATATATGAAATAAACAATTAGAAATAACAAAAAATGATTTAGATGGAATGCAAAAATTATTATATGCCATATTATTTTATAGTTTTTAATTGCAAATAATATATTAAACAAAATAAAAATTGGTCCTTCTTTTTTAAGTTATTATTCCTTAACTAATTTATTGTTTAAAAAATCAGTCCTACATAGTTGTAGTTTCCTAGAATCTCAATATATTTTTGGAGCCATAAAATTATAGTGAGCTGTGATGTTTTCTTTTTACACATATAACTATTTTAAACCTACAAATGACGCTCATCAAATTTTCATTTGAGGGGCAACCTAAATTTCAAATTCCAAGGCGAGTCATGGAGAAGCATCCATTGTAATCTTCGACTGGAAGATTGGAAGATTACAGTTGGCTCAAAGGAGTGAAGAAAATAATTTTAAAATCCAAAAGAGGCCGTTGGATGAGAAGACATGCCGGGCCTGACCTGCTACTTTACCTCCTGAACCTCCCATTTCAGGGACGGATTGACTACAATGACAAGCAGAGTGAGAGAGAGATTCTGAAAAGGCTGCCTGCACTCTGCGCCCCATCCAATCTCTTCTAATGGTATACTGTGTTTTTTTGTTTGTAATGAATCAAAGAAATCGATGATGGAGATTGGTGGGTATGGAAAAGTTCGATTTCACGGGCAGTCTGTGCAGTAAATAATAGAGTTGTAATGATGGTCGCCTGCATGATAAGACTCCCCTTACTGCGAACGCGTTATCGTCTATCATAAAGAAACGCAGGAATTGTGTGTTTCTTTTTAATGCAAGATGCCTTGTGTAAGAGCTGCTTTGTCATTTTCTTCAAATTGAGTGAAAAACAAGCATAAGGTGGATGGAAATTCTTTATCCATGGAGGAGGACAACGAAAGTATCATTCCAAAAGTAAGAATTTATGTGAAAGCAAGCACCCAGAATTTACACCCAAAAACGGTAATATATGGTTTGTAGATATCGTGCATTGAAAAGATGTTTAGATGTGAACATCTTTTCAAGTTGATGCGTTGCTAAAAGCAATTGCGCCCTAAAAAGTCGATGTCCCCTTGTTTATTTGGTTTTTAAATATAACATAATCAAAGAGTGAAAAAGAATGGTTTGAATTGTTTTTTTTTTATTATTATTTTATTAATTTTAAAATTTTTATTTTTTTAATACAAAATTTCATTTTATAAAAAATAAATATATTACTAATTTTTTTATTTTTATATTATATTACTTAACAATTAATTAGTTTTAGTTTCAAATATATATAGTTTATTATATATTTTATTTATTTATTATATTAATAATTTTTTTATTATAATACATTTTTTTATATATATTTATATATTAATAAAGCATTTTATTAGGATTTTATAGAAACAAGTATGGATAATCAAAGGAAAGGTGACTGAAAAAGTGCATTTTTTTCAATATTCATTTAATTTAATGGGCTTCTTTGCATTCTATTTACAAGCACAAAATTTTATTATGTTTTGTAATCTTTTACTTTATTCATCTAATTGTGTATTTAATTTTGGTTTTCAATATAAATTTTTTAAATTAGAAATTGAATTGACAATTTATAAAATTTAAGTAATTAATAATAAATATTTATATAATTAGTAAATGTATAATTAGTTTATATTTATCTTAATCTTCGATATATTAAGTTTGTGAGGGATTACATATCTTTTTACTCAAAAAAATGTTTGTATATCAAGATATTTGGATCTAAGTTGACTTAATTATTAATTATAATTATTAATTTTAAGTTAGTCTTGATTTCTCTAGTTCATCACTAAAGCACCTCACTAATAGAAGGTCACAAGTTAGCTCTCCTCACCCCCTCTCTAATGCCCTGTGATAAGCTTGTAAATATTCATTTACTGAGTTAAAAAGACAATGTTTTACTTTGTGGGTCATGTGGAAGGCCAAACTATATATATATATATATATATATATATATATATATATATATTATATATATTAATTTATAATTTTTATTTATTAATTTCATAATGGCCATGAAAAATCATATTGGGAAACAATGCTAGAGAGGCTCACATCCCAAGTAGTTGAACAATTATGGGCAAGGTAACCCAAGTTCCTAGTTGGAAATAAAACTTCCAAAATAAAGCCAATAGGGTGTGAAGAACCAGAGGAAGAATTAGAGGAGGGGAGTCTCTCAAAGTCTCATAAGTAATTATAACGAGAAGCTTCATAAGTAATTATAACCAAAGGATTCCAGAGCCAAGTCCATCTAAAGCTTGAATGTTCAGATTATAAACCCTTTACCAAGGCTGGTTGGGATTATATGATCATTGGGAAAACAACTTGTACTAATCATTGTTATGAAACTACTATGGGTGTAAACAAGCCTCAGTGAAGACAATGTCAAGCCTAGTCCTTTTTGTATTACTTTTAATGTTTTATTTTATATTTTAATCTAATTGATACATAAATATTAAATGTTTATGTTAAATGTTAAATATTTATGTCTATACATATGCTTCTATTGAGTAAATATTGATATTAAATTAAATTTGTTAAATATTAAATATTACACATACACTTTTATTGAGTAAACATTGACATTAAATTAAATTTGTTAAATGTTAAATATTAAACATTTTTATCCAAATGCATTATTAATAATATTTACTCATGGTTAAATTGTAATATCTATACACTTGGCTAGCTCCCTTCAATAAAAAATGAAGTGAAATTTTTTGGTTAAATTGTAATATCTATACACTTGCCTAGCTCCCTTCAATCAAAAATGAAGTGAAATTTTTGCAAAAAGATAATAAAGGATAGATAGATGAATGGATGTATTCGGCAAAACCAGCAGTGATAAGCAAAGAAATAAAGGAGGTTGATTTGGTCTTCTTTGCAGGCATCCCAAGGTCCGATGACTACCACTATAGGTATGCCAAAGTGGCCGTTGGATCAGAATACAAGAAGGGCCTGACCATTTAAAGGACGGATTGACTTCAGTGAAAAAGCATGCATGCTCATTGCCCCCCATCTAATCTCATCTAATGAGTTATCTACTTCCTTGTTTTATTGGCAAACTCATTCCATGTTCTTTTGTTTGTGATGAATCAATGAAATTGAAAGATGGAGATTGGTGGGTATCTAAAAGTTTGGTTTCACGGCCACTCTGTGTCTCCTTTTAATGCAAGATGCCTTGTGTAAGAGCTTCTTTGTCATTTTCTTCAAATTCGGTGAAAAAGAAGCAAAGTTGGATGTAAATTCTTTAACCAGGGAGAAAGACAGCTAAATTATGATTCCAAATGTAAGAATTTATGTGAAAGCAAGCATCCAGAATTTGTACGATTTACTCAACAGCAGTAATATCTTTTTGTAAAGTTAATGGGGTTTGTAAATATCTTACAATAATGTTTAAATTTCAACCTCACAAGTTCATGTATTGATTTGCAGCAGGGATGGATTTTGACGAGCAAATATATTCAGAGTTTAAAAGATAAATATATATTTTTTATATTGTTTTTACATATAATATGATTAAACACTCAATGATCGGAGAGTCTCTTTAAACATTGTCTTTTTTAACCAGCCTCAGGTTTATTAATTTTCTACATATATAAAACAATAATAATAATTTGTTTAAATAATAATAATAATAATTATTATTATTATTATTATTATAAAAATTCAATATAAAATTTGTTTCATCAAGAAATAATATATTATTTTCATGCCATATTATTATTTATTTATTTTTACATTATATTATTTAATTTGAAATATCTTTTTCTTAAATTCCAAATATTATTATATATTTTAGTTAATATATATATTTTATATAATAAAAACTTTACATCTATTTTTTATATTAATAAGACATTTTCCTAGGATTTATATTAGTAGGCATGTATAATCAAAGAAAGGGTCTTCTAAAGAACTTTAATGGTTTTCGTGTCTTGTATTTATTTCCATAAATGTGGATATAAATGTATACTCAATTTTGATAGTTAATATAATTGTTTTATCTTAATATGAAGTTATACAAATAAGTTATAAATTTGTATAACGATTAATAAATATCTATTATTTATTTATGGTTAACATTAATAATAATATTTTTGTTATTAAATATTAAATATTTTAATATTTTATTATTAAATATTTAATAATTTTTAAGGTGGTGATTTGTGTTTTTTTAGAGTATAGATTCTTACTTTATAGATTGTTAAAATTTTAAGATATGATATCTAGTTTAGTCATCTTTCAATTGATTTGATTCTTATAAATAAATATTCTGTTTCTAGGAATCTTATGGACACACATCTTTTAATTCTTCTTATAAGAATCCCAAGGATACACCCCTATCAAACCTTTCAAGCCTGTATTAATCCCATTTTGGAGTGTTGAATGAGATTTCTCCCCTCACTATATCTTCACTTGCTTGCCTATGTCATTTTATTGACTTGTTGTCTTTTGCCCTATTGGTTTCCAATCTCTATTTCTCAATCTCTAATGGGATTTTATTGGATTTGTGCCTTCCTAGATAGTTGGAACCAAGGTCATGTTTCTTTTTCCTTTTCAGATCTCATAGGTTCTGCAAAATCATTGCTTTCACCTCTGCTTGTCTTTTTTGTGCTATGACGATCTTTTCATTGTCTTCCTTTCAACTTCTCAATTTAGCTCTCTAGATCTTGAGAGCATCCATCCAATCAAGAGAGTTTTCCTCTAGCCTCTTCCCAACTAACCCCTATGCCTAATTATAATGGGATCCATCCATGTTATATTGTATCACTATGTTGCTCATTCTTCTATTTCTTGCTAAAATTTGTGTCTGCTTATGTATTGTCTCTCACACATACATATAATTATTAGTTAAATATGACATGAATATTGAAATTTATCACCTTTGTTTGTTAGCACTAGGCATGTTCATCCGAAGTTGTTCACAAAATCAAAACCCCGTGTCAGTTATATGTGCTGGAGAAAAAGGACATATCGGTATTCTTACAAGATTAGCAACCCCATCAACTCCAAACAAAAAATTGCCATATAGAATGATTAAACTATCATATTAAATTCTATCATTAATGTGTGTGTGGCCCTCTTCAAGTCCCATGTTGAACCTTTTCTTTGATACCACCCTGTAACACTCCCTCTCATCCCCTCAGCTTTTCTTGGGTCGTGGAGGTGTTACCTATTCGTTTTAACCCGACCTCCAAGATTTGTTATGAAGATGGGGTTACTAAAACCTCACCTTTCAAACCTTATGGAAATTAATTCTAGCACCACCATTATGACCAAATCATTGACAACATTCCGATGATATAAATTTTGTCTTAATCTGACTCCCATATCGCAAGTTATCCTCATTTGAAGTTCATCAATTACCATCACAAGGGTGCCATGTGGCACCCACATGGCTTCCACCTAGCATTGATGACACAACCACGTCATTACGACATAACAAATCCTCTTTGTCATGTCACCCGTTGTAGGTTAACAAGTTACAACAACCTAGCAGTTGGCAGGCTCCTAGTGAGGAGGGTTCCCATGCTGAAACCATGACCGAACTTGAGTGAAATCCACTTTAGCCCTACTAGCACTATCACTGGACCCTCAATAGTAGTTTTGAATTTGGGGAAGGGGGAGAGGGGAGGAGGCATAAGTAACTTTAGTCATCCATCAAAGGTGGGATGATTGGTGCTAATCCCAACTGCACCACCCTTCTTATTAAACACAGTCCACGAGGGGGGCCCTTCAATCAATATCAACCATCGATCTAGCACCTTGTCAATCATGGTATTCCACCACTCATGCATTCATAAGTTGACAAAGTGGTGGGGACTTGGCAGTGGGTGGTGCCCAATCGAATAGTTCCACAAGCTAGAATCATGGCCACATCATTTTGGCCACATCACCTTAGTCACATCACAACATGCCATGTCCCCTCCCCTTTGCGCGTTTTGATATCAGCCACCTATGTTAGGGAAGACTTCATGAAAATGAGACCTTGCTCAACTGATCAAATAACCAACGACTTTTTATGTTAATTGATGATCATCTTCCTATCAATGTTTCCTACATTTTGGCAATCGAGGATAACATAAATTTTGGGTGATAACACCTTCACTCACAAATCTGATGAATGTTGGGCGGCCCTGTCAACTAAGAAGCCCAATATAAAAACATATCTATAGAAACTATAGCCTGTCTACTGCCATTTCCATACCAAGGAAGTATTGAATGGTTGTGAGCGCGAAGAGAAGAAGATGATATTGTTAGACACCATAGCCAACAAATGGAATATTTCCCAAAAACTATCATCTATCTACCGCCACAACCACTACCCTATCAGGAATGAACTAAAGGGTTGTGAGTTCCAAAAGTTATGAAGCAGTCTTGTCAGTTACTGAATCGGTGGATGGAATATTTCCTGGAAACTATCGTTTGTCTACTACCAAAGATCAATTATGGAAGTACTGAAAGTTACAAGAGGCAATAAGTGTTGGGTGGTTATGTCAACAAATGAACCCAACGAACACAATTTTTCATAACATTTGAAGAGCCTATTATATCCATAAATGTTGTCAACCTATTCACTATCTCAAGTGAAAAATATAAGAGTGCTAGTAGTTGTGGGAGTTCAATAGGCTAGCACCTTCCGTTTTAAGGTCTTCGTTAAGGGGCTGGTCCTATGAATTATCCTACTTAGTGCTAGGTGTTGGTAAATTTGGTAACAAATGAGACTATCGATATTAGTGGTACCTTTAAAGAGTTGTGAAAGTTCCAATGGAACTATATACAATTAAACATTTATCCATAGTCTTGATTTAATATACTAATTGTGGGATTCCCCATCAAGAAACATGAGATTATATTGAATATAGGATAACAGCGAGGGATTGGGCCACCATGCATGACGAAAGTGGGGTGCATCTGTAATCGTCCCAGTCAAAATTGCATGTAATAAAGTTAGTAAAGGAAAAATAATAACCAAGGTCATGGGACATGCATTCCAAGGTAAATTTTGGGAAAAACATCCTAATGTGGGTGTTCATTTGTTGTATTATGGCTAAGGGAAATTGGAAAAGCCAATGCAAAAGGAAAAGAGGCATTAATTGGCATTTTATTTATGAAATTAATGGAAATTAGGAGAAAAGGAAGGTGAAAGGCCACAGGTTGCATTTGAGGAGGAAAATGAACGAAAATAATGGAAATTGAAGAAATAGAGGCCTCATTAATAAAAAGGCTTATGAGGATTAGTTAGTACCTTTTGTGAGTTCAGTTTTTGAGATGTATCTATATTCTCTCCCTCTCATACTCTTGGACACTTAGATTTTTCTTGGAGAACTTCATCTTGGGATCAAGGAAAGAAAAGAAGGCAAAGCAGAAGTAAGGATCAAGCAGCTACAATAAGATTATTTGTAGGTATCAATTTGCATGTGCAATTTTCTTGCTAGATTTGGCATGCATGATAGATGCATGTGTGTATTTTGTTTTCTTGTTGTCATTAGCATGGGTTTTGTCAGGTGTGACAATGTTCTTCAACCTTGCCTTTCCATTTATAGATAGCCATGGTGTGGTGGGTAATCTTATATTTGGTTGAGCTAGATTGCCGGATGGACCCAAAGTTGAGTGAGGTAGTCTCAAGATTATTCGTGAGGCCTAGTAATACTGGGATGGGATACATGGTAAAGCCTTGATGTGAACACTTATATTAATCCTAGGAATCCCATGCCTAGTGAACGGTGGGATACATGATAAATATTGACAGTAACTACCGTTGATTAGGCCTACGAATCCCTTGAACGGTAATGGTGGGATACATGATAAATCCTAGAGGGTGGAGACCTCGTAGACCTAGGAATCCCTTGACTGGTGAATGACGAGAAAAACAGTAAAGCCAAGAGGTTGAGATGGACAAATTCCTCATGAATTAGGTGGAGAGATCCGAAGGCATCTATGCTTGTTTAGGGCCTAATGATCTAGTGGGGATTGTGATAAAGCCTGGTTCTATTGATGATGGTTGAGGCAATTTGGCCTTGGGAACCCCTAGTTGGTTTTGTTGTAAGTCCCACATTCATGCTTGGAATATGGCACGGGGGTGATTAGTTGAAAGAAAGATTTGGTTCAGCCAATTTATGGTCACGTGGTTCATGGAAGTCCCATACCTAGTTGGTTTTTGCATTCATTAATAATAGTTATTTCTCCTTGGTATATCATGTGTAAATATACTGGGTTGTATGAGACTATTATGGTTGTTATATGATTTTTATTCATGTTGGTTATAGGTTGGTCATGAGTATTTTTTATGATAGACGATGTATGGTTTCCATCATGTTTTGATTTGTAAATTAATGTACAATGGATATATGACCTAATAAATGATAATGCAGATATTGCGATAAGGAAACAAAGCTTCCTTATGAATCTCAGGTAAGTATGATACCCCTATGCTCAGATATGTTGTTATGACTTGTAGATTGCATATTTATGACATGTTTGATGAAATGATTATCATGGCTAGTAGGGGTTCAGTCAATTCATTAATCAAGTGATTTCATTAGTATCTCTATTTGATTGTTATTTATTATTTCTTAGAGTTTCGTGAAGTTATGGGTAGTGACCTGAGTCTTTTCCCTTAAAACGTGGCACATAATCTGGGGCCGCTAGCTCAGAACTAGCTGAAAAAGTCCATAGTCATTGGCATGCCCTTGTTGTGGGAGCAACCAGAAGGTTTCGGTCACATGAATGGATTTTCATGGGAGAGACTCGGGTTTATATTAGTAAAATGTCAATTTGTCTTAGGGGTTGGTCACCTGGAAGGGTTGGTTGACTCCTGAAGGTTTTGTAGCGGGTGTGGAAGGTCAGATTGGTTTGGTTTTGTTGGCTCCACTTCCTTAACTGTACATGAGGATTTGAGTCACACATTAGTAGCCTCTCATCACATGTTTACCCTAGTGAACTGGTTAATTTGGGTAAATGTGGGAGGAGGATGTTACAACATTGACATCACTCTTGAACTGGTTGAACTATTTTCTATAAATCAAAAGTGTCAAGTAAAGAAAAGGAAACATGCACACATAGTCTGTCACTTCCATCATGAACATGCCATTAACTAACACAACACAAAAGTTCATTTTTTCCATAAATAGATCCCAACTATAAAAATGTAAGGTATCATGTCAATCTTAAGTTTGATAGTGAAATTTAGGTAATCGGCTATAAAAATTAAAGACATATTGCAACCATACATTTGGTAGTGAACAACCTAGTTCAAGCATACACTCTATATTCATAAACACATAAGGAAACTCGTCAATTATTAGCATAACAATATGTTTCAAGAATTCACTCATGAACATACATGATTAAACATTAATCATCAACACAACAAAGAATATCATAGTATATGATCTAACATTCATAAACACGTATCCTTATCTTTGGCTAGCAGGTGAAGGAGGGACTTCCACTATCCACCCAATCATAGGTCAACTACACTGCCACCTTTCTTGTAGTTGACCATCCCTGAGCCAAATCCAAAATATGAGGGGATGTTTTCTCAAGGGATAATTCACACCAATGGCTTCTTAAAATCTCAAAGGTGGATTCCATTATCCAGGTGGTTTATCAACTACCCTCTTGTAGTAAGCACCATAGTCGCCCACTTACTATAATTACGTTCAATTATAGGGCTTCAGCTAAGGTCCAAATAGGGTATTACTCAGTTCAAGAGTTTGAATCCACTATCTAGGTTGTTTATGAATTATCTTTTCATAAGAAGCACCACAAGGGTATGTAGTCCATTGTCTAGGTTGTTGATGATCTCTCTAGAAAGCACCATAGTAACTTGGATTTCTATGTCCATGTGGCTTTTCAAATATTAACAAACACCACAGTGATTCGATCATCCACTAAGCTTCGCACTAGCCATTCTAGGCATGCACACATGATCAAGTGGACTCAAACACAAAACATATGGAATAACACCCAAATTCACAAAGCATAGGAATTGGAAATTAACTCCATAATTTCCTCAATTTCGTTCTATCGTGGTCCATAGCTCCATGTTGTTTGCACCAATATTTAACTCTCTAAGAAGAACACCCAACCAATCAAGAAGTAGTAGAAGGAGAGCCTAATCAAGAAGAACCCACTTGCTTATGTTTTGTGTGTACATATACTTTCCTTTGTGTCCCTTTGTTTTCTAAAGGAGCACCATCTCTTTTGGTTTCTCTACCTACTACATAAATGAGCACCACCTTATGCTTTCACCAACCTAACGCAATCACACAACTTCGTGACGTCCAATGAACTCTTCCCTAATCTCATCATATGAAAAATCTATTAGGTTGTGGATTCAATTGGACTGCAACTGAATTTTGAATTATATTTTGTTAACTTTAATGTTTAATTCTACTAGGTTCATGTCCTTTCAAGGCATTCAAGCTCACCATCCCCTTAAACATTTTTGTGTCCCTTTTCTCATGCCAAAATCAAAATTTTATATTTTATAAATATTTTTAAGTGTCCGTGGGAATTTGAATTAACCATCCATGGCTTTCACACTTTCATACACACTCATAATTAATTTTACAAAAATATGGAGAGGTGGGGATGTTACAAACCCCAACCCCTTAAGGGAACACCTTCCTTGGTGCTCTATAACCAGGAAAGAAAAGAAATAAAAAAAAACTTTATAATTGTATCTCTTACATTCGCTTATTCATTAAACAAAAATGGGAAAAACACCCTCATTTGTCCTCCATATTCCAAGGTTGCTTCATTAGTTCCAAAGTGAATTACACCTTAACCTACTCTATTACTCAATTCTAGAGTGTGGTTTATCTCTGATTTAGGATGCATTGTGGTTCTGGTTGAAATTATCCCAAGGGTTTCACCTGTATCACATACAAATCAACCACATGATTAGTGTCACGCACATAATTATTAAGAAAATAAATGTGAAATACATTATGTGCCTTCATTGGGAGTGGTAAAGCTGGGTTATAACCTACTGGTCCCACTCTTTCCAAAATTTGAAATGCTCCACAAAATCTGGCTGCTAACTTAGTATAAGTTCTCACTCTTAGTGAGCTCTTTCTTGGTTTTATGCGGAGATACACTTGACCTCCCACTTGGAATTCTTTATGGATTCTCTATTGGTCTACATAGCTCTCTTTTTTTCTTTTCTTTTTTTATCCTGGGTTGCAAGTTTCTGCCTAATATTAATAACTTCTTGCTCCATTTCTTTCAACTTGTCAGGTCCAAGAATGACTCTATTCATTGGGTCATCTTAGCTAACGGAAGTGTTGCATTTCCTACCATATAATGCCTCAAATGGGCTCATCTTCAGTGACTTTTAGTACCTGTTATTATATGCAAATTCAACTAGTGGAAGGAAGTCCTTTTCCTACCTATTTGGCTAATGCATGATATACATCCTCAACATTTCCTCTAAAATTATGTTCACTCTTTCAATTTTTTATATGTCTGAGGATGATATGATGTGCTAAAGGCTAGCTAGGTTCCAAAACTAGCAAGAAAAAGCATTCAAAAATTTGGAAGTGAACTTGGCATCCTGATCTGATATGATATTTTTGGGTATGCCAAACAACCTAAATATTTCCTTCATAAAAAATTGAGCTATGTCAATAGCTTTGTGAGTGGACTTGATAGCTATGAAGTAAGCTTCCTTACTCAACTTGTGCACAACCACCATAACATTATCATGTTGCTTAGATGTCCTAGGAAATCCTGTGATGAAGTCCATATATATGAATTTTCACTTCCATTCAAGAATTGGGATAGGTTGTAACAATCCCATTGGGTGCCTACATTATACCTTGACTTGTTAGCATTCTAAGCACCTAGCAATGTATTCAAGGATCTCCTTCTTCATTCCCAGCGAATAATACTATTTCTTTATTATTTTATGATAACCAAGATGACTTGAATTAAGGTATCCTATGAGATTCATCCATTATGAGGTTCTTCAAGTCAAATAGATAAGAAACATATTTGTTATATTTAAGCAGTAGCATACTGTCATCAGTGAGAATCTAGTACTTACTAATTGCTCCCTAAGGTTCTTGTTGTAGGAATTCCTTCACGTGTTGTAAACGTTCATCATGTATCAATTTCGCTTAGATCCGTTATTTGATTTCAACTTCATAAGTGCTTATGGCTTCCAAGTGAGCCACTTGTAAACTTCTACTATGTGCATCAACTACTCTATTCTCTTGCCTTTAATATGTTTGATCTCAAAATGAAACTCACTAATTAGAGCTAACCATTTGGATTGTCTTACATTTAGTTTGGGCCGATCAAAGAAGTATCTCATCCCTCCATTATATGACATCATCACAAACTTCCTCTAAGCAAGTAGTGCCTCTACATCTTTAGTGCATATACTATGGTTGCAAGCTCCAATTCATGAGTGACATTTTTCCTTCCATGCTTATTCAGTTTCCTTGATTCATAGTAGACTATATGTGTTTCTTGCATAGGATTGTGCTTAGTCCTACCATACAATAATTTTTGTAGACCTTTAAGTCCTTTTATAGGTCTATTATGCTCAAAATAGGTGCACATGTGAGTAATTTCTTGAGTTGTTCAAAACTAGCTACACACTCTAATGTACATTGAAATTTGACTCTTTTCTTCTATAAGGTTGTGATTGAATGCCCAACTTTTAAAAAATCTCAAATGAACCGTCAGTAAAATTCAGCCAATCCCATGAAAGATTTAACCTCTATGACATTTCGGGGAGTGGGTCAATCCATTATGGCCTTAAACTTATTGATGTCTCTAGTTTCCCCTTCCTTTGAGATGACATGTCCCAAATATTGAACTTGTGATTTAAATAAATCATATTTGTTGAGTTTGGCATAAAAATTTTGTTCCATTAGCAGCTATAACATTTCCTTCAAGTGTTCCTCATGCTATTCTTTGGTTCTTGAGTAAACTAGGATATCATCCACAAACACTAGCACAAATTTGTCCAAATACTAGCTGAAAATGTTGTTAATTAGGAACATAAATGTAGTGAGGGCATTTGTGAGCCCAAATGGTACCACCACAAACTCGTAGTGCTTGTATCTCCTCCTAAATGTTGTCTTATGAATATTTTCATCTTTAATTTTTACTTGATGATAGCCAGATATTAAATCTATCTTGGAAAATATTGTGTCTCCTTTCAGTTCGTCAAATAAATGATCAAATTCTATGCAGTGGGTATTTGTTCTTCATAGTAGCTTTATTCAACTGTTGGTAATCAATGCTTAGAAAAGGTTGACAGAGGACACTATTTTACTAAAGATGTTTACAACTACAAAATAAGGGCAGCATGACATTTGGCAGTTTGGGTTGAAAGGACAACTTCCAAGCATGGCTAAATGGTACTCCCACGAGAAATTAGAGGAAAAGTTTCCTCACATCATTGAATAAAATCATCTGCAACCAAAATCCTTCCAAACAGGGAATGTATGATCTATATTGAATCAATATATTATTCATCATCCATCTTGATGGTTTTAAAGTCAAAAATTTGGAGGAATCATCTTCTAGGCTCATTTTTACCAACGACCCGAGTTTGAATAATGGGTGAAAAGCTTCAAGAGTCAATTTGAGGGCTAAAATGAACACTTTTTTTGGTCTCAACCTTATTATGGACCTAGATATCATAATTTACACATTACTATGGACCTAGATCCATTAAATTAGACACTGATACATTTCCAACAGTGTAATAAATGCCTCAATTAAAGATGATATGAGAAAGTTATGCCTCATAAAAGTTGACTTATCAAAATTGACCACCATAATTCAAAATGATGCCACATTAGCCCTTGCTACTCATGGAAAAGTGACTAGCTACATGGGTACTATGAAGAAAACTCTAGAAGGGTTGAGTTGCAACTCATATTGTTTGTTGAATGGGTCAAATTTAACCCTTTGTTAACTATTGGGTTGTGTTATAGCTAGGCTACTAGGAGGACAAGGGGTTTCATTCTATTCAAATGCATTTTGTTCCATAGATAAGCATAGTAGCTAAGAGTGGGTAGATACATAGAAAACAAAGATGGTTATGTATATTGTAGTAGCCAAGAGGCCATATGTCTTATTTCTTTGTGCTTGCATCCATTTCCATTTAAATCACGAGAGAACAAAGCAATCTCACTTCTAGTCAGGTTTTCTCCCATAAGAGTTTCTCAAGTCATATATTCTATTATTATGCCATTGCGAGTGATTATACTTGAGCCTATTCTCTATTTTCTTATTTTTTATATCATATGCTTAAACATAACACAATAATTAACAAATCCAAAAATATAAGGAAAATTTAACTTCTATAATGTAAATTTTGAATTTTCATTATGTTGATAGGCGTATCTATTTCAACTACTCAAAGTGGGCTTGGATAATTTTTTTTTTTTATTAAATGGATGTACAAGATTTGATCTCAAGCGAATATTCTTAGTTGTATACACCATCAGATGGTTGAAATAAAAATACTTTTATATGTTTTTTAGTTTCAAACCAAAGAATAAAAATTTAATATATATTAAATTTTTCGCGAGATGTTAACTTGATTGGAGCTACCACTTCCATTCTCTTCTACTCGTTATATTATGTTAATTGGAATTTTCTTCTTCTAGTTAGATTGGCTCCATGTTTTAGATTGGTTTGATCGAGGCAATGGGAATATCATGTGTAACTTTGTTGCAAATTCCAAGGCTATAGTTGATTGTAACATACCGCCTACTATCCCTAATCGTAACTAAGTATAGAAGGAGGAAATTACTATGCTAACCTAATCTCCATGGTCCAGTTATTGAAATGGGGTCTAATTTTTTCACCTTCTATTTTCCCTTCTTAAAACTCGAAATGAATGATAGCATCTCATTCATCTTGTTGAGCTGATTCTGGCGATATATAGTTGTGCCTCAGTAGGGCTCTAAATTCAGAAGTTGTAAACCCACAAGGGTTGGCCTATTAAAATTTGTTGAGTCATCTTGACCTACCACGTGTTATTCACACAAACCCATTCAATGCATACATGGCTAACCCAGTCAACGTCCATATGCCAGCTTGACCCTAACTACTGACTCATCCATGTCTTTCTATGCCTTATGGGCATTAATTAAAGCAGAAGCATAAATAAAATCCCATTGTTCCCACTCCATTAGAGCTGGGCCCACATTGCCAACTCACCCCAAGAATAAAATCCCGGGGATTTCCCTCAACGCTCTTTTGGAAAAGGTATGGAGTACCTTGCGCTTGAACTGTCGGGATTATGTGGACCGTACAACATCCTCCCCCTCTAACTTATCACACTATTGGCGACGTATATTTTCTCATTGGGCCCACGAGGGCGACATCATCCTAGAAACACTCCCCCCAGAAATAAATATTGCTGCCTCTCCCAAACGTTTAGGGTCCTCATTTCAGGCTGCATTGGTAGTGCCAACTTTGCGTTTCTGGATTGGCCTTCCCCTTGACTGGTAAGTTATTAAATTTGTGCCACACAACACTCATCCCCACATAACGGGGCCCACATGCCAAGTCACCTCAAGTAATAAATCCCAACGACTCTATCATGCCCTTCACCTAGATATTTTGGTGTTTGGCATCCAAGGTGATGTCATATTTCATTACTTCTCCCACTTAGATGAGGTCCCATGTAACCTTTGAGCCCAACCATTCATGGCTTCCGCCTCCGATGTGTTTTAGAGAGTTTTCTCTGCTTTATACATTAGGCATAGTCCCGACTGCCACACCATCTTCGGGATAATACCTCGACAATTTTCCAATATGCTCCATTCGAAAGCTCTAGAAAGGAACCTCCAAGGTCATCCAATCAACCATAGTGCCTCCCAACAATGACTTGGATCTCTTTACCTTCATGTGTGGACATGGGCTTAGCCATATGGCGCTTAAGATGGGTATATCTTTGTGCTTCTCTAGGCCCTATCCTCCCCATGGTATAAGCATATATGGTATGGGATTTTCTCCCTTAGGTTTGATGAATTCAAGGTTTTGAAGTCTAGATACCTCATACATATTTTGCAGCATTGACACCTTATCTCTAAGATGGGTGATGCTCCAATTTTACTAGAAGGTATTGCTACTGCACATTAATCTTAGAGTATTAATATTCAACATTTGGTTGTTCAATAGCAATTCTCCATTTTGTTATGGGGAACTAGTTTGCTCCACTTTAGCCTTAAATCTTCAAGTATACACTTTTTAACTTTGGTGAATCACCGTTTTACTTTAGTTTTAGTTTTAGTTTCGGAAATGAATGGTTCATTTTGGTTTTTAAGTATTAAGGTTCCAACATAATGTGGGAGAATTGGTGTGCTATATTTATTTTTATAGCATAATACTGCCTAGTCAATTATTGGCAACATTTCATTTATATATTGATTATCTATGTTTGTATGAGTGCATAAAAAGACACATTCATTTACAAGGAAAATTCTTTACAAAATATTTTTTCAAAAGTTTTTAATATTTGTATTTTTTTTAAATTCACATAAATCTAAAAACCTTCTATAAACCAACATTTTTTTTTATGATACATGTTTTATTGAATAAAAATAACTTTGTTATTTTATTTTTAAGCAAATATTTTTTAACTCTTTTGTGTAAAACAAATATATTTTTTTCAAAATATATATATTTTATATTATTTATATTTTGGAAGGAAAAGCATTTTTCTTCATTGTGATCTTTGTAAATTGAAAAATCAAGTAATTACTAAATACCTAATCAAATGGGAGAATTTACCATTGGAGAAAGTGATATGGGAAGATGAGTCATTCATATAGAAACACTAAGTACCTAATCAAATGGGAGAATTTACCATTGGAGAAAGTGATATGGGAAAATGACTTATTCATATAGAAAAACTGCAATTATTGGGTACCTAATTAAATGGAAGAACTTACCATTGGAAGAAGTGACATGGGAAAATGAGTTATTCATTCAAAAACACTTCTAGTTAATGTGTTGAGGACAACACTTGTTTGAATGACATAAAACCTCTTATTAAGCACTAGATATCGAATGAAGACTAAAGACATTCTAAAAATAGCATTTAGAACTCATGAGGGTCATTATGAATTTTTGGTCATGCCTTTTGGCCTTACCAATTCACCTTCTACATTTCAAAGTTTGATGAATTCCATTTTCAAACCCTTCCTTAGAAAGTTTGTGTTAGTATTTTTTGATGATATACTAATCTACAACAAGTCTTGGAAGGATCATGTTGAACATGTTGACAGGGTGCTCAAACTATTGGAGGAGAAACAATTATATGCAAAAAGCTCCAAATGTTTCTTTGGAGTAGAAGAGGTGGAATATATGGGTCATATTGTATCGCATGAAGGTGTTAAGGTAGACCCTAGCAAAATTAAAGCTATTAAGGAATGAAAAATCCCCACATCCATAGAGCATCTGCGAGAATTTCTTGGGTTGACAAGGTATTATCGCAAGTTTGTTAAGAATTATGGTAGAATATCAGCACCTCTAACAACATTATTGAAGAAAGATGCATTTTCATGGACTCGAGAAGCAACAAAGACCTTCGAACATCTTAAAGAGACAATGTACCAAGCACCGATATTAGCTATGCCAAACTTCATAAAAACCTTTATTGTAGAATGTGATGCTCCAAGAAATGGAATTGGTGGTGTTTTAATGTAAGATGAAAGACCCATTGCTTTTGAAAGTTGTCCAATCAAAGGAAAGTATTTACACAAAGCTATTTATGAGAAGGAAATGTTGGCAATACTACATGCACTTAAGAAATGGTGACCCTACCTAATGGGAAGACACTTCAAGGTAAAAGTGGATCATGGTAGTCTTAAATACTTTTTAGAACAAATATTATGCTCTGAAGGGCAACAAAAATGGGTCACAAAGATGTTGGATTATGATTTTGAAATCATCTATAAAAAAGGAAGCAAAATGTTGTGGCAGATGCACTCTCAAGAAAGGATGAGGATGTGGAAGCATTGATGTGCGCCATTTCTATTATCCAACTAGATTGGATAAATGAAGCGAGGGATGAATGGAAGGATGACGAAGAAGTGTGGGAACTCATTCAAAGGATACAACAAGATCCTAGTACATCTAATACATTTAGCTAGAAAAATGATTTGTTATGGTACAAAGATCGGTTATACCTATGTAAGAATTCCCAACTCAAACAAAATATTCTTATGGAATTGCACACTTCTCCCTTAGGAGGGCACTCAAGATTTTTAAAAGCTTACCACAGGATTAAGAAGGAATTTTTTTGGGATGGCCTTAAATCGGATATTCAAAAGTTTGTGGCAGAATGTTTGGTTTGCTAACAAAATAAAGTTCAAACAATTAAGGTGCTAGGTCTATTAAAACCTTTATCCATTCCAAGCCAACGTTGGGAGGAGGTTTCAATGGATTTTATCACAGGTTTAACGAAGTCCAAAGGAAAGAGTGTCATCATGGTGGTAGTTGTCAAACTTACCATGTATGGACACTTTTGTGCATTATCGCATCCATTTAAAGCCAGTATAGTTTATACTACATTTATGGAAACAATTCAAAAGAAACATGGAAACCCAAAGATTATTGTAAGTGATAGAGATCCCATTTTCACTGGAAATTTTTGGACAAAACTATTTTCTTATCTCAGTGCTTAGTTAGCTCATAGCTCATCTTATCATCCTCAATCTGATGGGAAAATTGAGATAGTAAACAAATGTTTGGAAAGATATCTTCATTGCTTTGTATCTGATAAACAAACGCAATGGGTCAAATGGTTGCCTCTGGCTGAATGGTGGTATAACACTTCCTTCCATACTGCAACAAAGATGACCCCATTTATGGCACTTTATGGATATCATCCACCATCCATCACATCATATTTAAGAGAAAATTCTAAGGTTCAAGCAGTGGAACATCACATTGAGCATCAACAACAAGTTCTCTAGCTCTTAAAGGATAACCTCACGTTGGCACAAAATAGAATGAAACAACAAGCAGATCAACATCGTAGCAAAAGGAGTTTTGATGTATGTGATTGGGTATTCCTACGGCTACAACCATATAAAAAAATGTCCCTCAAGCAAGCGAAGAAGGATAATAAATTAACACCAAAGTATTATGGTTCGTACAAGGTTTTGCAAAAGATTGGTACTATGGCATACAAATTTGAGCTTCGTGTAGCTTCCCAAGTGCACACAGTTTTCCAAGTTTCAAGTTTAAAGAAGGTTATAGGTGACAAGCTCCCAATTCAAACAATATTGCCAGAACTTGACGAGGAAGGAAAAATCATATTGAAATCAGAAGTAGCCACAGAAAAAAAAAAAAAAAAAAAAAAACTCGATAGCTACGAAATTGATCAATCTCAAAGTATCTCATCAAGTGGAAGAACTTATTTGCTAAAGATTCCACATGGGACGATGAGAATTTTATACAAAAGCATCCAGAACTACTGAAGTGTTGACGAAAACACTTATCGGAAGGAGAGGGGTATATTAGGTCTCTATAATACTAGTGATTCCCCCATTACTATTGTCATTGTAGCCCTTATTTTTATTATTATGCCCGTATTGTCCCCATATTATTATTAGTGTGTCCCATAGAAACCTACTATTGTTATTTTTGTGCCCTTATGTTATTACTGTTATGTCGGCTCGATTATATTGTGAACACTTAGACTCCTATATATAGAAGGGAGGTTTATTCATTTGTATAATTCAAAAATTGTTCATTTGTGTAATGTAAAAGAGGTTGCCCCCTCGAAGAGGCTGAATTCTAAGGCGTTGGTCTATATTTTCTATCTTTTTGTGAGCTGGTTTCATAACACAACCTTCGACATCATATTTTATGATTTCAATGTTTTATATTTTTATGGCCACTTCAAATTATGTTTAAATTAATATTTTTAAATTTACTATAGTTTTGTTTTGTTTTTTTTAATAATATAAAGTTTATAATATATTAAAATTGGTGTTGAATTTTATGATAAAGAAATTGTATTTATATATAAATTTTTGAACAAATGTTATGATGGTAAAATTATTAAAGTTAATTTTAATAAAATTTATATTAATTTGATGGTTTTTCATGAAATGTAGATTAATTGAGCTATATAGATTTAACCTTCTTCAAATTTCATGAAAATAAATTGAGTGTGACATAATATCCATAAATAGAAATTAAGAATATTGAATAAATCATGTCTAAAATCATTTAAATCTGTATTAAAATTAATATTATATTAGTTTTATAAGTATGATATTTATTGCATTTGGAAAAATATTTAAATTTACACACTAAAATTTTAATATAATTTTTTTTTGTAAGCTTGGTAAGACTCTCCATTTTGGAGTTTAGCACAAGATTCGAACCCAAGATCTTAAAAGAATTCATTCCATGACCACAACCACAAACACTAAAATTTTAATATTAAAACCTAATACTAAAACTTTAATATTAAAACCTAATACTTTAATCTTAATATTATAAAATCTAATTATTATTTATATAATTATCATAATAATTAATATTAATATTAAATCTCTACCTAACAAAATAATTAATATTAATAATTTCATTATATTTATTGAAATTTTATTATTTACCAAATTAGTATATACAGTTTCATTTTGAAATCTTTGCGAGCGAAAAAAGTGATAAATAGGTGAATGGATATATTGAAAAATCCAGGGAGTTTGGATGAAATAAAAAACAAAAAGAGGTCGATTTGGGATCCCAATGTCCGATGACTACTAGTGTAGGTAAGAAAATCGACAAATTCCATGTAGGAAAACTTTTAGCAATTGTGTTATGAAACATTAATGATAATATAGAAACGTGCCGTATGTTTTGATTTTTACCAATTGTTTTGGGTTAGTTTTGATGAAATTATTTCTCTTTAATTTCAGTTATATGATTTGTAAAATAGGTCTTTTTATAAAATTTACATATAGATAAATGTAAATTATTTTGGAATAGGTTTTTAAAAAACTTCAATTTTTCAAAACAAAAGTTATAAGGAAAAAATTCAACATTGTTTTTTATTTTTTATTTTATGTTTTTACTTTTATTTTTATAGTTATAAACATTCTTAATATTATAAATTACATATATTTATAAATAATGAATTAGTTTATATAATTGTATTAGTAAATAATAAAATTATAATGTTATCCAAAATTATATCACAATTTGTGAAGTGCCAAATAATAACTCTATGTAGTGAAGTGAATCTCATGTCGGTACAATGCTTTATATGACTTTGAAGTGAATACCATGTTGAGTTTTAGTGGTAGTGGTTGAGGGGCTAGCGTTATATGACTATGAAGTGAATACCATGTTGAGTTTTAGTGGTAGTGGTTGAGGGGCTAATACGGATGGAGTTTCACTGTCATGGGTGATTTGCCCATAAATTTGATGGGTTAAATCTGTTTTGAAATTTCAATTTTAAGAGTCAATTTTTATTTCAAAACTAACCATAGCAAAAGGAGGAGAAAAAAAAATGTAAAAAGGGTCATTGGTTCAAAAGGGCCTCACCTACTATTTTATCTTCCATTTCAAAGATGGGTTGATTTCATTCAATAACAATCAGAATGAGAGAGATTATATTGCATTTTTTATTTTTTACTTTTATATTAATACTTGCATTAGTGGAATGCACATTAGTAAATGTAGTTGATATACTTTGATTGATGTCATTTTCCAACTTTTATAAGCCAATCAACTGTAGCTTGACATATATTAGTAAATCTAGTTGGTATATGTTAATTGCTGCCATTTTCCAACTTTTATACCTCAATCAACTTTTGAAAATAATGATGATATATCAATCGTATTTACTAATATGGTTGTGCTAGTAATAATATGGGAAAGCCAAATCTAACTCATTAATAAACAATAATTTCTTAAAATGTTAAATTTATTTATAATTTTCAAATAAAACAACAAGTGTAAAATGCAAAGTTGCTTAGTATTGTCTTATGCAAAAAGTAATTGATAGCTAAATAAAAACAAAAATAATAAGATGAAAATGTTTTCAGTAACAACCCAAGTTGCGTAAAGATTACTGAGATCATTAAGTAAACCTGTTTTACTGAAAGATATTTTAAATGTTATTATATTTTGATGAGAAATATTAACCGATATAGGGTGAAGAGCCAAGAGAACATATATGTTGTAATTACCTAAAATATAGGTAGTAATACTTTAAAAAAAATAAAACGGTTGCTAAGAAACAGTTGCCCTCTACCTAAGAAGGGTAATATAGAGAGGGGAGAAGAGAAAAAAAATGTTCCTAGAGCTGGGTGGAATAAACCAATGGGAAAAACTTGCTCAGCACAGTCGATAAGAGAGTACAGAGATTGAGGTTGGACCGGAGTCCTGACACCCATAGTAATGACTGTAACTGCACTAGATCCAACATAAAAGATAGAAGTTGCTCGAGAGAGAGTCTGAACATGATTGCTAGACTTGTGGCTGGGAGGAGAGACCTTTCGAATATATTTATTTCACAAGTTAATAGATAACTGAGGTAGCAAGATTTTTAAAGAATTATTGTTGAAGTGTAAATATGATTATGTACTGTAGCTATTAATGTTTATCTTATAGGTTAACAGATAACTGAGGTAGCAATAGTTTTAAAGATTTATTGTTGAACTCTAAATATGATCATATAGAGTAGTTATTAATATCTATAGTATAGATTAACATAATATTGAACTGTAACTGCTAATATTTGAATTACATGTATATAAATAATGTAGGAGGCTAACTATTGAATTAATAGCCAGGGAGTTGTGAAAATACTCAACAAAAGATGAATACACCAGTAGTCGAACTCTATAAATTACAAGCATGAAAGAAAAGAAAATGAAGTCTAGTGCAAATGTCAGAATACCAACATAAACTCTTGAATGCATTCTCGAGAATATAACTATCATTACCAAAAAGGAATGCTTAACAACCATGTCAATGAATATGCTAATAATAATGAGTACTAACGAAACCAAAAAGTATAGTAAACAGTATCATGGTATGGTTGCATCCAGAGTCAGTGTCATGAATAAAATTGTGTATCAAAACCAGAGATAATGCTATAAGAGCCTTTTTTATAGAAGTAGCACAGTTTAATAAATCTAGTTCCTTTATATTTCAAAGTAGAATAACCATACACGGGAAAGGGAGAACCATAATAAGTCATTCTCATCTCATAGTTAATCTGAAACAAAATTATATACTTTTGAATAAATATAGTAGACAAACGTTGAAACTATGCCATCAGAACAGTCGAATGACGACATTCTTAACCCTCTCTCAAACGGAATTTGTAAACAGTTACTTTGTGCATTCCTTAGAAAAAGCGAAACACGCTTGAAGGCCTTTAGATTCATCAAAAGTTACATTTCAAATCTTGGAAATGATCCACAGCTGTAGCTGGTCATATAACTTAGCAAAATAAAGGTTAAGAAAAGCCTGAGTATAAGTGTTACAACCCTAATGCGCTATTAGAGATAAACCCTCTCCGTAAAACCCTTAATAACTTAAATTCGAATAGAGACCATGGACTTAGCTCCAACCTGAAAAGAAATGGGCACGCCATAAGCTCTTTTGCAATTAGAAGTCGCGATTTTGAGTACTAAACCCTCCTAAATGTGGCATACCTATGTTTAAGAAAATGTGAATTAGTCATTGTTAAGAGAGGCCATTAACCTGTTGCTCATACATATAAATTCAACTTTAAACAAGAAGGACCTTACCTGAGTTAAGGGCATGGCCTTGATGAATCGCCCACTGGTAGAAGTAGGTTAAAACTTAGCTTCATATCCAGAATTCATCATAAAAGAAATATATATCCAATAACCCTCAATAATCTAGAAATGAGTTGAAATAATTAATATTAAATCCTATTATAGAAATTACATACCTGCTGCAGATGATCTGGGGTACATGTTGCCTTCCACCATCTCCGAAACTCCATAAGGCATCCCTAAATAGCGGTGAGAAACCCTTAGACTAATCATAAAGTAATTACATATATGATATCAGTCTTTTTACCTAAGCAAGCGCAGTTTTAGAATGGCACATTTGAAGGGTTACCTGCTCTAGTGAGTATAACGGCCTCCCTTGGTTTCATTTCTCACAGAGCACCATAACCAGAGTCCTCGCAAAATAGTACGACACATAGGAACGACAACACAATGAGACCATCGGGGTTCGGTGCGAGGAGTTGGTTAGTTTAAACCCTATCCAATCTCAACCATCAGATCGCGGAGTGGAGATTAACGACGAGAAGCCATGATAGATGGTACAAACACACCAAGGTATTGTCCCACAAAGCAGATCCTCGCCATGTGGAGCTATGAACGAGGGCCAACACAACAAAGAGAAGCATAAAGTCATGTGCACAATTGACGAGGAGTATCGCAAGTTGGATCTCCATACCTGCTAGTTAATTAGTATTTATTTGCAATCAAAGATATGTACACAAAAGTCAGGGCATTGTATAATCCGTGGAAATAACACCATTTATCTATATATATATATATATATATATATATATATATATATATATATATATATATATATATATATATATATATATATATATATATATATATCTGTATATCTATAGATGTATATGTATATCTATAGATGTATATGTATAAGTACAACATTTAATGGTATAGGGCAATGGAACGTTATATAAAATGTTTTTATTATTATTAAAGTTGTTAATTTAGATGTTACAAATGGTATCAAAGCTCAAGTTCGTACACTGAGACTCTTTGGGAACAACTATCCACAGGAACCATGTGCTTGTGTTTTAACTAAATCAACTTGTGTGTGAATACAGATAATAGAAAAGATCATACCAACAAAATGAAAAGAAATTTCATTATGCAGAGGAACTCAGGATGACTTGAATCACCTGGAGTAACTTATGTGAATGCTAACCCAGATATGTCATACATCTAAGCAAGGAATCTTGACAAGCTAATGCAATGTTACTTGAAACTATGCAGCACTTGCATGCAGAAATGACCAGTTTGCGAACAGATAATGAATGATTGCGTTTAGAATAGGGAAGAATCCTAAGAAGTTTGTCCAATTGACAAAATCAACGGCACCTAGACCCTAGTGCAGAAGATTGGGGAAAGACCCCGACCGCTCAGCATGGAGAAGAAAACGTTGAGTCAGTTGAAAGACATAGAGAGGATGAAGAGGGACACTCAGATAATGTCTCAAACCAGCGTAAAACCAAGAAACAAAAGTTAGAACAAAAGTCAGAACTACAAGGAGAATTTAAGAAAATTAAGCCTTCACTCTTTGAGGGAGAATCTGAAGAGGCTGCAGAAGTGTGGTTAATCGATATGGGCAAGTACTTTCAGATTTATGAGTACACTGACAAATTGAAGGCATGGTTGGCAATTTATCAGTTAAGGGGAAAAGTGACTCTCTGGTGGAAGGAAATCAAGATGGTAAGGAAAATTGACGAAGAACAGGTTACATGGAATGAATTTCAAAAACATTTCAAGGAAAAGTATCTAACTGAACACTATTATGATGAAAAAGAGAAATAATTCCATGAATTAAGATTAGAAACCTTAACCATGGATGAATATGTGACTAGATTCATGTCCTTATTATGCTACGTGCCTTACATGCAAGAGGAAAAGGCCAAAATCCAGCATTTCATTAGTAGCTTACCAAAATTTATGAAGGAAAAACTAGAATTTTACTACCCTAAGACAATGGACGATGTTGTGGAGAAGGCCCACATTTTCTATCAGAAAATGAAACAAAATAATGAAGGGCCAAAAGAGGGATTAAACAAGAAGGGTAGAAGCCTGATTCCAACCAGACACCCAAAATTTTCTAACCATAGGAATGCATAACAAAAGACATTCAACAATTTTCCAGCCAGAAATCAACCCAAAACTACATACTCTAAGAACAAACCATGAGAGGCAATCACAAAATATGTCAATGTTTAGCAATCAGAACCGTTTCTACAATGCTGGGGATGTAGAGAACCCCATTATTACAAAATTTGTCCACAACGAGCTAGAACACAATAGTTATCCAATGTGCAAGAAGCATCCATAGTTAGGGAAGTGGTGAGGATATTACTCAGAATTAATGCTACCTTGGATGATCATCAGGCTAAATTCCAACCTCACAATGATCGAATGTGAAGGTATGATTGCTAAGAAACATGTCTGTATTTTATTTGATCCAGGTGCTAGCTTAAGCTATGCCAGTCCTCAAGTGGTTGAAAAGTGTCAGTTATCAAGAAAAAAAATTTCAAAACCTTGGCTAGTTGAATTAGCCGCTAGTACAAAGAGAAGGGTTAATGCCAAGATAGAACGATGTCCCATAACCATTTCTAGGTAGCCTATTTATGTTGATCTTAATATAATTCCTTTGGCTTCATATGATATCTTAATTGGGATGGACTAGTTGGAAAAATGTTGGTCCCTAGTACACTGTAAACAGAAAAATGTATGTTTTATTTCAGAATTAGGTCAAAGGAAGGAACTACAGGGAATAAAAACTAGTACCAAGCTACGTCCTATTACTGCGAGTCAGTTAGGAAAATGCATTAGAAAAGAGTGTCAAATATATGTTGTGCGGGTGGGATTTACAAAATCTAAAAATAAGATGACTATGCTGGAAAGTATTCCCATAATTCAGGATTTTGTGGATGCTTTTCAAGAAAACATTCCTGGTTTACCACCAAAGTGAGATATTGACTTTACCAATGAGTAAATTTCAGGTGAAGCCCCCATATCCAGAGCTCCTTATCGCATGAGAATACCTGAGTTAACAAAACTCAAAATGTAGCTATAGGAGCTTCTAGAGAAATAATATATCCATCCCAGTGTGTCCATTGGGGAGCTCCCATATTATTTGTACAGAAAAAGGATGGGACCGTCAGATTATGCATCGATTATCTACAAATAAACAAACTTAGTATCAAGAATAAGTACCCTTTACCACGTATTGATGATCTATTTGATCAGGTACAAGGAGCTAAGGTATTCTCAAAAATCGATCTAAGATATGGTTACCATCAGATAAGAATAAAAGATGAAGATATTTACAAAAAAACATTCCGTACTCGCTATGGTCATTACGAGTTCGTGGTATTTCCATTTTGCCTCACAAATGCCCTAGCCACCTTTACAAGTCTGATGCATGGCATTTTCTAGCTTTACCTAGATAAATTTGTGCTGATTTTCATAGATGATATTTTGATTTATTCTCAGAACCACGAGGAGCATAAAGAACACCTGAAAATAGTATTGCAGAAATTAAGGGAAAATCAGTTGTATGCCAAATTCAGTAAGTGTGACTTCTTTAATAATCAAATTCAGTATTTGGGTCACGTTATATCAGCAGAAGGCATTACAGTAGACCCAGAAAAGATCAAAACGATCATGGAATGGACATCCCCAAATAATGTCGTTGATATCAAATCATTCTTGGGATTAGCGGGGTATTATCGTAGATTCATTGAGGAGTTTTCAAAGATTGCCTTTCCAATGACCTCTTTATAGAAAAAGGGACGCACTTTCTAATGGATGGCTGAATGTTAGCAAAGCTTTGAAAAACTAAATCATCTACTCACCACCGCACCAGTACTAAAATTAGCGGATTTGGAAAAGTCTTTCATGGTTTGCACAAATGCAACCAGAGAAGGTGTTGGCGGAGTACTGACAAAGAATGGAAACGTGATTGCTTATGAATCCCAAAAGTTGAAGGATTATGAGCAATGACATTCAGTTTATGACCTTGAATTGACAGCAGTAGTGCATCACTTAAAATGTGGCGGCATTACCTATTGGGGAAGAATTTTTTGCTGCTAACAGATCATAGTATCCTTACCAACTTCTTCATTCAATCTACCTTAAATGCCCAATAGGCTAGATGGAAAAATTTCTTAAGAGAATTTGACTTTGAGATGAAGCATTTAAAGGGGAATTAAAACCGTGTGGCTGATGCACTGAGCATAAAATTACACTATATCTATAAGGTCCGAATGAGTCAAGTAAGTTCAAATATTCCTGAAATCATAAAGGAAGTAGCTAGTAGAGATCCAAAGTATACTTTCCTTTGGAAACAAACAAAAGAAGCTCTGCTGAAAAAGGAAGAATCAAAATTTAGAATAAATCCTGATAAATTCCTTACTTTTAAAGACAAAATTTACATTCCAAACCAAAATTTGATTAAACTATTAATATTAGATGAGTTTCATAAGAAACCTTGTGCTGGCCACCCAGGTTATCAGAAAATGTTTTCAGCCATCAAAAAAGGCTACTTTTTGCCTAGATTGAGGAAGGATATTGTAGAATATTTGTCCAAATGTTTGGAGTGTCAACTGTTGAAAGAGGAACACCAACATCCCGCCTGATGGTTACAACTATTGTCCATTCCATAATGGAAATTGGAGACCATATCCTTAGATTTCATCATTGTTTTACCCCGCACAAGGAAGCAACATGATTTAATTATGGTGGTGGTAGAAAATTTGAGTAAAACAGCTCACTTCATACTTGTGAAATCCACATTTAAAACAGTGGAAATCACAGAAATATTTATGAAGGAGATATTTCGCTTACACGAGATACCCAAGGCAATGATTTCAGATAGGGATGTGAAATTTACATCCACCTTCTCGAAGACTCTCTTTGTAGTATTAGGTACTCAAATCCAGTTTAGTACCGCCTACCATCCTCAAATGGATGGACAGACTAAATGAGAAAATTAGGTGTTAGAAGACATGCTATGCATGTTCGTGATGTAGCAACCACACAAGTGGGAGGACTACCTCAATCTAGTGGAATTTGCATATAATAATGGACATCAAAAATCGCTAGGCATGAGCCCTTTCAAGGTGTTGTATGGAAGAAAGTACAGAGCACCCATAGATTGGAATAATATGATGAATAAGCTAGCACTTGGTCTTGACATGCTAGCATAGATGGAGGAGGTTGTTAAGAAATTTCAACAAAATTTGAGAGCGGCCTAGGATAGACAAAAGGTGTATGCAAATAAAAAGAGGTGATATAGGGAATTCCAACCTGGAGATCGTGTTTACCTGAGAGTGAAGCCTCAGAAAAGTTGCTTGCAGTGGCAGGGTTGTGCTAAATTAGCACCCCGATAGTATGGGCCCTTTCAAGTGTTGGGGCCTATAAGCTTTCACTACCAAACCACATTTGGGTCCATAATCTATTTCACATATCTTTACCAAAGAAATATGTGTATAACCCTCAACACATTATTGATTGGGAAAATATTCAGGTAGACGGTTTAATGGGTATAAGAGTGGATATATCTTTCTTCTTTTTATTATGTGAAGGTAGTTGAGAATTGTTTTATGGTGCAGGTCAAACCGGAAGGAGACTTCCTGGAAGAACCTCTTCGTATTCTCAATCAGCAGCAAACCAACTTGCGAAAGAGAGCCATCACCTAGGTTAAAGTGTAATCGGAGCACTTTGGCTCGGAAGAGGAGGAATTCTTGCGAAAGGCTTATCCAACATTGTTTTCTGAAATGGAAGAGAACACCAGGGATGATGTTCCTCATATGGGGGGCCGGGATGTAACACCCCAAGTTTCATAAAGATTACTAAGATCATTAAGTGAAACTATTTTACTAAAATATATTTTAAATGTTATTATATTTTGATGAGAAATATTAACTAATATAGGCTGAAGGACAAAGAAAAACATATATGTTGTAATTACCTAAAATATAGGTAGTAATACTTTAACAGAAATAAAACTGTTTGATTATTTAAAAGAAACGGTTTCAAAGAAATAGTTACCCTCTACCTGAGAAGGGTAATATAGAGAGGGGAGAAGAGAAGGAAAAGGTTCCTAGAGCTGCGCGAAATAAACCAGTGGGAAAAACTTGCTCAGCACAACCAATAAGAGAGTATAGAGATTGAGGTTGGACCACAGTCTTGAGGTCAATAGTATTGATTGTAACTGGACTAGATCCAACATAAAATATAGAAGGTGCTCGGGGGAGAGTTTGGATGTGAGTGCCAGACTCGTGGCTGGGAGGAAAGACCTTTCGAATATATTTATTTCGCAGGTTAACAGATAACTGAGGTAGCAAGATTTTTAAAGAATTATTGTTGAGCTATAAATATGATTATGTATAGGAGCTATTAATGACTATCTTATAGGTTAACAGATAACTGAGGTAGCAAGATTTTTAAATATTTATTGCTAAACTGTAAATATGATCATATACAGTAGTTATTAATATCTACAATACAAATTAACAAAATACTGAACTGTAGCTGCTAACATTTCAATTATAGGTATATAAATAATGTAGGAGGCTAACTATTGAATTAATAGCCAGGGAGTTACTCAAATACTCAACAAAAGACGAATACACTAGTATTTGAACTCTATAAAGTATAAGCATGAAAGAAAAGAAAATGAAGTCTAGAGTAGTGCAAATGTTAGAACATCGACATAAACTCTAGAACGCATTCTAGGGCATATAAATATCAATACCAAAAAGGAAATCTTAACATCCATCTCGATGAATATGCTAATAATCATGATTAGTAAACAGTATCATGGTACGGTCACATATAGAGTCGGCATCATGAATAAAATTGTGTATCGAATCTAGAGATAATGCTATAAGAGCCTTTCTTTATACAACTAGAACAATTTAATAGATCTAGTTCCTATATCTTTCATAGTAGAATAACCATACGTGGGAAGGGGAGAATCGTAATAAGTCATTCTCATCCCATAGTTAAGCTGAAAAAAAATAATATACTATTGAATAAATATAGCAGACAAACATTGAAACTATGCCATCGAAACAGTCGAATGATGACATTCTTAACCCTCTCTCAAATGGAATTTATAAACAACTACTTCATGCATTCCTCAGAATAAGTGAAACAGGCTTGAAGGCCTTTAAATTCATGAAAAGTTACATTTCAAATCTTGGAAATGATCGACAACCATAGCTGGTCATATAACTTAGCGAAATAAATGTTAAGAAAAGCTTGAGTATAAGCGTTACAACCCTAATGCTCTCTCAGACATAAACCCTCTCTGTAAAACCCTTAATAGCTTAAATTTGAATAGAGACCATAGAGTTAGCTCCATCCTGAAAAGCAATGGGCATGCGAGAAGCTATTTCGCAATTATAAGTCGTGATTTTGAGTACTAAACCCTCTTGAATGTGGCATACTTGCGTTTCAGAGAATGTGAATTAGTCGTTGTCAATAGAGGCCATTAACCTGCTGCTCATACATATAAATTCAACTTTAAACGAGAAGGACCTTACCTGAGTTAAGGGACCGACCTCGATGAATCACCCACCTGTAAAAGCAGGCTAAAACTCATCTTCATATCTGGAATTCATCATAAAAGAAATCTATAAAGAAAAACCCTCAAGAATCTAGAACTGAGTTCAAATAATTAATATTAAATCATCTTATAACAATTACATGCCTGACACAGATGATCTGGGGTACATGATACCTTCTGCCATCTCTGAAACTCCATAAGGCATCCCTGCACAATGACAAGAAACCCTTATATTGGTCGTAAAGTAATTACAAATCTAATATCAGTCCTTTTACCCTAGCAAGCGAAGTTTTAGAATGGCCCAGTTGAAGGGTTACCTGCTCCGATGAGTATAACGGCCTCCCTTGGTTTCATTTCTCACAGAGAACCATGAATAGAGTCCTCACAGAAGAGCACGATGCAGAGGGAGGACAACACAATGAGACCATCAGGGTTCGACGAGAGGAGGTTGTTAGGTTAAACCCTATACAATTTCTACCGTGAGAGCGTAGAGTGGAGATCAATGACAGGAAGCCATGATAGATGGCATGAACACACCAAGATATTGTCCCACAAAGTAGATTCCCGCCACGTGGAGCTACGGATGAGTGCTAATACAAAAAAGAGAAGCATAAAGTCATGTGCACAATAAACCAGGAGTATCCCAAGTTGGATCTCCATACCTGCTAATTAATTTGTATTTATTTGCATCCAAAGGTATCTCCCATATATATATATATATATATATATATATATATATATATATATATATATATATATATATATATATATATATATATATATATAAGTACACCATTTAATGGTATAGGGCAATGGAACGTTATATCAATTTGTTTATTATTATTAAAGTTGTTAATTTAGATGTTACATTTTCTTTATTAAAATCATGATTGAAATATCATAATTCCAATAATGAAAAAATGTGAGAAAACTAAAGTTGGATTTAAATCATGATAAGTTTTAAGCTCTTCATTTTTGAATGGAGTAATATAGTGATTAATTTATATATTTTTTATGTTTTTAAATTTTGTTACTTCAATTATTGATTTTAATTTTACTCTATTTATATTAATGTAAAGTGAAATAGTTTTATTTATGATTTCAAAACTTTAGTAAACTTCATAGAATCCATTTAAATGTTTCAAAACTAATTCAAAGCCAAAGATGTGTGAATGTGATTATATAACTTAGTTAAGTGCATGATTTAAGCACCACTACCTTGGTGGAGGGAGAATCAAATTTCTAATAATCTATTGGTACACCATAACATAGTTTTATGAAAAACAATAATTAAATAACAACTAAACAACAATATTTTTTTTAAGAACACCCTCTCGTTATATTTTTTTATATTCTTCATAATTTTTATTTTATTACTATTTATTTATCCCTCTTATTATTTATTTATTTTTATATATTTTATTTAGTTAATTTATTTATGTATTTATTTATTTATTTTTAATCCTTGTTATTTTCTCCAAGTTGGATAATCATATAAATAAATAAATAATATTAATTAGTAAATAAATAATGAATGAATAAGTTAATTAATTAATTAAATTATTATTTATTAATTATTTAAACAATTCAAATTAATTCCCTCCGTTAGTCAAATATAGTCATTTAGTTGATTTGGTCAAATATATTTGTTTTCCTTTAGTCGTTAGGTTGACCTATCTTCTTATTTAACCTTCTTATGAGATCTCTCTTCATCTTGTCCTGAAGATGAACCACACTAGGTGGAGATCTCTCTCTTCATCTTGTCTTGAAGATGAGCCACACTCACTGGTTTGGAAGGCGTAGACCAAATATTCCCAATGTGATTTTTTCCGAAAGTTTTCATGAATTAACAAACAATTAAATAATTAAAATATCAAAAAAAATATTTTGATTAATAAAATATATTAATGGAAAATGTGGACAAACATTGTTATTAGAAAGAACACAACAATTAAAAAAAAAGAAAACAAGGAATAATTATAGGTTAATAAATATTTATTGTTAAAAATAAATATGATAATGAATGGAAAGAAAATATTAATTATGGATAAATTATTTTATATAACTAATTGTATTTCATGGTCTTGAGTATTTGTTTGAGAAAACAGAGGAAAAGTCGCAAATATTTTCAATTTATGAGAACACTTGGCAATTAAGGTTTGTTTTTAACAATTTTTAATTTTGAGAAATTCATTTTAAACTACATAATATTAGACATCCATCAATCAAAAATTAGAAATTCAAATTCCAATTTCAAAAAAAAAATAATAAAAATTTATTTTCCAACTTTAGAAAATAAATTTAATATTTAATTTTACAAAAATAATTTTTAAAAATTTGTTATTTAATTAAAATTCAAAGTATTTTGACCAAACTGTTTACATTCTAATTAGATTGATTTATTTTCCAATCTAATTTATCTACAATCCCACAAAGATTCATTGAAATCACAAATTTGACATATTTTTCACACTAACCAAAAATCTCTGCTAAACTCCAAAAAATCTCACATATAAGAGGGTCCATGGTCATGGTTAAGGGTGGATTTTGTTTTTACTTTTTTATTTTCAAAGGTATTTGACAATAAAGAAACATTTTTAAATGTCAAAAGTATGTGGTAAAAATAATTTCAAACCATAAAATAAATTTTAATAAGTGGTTTAAATTATAATAAATATTTTATAGACTTAATTGCTTGTTTTAAATTTTAGTAAGTGGGTTAAATTATAATAAATAGTTTACAGATAAAGACCAGGTAGACCATCTATCTTTTATTTAGTTACAGCATTTATTTTTTATCATGATTCTTTTGTGAATTAGCTGGAAATGAGATCTTTATAAAGGTAGGGAAAGATTAGATTAATATTATTATTTAGTTACATATTGTTAAATATATTTCATAACATTTTATAAATTATTTATTTTATTTTTAATAATTTAAAAGTTTTAAAAATGAGTTTTATTTATCTTTATCAAAACTAGGAATTTATTGTATATGTCCATATTTACTAATAATAATAATAGATATATTACTTTCCATCTATTATCTCTCTTTTAAGAACCTTCAGCAGTAGTAAATGAAAGAGATAGGATTGACTAATTGTATTCTTGAAGGGTTAAAATAGGTATTTCTGATTTTTCAATAAATATCTGTATATATGAAATAAACAATTAGAAATAACAAAAAATGCTTTAGATGGAATCCAAAGATGCAAAAATTATTATATGTCATATTATTTTATATTTTTTAATTGCAAATAATATCTTAAACAAAATAAAAGTCAGTCTTTCTTTTTTATATTATTATTCTTTAACTAATTTATTGTTTAAAAGGTCACTCCTACGATCCCAGAATCTCTTGAATCTCAATATATTTTTGGAGTCTAATTCTATGAGCTGGGATGTTTTCTTTTTAAAAAATAACTATTTTAAACTTACTTTTCAATTTTCATACAAAATTTGTACTTAACCACCCAAAAAAATGACACTCAAGCAATCTACATATAACATAAAATGTGAAACATAAAAAAACAAATGACGGTCATCAAATTTTCATTTGAGGGGCAACCTAAATTTCAAATTCCAAGGCAAGTAATGGTGAAGCATCAATTGTAATCTGACTGGAAGATTACAGTTGGCTCAAAGGAGTGAAGGAAATAATTTTAAAATCCAAAAGAGGCCGTTGGATGAGAAGACAGGCCGGGCCTGACCTGCTACTTTACCTCCTGAACCTCCCATTTCAGGGACGGATTGACTTCAATGACAAGCAGAGTGGGAGAGAGATTCTGAAAAGGCTGCCTGCTCTCTGCGCCCCATCCAATCTCTTCTAATGGTTTACTGTGTTTTCTTGTTTGTAATGAATCAAAGAAATCGATGATGGAGATTGGTGGGTATGGAAAAGTTCGATTTCACGGCCAGTCTGTGCAGTAAATAATAAAGTTGTAATGATGGTCGCCTGCATGATAAGACTCCCCTTACTGCGAACGCGTTATCAACGCCCGTAAAGAAACGCAGGAATTGTGTCTTTTTTTAATGCAAGATGCCTTGTGTAAGCTGCTTTGTCATTTTCTTCAAATTGAGTGAAAAACAAGCAAAAGTTGGATGGAAATTCTTTATCCATGGAGGAGGACAACGAAAGTATCATTCCAAGTAAGAATTTATGTGAAAGCAAGCACCCAGAATTTACACCCAAAAATGGTAATATATGGTTTGTAGATATCGTGCATTGAAAAGATGTTTAGATGTGAACATCTTTTCAAGTTCATGCGTTGCAAAAAACAATTGCGCCCTAAAAAGTCGATGTCCCCTTGTTTATTTGGTTTTTAAATATAACATAATCAAAGAATGACAAAGAATGGTTTGAATTGTTTTTTTTTTTTTTTTTCCTTAATTTTAAAAAAAATATTTTTTTAATACAAAATTTCATTTTATAAAAAATAAATATATTACTAATTTTTTATTTTTATATTATATTTTTTTTCCTTCGTAAATACTAATTCTATTAAAGAAAGTAAAAAGATATATACAATGAGGTCAAGACCTCAGAGGAGGCCGAGGCCATTCCTCAACCAAAAACTCAGAGACATTACAGTACATTCTACAAAATTTTGTATTTGGGCCTTGCCACGAGGACTGATTCCGTCTTGCCCTTCATTGACCAAAAAAACAGAAAAGCAACTAGCATAGCCATATTTATAACAAAAAGCAGAATCTATATTGGCATTTGCCACAACCTGTAACCAGAGTATGAACCAGACAGAGACACCTAACCTCAAAATCAACGACACAAAACCAAAATTGCATAGGCCACCCGGCAGTGAGGAGACAGGTTTAATCTGCATGCTTTGGTGAATCTGGCGTGTCCCTATCCACCTGGCTGGAAGAAGCTACCCAGGTAACAAAACCGCTTTCATCAAATGCCGCTGCGCCACCATCAGGAGTGGTCACCAGATTTAAAATACCACCTGCACTCTGAGACGGCCCACAGGCCAGAATATCGCTCTGAGTCGGAACCACGGGCTGCTGAGGCGTTTCCGAGACAGGGGCATCCTCTTGCATGTTGTCCGCTTGGAACACAATCCCTGTCATGTTCCCTTGAAGCACATTGTCTTCCTGAGAGTGGGAGGAGGTAGTTGGAGCCGAGCTGACCTCATTGCTCTCTTCCTCCGCGAGAATGATGGTGATACTTGCTATCAAAACAGGTCTGTTGAGCCGGCTTTGAAAAGTGAACCTGGAGGTCTCGAATGAATTATTCGGGATAGGCCTAGCTTGTTCCAGAGGCGGAGAAGAAGGGGATGCTGAGGCGATAGGGATAACATTCTGTGGAACAGGGCGAGAAGGGCGGCCTCTGTTCCCGGTATGGCTGCCTCTGCGAGGGATACCTCGACGTCGAGGCATACTCAGAAATGCAAATTGACGGAGAGAAGGATTGAGGCAGAGCAAGCCGATAACCAGAGGAATGCAGAAAGTTTCAGGGAACTTACAAATCCAGGCTAGCAGCCAAATTCGAAATGCCAAGCAGGGGTGCTGAAGCGGTTCTGCTCCACCATAAAAAGAACCAGTAGCTGAGACAGGCGCATTGATCAGATCCATACCTATAAACCAATCTGTCTGTCGATCAACCATGCTCGCATTAATTCCTGACTGCAAGACCAACATTCGAGACTGCCCAGTATTGATTTCACCTGCTCTTAAATCCATTTGCCATCCTGCTACGCGTACCATAAGGGCCATCCGCCTGCCATCGGCCAGGCCAGCTGCCTGTGTAGTGCGGCTCCTCATTAATAGTTGTTAATGCCACCCGCATCCGAGTGTGTATTTCTCTTCTGAGATTTATCCCAAGTAACAATTTCGTGGAATTTAGCGAGTTGGTCCTCGGTGGCTATACTGGCGATAGACCCTTCAAAGTATCCTACCTCAGCTTCTACTCCGAGATTGGCAAGAAAGTCAGCAAGCTTGTTTCCTTCTCTTCTGGTGTGTTTGAATGAGATCGCTTGATGCTTAGAAAGCGAGATATTTATCAGCTCAAGCCTTTGGGCCATTCTCCAGCTGTTGCTGACTTTGTGAATGGGTGATCCCTGCATGAGATTTGTAATCATTCGAATTATAATTTGTGAATCCCCTTCTATAATGAGTGGAAAAAATCTCCTTTCGTGAGCCATTTTAAGACCTCTTCATAATCCCTCCAATTCTGCTGAATTGTTGGTATCCCAACCTTTTGAGCCCATAAAGATACATTGAGGATTGCCATTGTGATCTCTGACGACTCCCCCATACCCTGCTTTCCCTGGATTTCCTTTTGAGGCTCCATCGAAGTTGAGTTGGAACATGTTAATGGGAGGCGGTGTCCATTTACTTAATTCCTTTTCCTGCATTGTGGGATTGTTTTTGATGATTGGCTGTTGGTTTATCTGGATCCTCCAATTATCCCACACCGTTTTCTCCTGTGGTGATGTGGGGAGGCCTTCTGAGTACCATTCTATAATCGATAGAGACTCCATGATGTTCTGATGAAATTTAGTCCAAATTTGCTCTAAGGGCATAGTTTGATCCTTGAAAACTCTCCTATTTCCCTCTTTCCAGATGTTCCACATCAGTAAGCCAGGTATAAGTTGCCACATAGTGTTAAGGAGATTGCTTTGAAATGGCTTTTGACTCCAGTTACGAATAGTTGCTTTGAGATCTCCTTGCACTCTATCTTGTTTTTGGCAGTGGAAGGCAACCTTCTCCCAAAGTTTTCTTCCCGTTTGACATGTATGCATAAGATGTATGACTGTTTCCTCCTCTTGCCTACAGATGAGACATATGGAAGGGCCCAAGAAGCTTCTTTTCTGAAGATTATCCCAAGTAAGAATTTTATTGTGACATAGGAGCCATAAAAAGGTCTAGACCTTCGGCCAGTTGGAAGTGTGCCAAATTTTATCCCATAAAGTGTCTTTGTTTATCTGATCTTGGACTATTATCTTATATGCTTCCTTCGTGGTGAATGTTACTTTCTCTTCATAGCCCCATCTTAGAATGTCTGATTCTTCTAAGATAGTGATTTGCCTCTTTTGTAGTTCTGTAGTGAGAGACTGCTAAGTTTGTTCAGAGCTGTTCATTAGAATTTGATTTGCCTTTTTCCATTGCCTATGTCCTTGAGTTGTAGAGGAGCTCCAAAATGGACTGACCTTGGCTAACTGATTGATCTCTTGCTCTGATATTGGATGATTTTGGAGTATATCTCTTATTTTTGGTAATTGCTGCTAGGAGTCTTCCCAAAACCGAGCTATGGATCCACTCTTGACTTCCCAGAAACTATGCTTTTGCATGAGACTTCTATGTTGTATAGCCACATTCCAAATTACCGATCCCATGCTTACCTCCGTCATTCGTATTCTTTCTTCCATAGGACAATTCTTGCATATTTAGCTGTCCAAAGGGAGGCCCATGGGGTATTAGGATGGGCTAGCCATCTCCACCAGATTTTTGCGCCCATTTCTCTATTGTTGTGCTCAGGATCTCTTAGTCCAATACGCCCTGCTTTCTTTGGAAGACAAACTTTGTCCCATTTAACTAGAGCCCATTTCCGATTGTGGCCTGAGCTTCCCCATAAATTGCGCTGGAGATTCTTAATTTCTTTGAGAACCCATTTTGGGGCAGCAAGGATGGAGAAGAGATACAAGGGCATGGAATGAAGGACAGCCTTGATTAGAACAAGTCTGCTAGCCATATTAAGGGCTCGGTGAGTCCATAGGGAGAGTCGAGCCTCCAATTTTTCCAGCAATTGTTTCCACGAGGAGTGTTTGAGAGCTGAGGCCATTAAAGGGGCACCTAGGTATTTGGAGGGCAGGGAAGCAGTAGTAAATCCCAAAATTCGGCCGATAGCTTTTTGGGTGGGAACAGGGGTGTTAAAGAAAAAAATATGGGATTTAAATCGATTGATAAGGGCACCAGAAGCATCAGAGAAGTTTGACAGGATAGATTTGAGGAGGCAATCTTCTTGCACCGAGGGATAACCGAAGAGCATATTGTCATCCACAAATTGTTGGTGGGAGTAGGAGGGGGAGTTGTTGAAAGAAAGGCCTTTTAGATGCTGAGCAAGCCTGGCAGAAGTGATACTTCTGCCAAGTCCTTCTGCCATAATAACAAAAAGAAAGGGAGACAAGGGGTCTCCTTGCCTTATACCTCTAGAGGGATGGTACGTAGCCGAGGGGATACCATTGATTAAAACAGAGAAGAAAGCTGAAGACAAAAGATTAAAAATCCATCTAACCCATGATGGGGCAAAACCAAAGGCAGTAAGAATTTTTTGAATATAGACCGAACTGATACTATCAAAAGCTTTGGACAGATCTAGCTTAAGCAGCATACCTGGCTTTTTGCTTTGCTTTAAGGAGTGGATTATCTCATGAGTTAGAATAATCTCGTCCGTTATTTGCCAGCCTTCTACATACCCAAACTGCTCGGGCGAGATAATAAGAGGGAGCAGCGGCTTTAGTCTGGTTGCTATGACTTTTGATGTTATTTTATAGATGATATTACACAGGGCAATCGGTCTATACTTATCTGGAGTGTTGGAATCTTCCACCTTTGGAATTAAGGCAATAAAAGTGGCATTTAACCATGGATACATCCATCGAAGTGCCCTGGATTCCTCCACTAATTGCCATACCTCATCTTTTATAAGGTCCCAAAACTTATGAAAAATGTTTGACGTAAAACCATCCGGACCCGGCGCTTTCCCCTCCTTCAAGTGTTGTACAACTTCTTCAACTTCCTGTAAATTGATGGGCTTCAGGAGGATACTGTTATGTTCCTCTGTTATTATCTTTGGGATTTCCTTTAGGAGCTTATTAATAGCCGGCATTTTGTCTATATTGGGTTCCTGATGTGCTTTCTTGAAATATCTAAGAAATTCCTCTTCAATGCCTTCATGTGTTTCAATTTTGTCCCCCTGTTCATTTTTTATGTGAGTAATACAATTGTTCATTCTGCGCTGGACCGCAGTTTTATGGAAAAAAATTGTGTTCTTTTCTCCATATTTTAACCATCTAATCCTCGGTTTCTGCCTCCATAATGTTTCCTCCTGTTTAGCCCTCTCTAATATTTGAGATTCTATGATTTGCTCCTGCTTGGTTAATTCCTCCGTGCATCCTTCAGTGATAATGTTTTGCTGGATCATCTTCATTTCTAAGTTGAGAGTGGCTTGAGCTTTAAAAATGTTGCCAAAAGTATTATGATTCCATCGCTTGATTGCTCCTTTAAGATGCTTGAGTTTTTGCTGAAACCTGGACATTTTTGTACCTCCAGTAGGATTGAAGTTGAGCCAAGTTGATCTAACTAATTCCTCGAAGTCCGGATGAGTTAGCCAAAATTCTTCAAATCGGAAGGGGCGCTTGAGGTTGTTGCCAGGCCTGTTCCATTGAAGTTTGATAGGCCAGTGATCTGATCCTAAGATAGGTAGTATGGACACTGTAAATTCCCCTCCTAAGTGAGTTGCATTGTCTCAGATAAGAAATCTATCAAGACGTGAAGCAATCTGTTGCGATCCTGGCCCTCCCCTTGAGGTGATTGCATTTTACTTTTTGCCTATGGCCAGTCTATTCTGACAACCAGTCCGCCTGATCTTTACCGGCTGTACTGTGCTTGGCAGGCCTGCCGTTGCACGAGTTGCAGAAACCCTAGGTTGGGTTGCACAGGCCGTTCCCACCGCAGTCCTCAGGTCCCCTTCTTATTTTTATATTATATTAATTAGTTTAGTTATTATTATATATTTTATTTATTTATTATATCAATATTTCTTTTAATATACTAAGTTTTTATATATATTTATATATTAATAAAGCATTTTATTAGGATTTTATAGAAACAAGTATGCATAATGAAAGGAAAGGTGATTGAAAGAGTACATTTTTTTCAATATTCATTTAACTTTAATGGGCTTCTTTTCATTCTATTTATAAGCACAAAATTTTATTATGTTTTGTAATCTCTTACTTTATTCATCTGATAGCATATTTAATTTTGGTTTTGAATATAACTTTTTTAATTTAGAAATTGAACTCACAATTTATAAAATTTAAGTAATTAATATTAAATATTTATATAATTAGTAAATGTATAATTAGTTTAGATTTATCTTAATTTTGGATATATTAAGTTTGTGAGGGATTAAATATCTTTTTACCCGAAAAAGGTTTGTATATCAAGATATTTGGATCTAAGTTGACTTAATTATTAATTATAATTATTAATTTTAAGTTAGTCTTGATTTCTCGAGTTCATCACTAAAGCACCTCACTAATAGAAGGTCACAGGTTAAGCTTGTAAATATTCATTTGCTGAGTTAAAAAGACAATGTTTTACTTTGTGGGTCATGTGGGAGGCCAAACATATATATATATATATATATATATATATATATATATATATATATATATATATATATATATATATATATATATATATATATATATATATATATATATATATATATAATTGCATAAAATGTTTGTATATCAAGATATTTGGATCTAAGTTGACTTAATTATTAATTATAATTATTAATTTTAAGTTAGTCTTGATTTCTCCCGTTCATCACTAAAGCACCTCACTAATAGAAGGTCACAGATTAAGCTTGTAAATATTCATTTACTGAGCTAAAAAGACAATGTTTTACTTTATGGGTCATGTGGAAGGCCAAACTATATATATATATATATATATATATATATATAATTGCATAATTGTTATACCATGGCCATGAAAAATCATATTGGGAAACAATGCTAGAGAGGTTCACATCCCAAGTAGTTGAACAATTATGGGCAAGGTTAGTTCTTAGTTGGAAATAAAACTTCCAAAATAAAGCCAATAGGGTGTGAAGAACCCGAGGAAGAATTAGAGGTGGGGAGTCTGTAGAAGTCTCATAAGTAATTAAACTAGAATCGTGATAAGTAATTATAACCAAAGGATTCCATAGCTAGTTGGCCAATGCAATCCATCTAAAACTTGAATGTTCAGATTATAAACCCTTTACCAAGGCTGGTTGGTATTATATGATCATTGGGAAAACAACTTGTACTAATCATTGTTATGAAACTACTATGGGTGTAAACCAGCCTCACGCGAGACAATGTCAAGCCTGGTCCTTTTTGTATTACTTTTAATGTTTTATTTTATTTTTTAATTTAGTTGATACATAAATATTAAATGTTTATGTTAAATGATAAATATTTATGTCTATACATATGCTTTTATGGAGTAAACATTGATATTAAATTAAATTTGTTAAATATTAAATATTACACATATATTTTTATGGAGTAAATATTGACATTAAATTAAATTTGTTAGATGTTAAATATTAAACATTTCTACCCATACTGCATTATTAATAATATTTACTCAACCTTCATTATTGGTTAAATTGTAATATCCATACACTTGCCGTAGCTATCTTGAATCAAAAGTGAAGTGAAATTTTTGCAAAAGATAATAAAGGATAGATAGATGAATGGATGTATTCGGTAAAACCAGCAGTTTAGATAAGCAAACAAACAAAGGAGGTTGATTTGGTCTTCTTTGCAGGCATCCCAAGGTCCGATGACTACCACTGTAGGTATGCCAAAGTGGTCGTTGGATCAGAATACAATAAGGGCCTGACCATTTAAAGGACGGATTGACTTCAGTGAAAAAGCATGCCTGCTCATTGCCCCCATCTAATCTCTTCTAATGAGTTATCTAATACAATAATTAACAAATCCAAAAATATAAGGAAAATTTAACTTCTATAATGTAAATTTTGAATTTTCATTATGTTTATAGGCGTATCTATTTCAACTACTGAAAGTGGGCTTGCATAATTTTTCTTTTTATTATTAAATGGATGTACAAGATTTGATCTCAAGTGAATATTCTTATTTGTATACACCATCAGATAGTTGAAATAAAAATACTTTGAAAATTTTTTTAGTTTCAAACCGAAGAATAAAAAATTAATATATATTAAATTTTTCGTGAGATGTTAACCTGATTGGAGCAATCACTTCCATTCTCTTCTACCGGTTATACTATGTTGATTGGAATTTTCTTCTTCTAGTTAGATTGGCTCCATGTTTTAGATTGGTTTGATCGAGGCAATGGGAATATCATGTGTAATTTTGTTGCAAATTGCAAGGCTCTAGTTGATTGTAACATACCCCCTACTATCCCTAACTGTAACTAATGATAGAAGGAGGAAATTACTATGCTAACCTAATCTCCATGGCCCAGTTATGGAAATGGGGTCTAAATTTTTCACTTTCTATTTTCCCTTCTTAAAACTCGAAATGAATGATACCATCTCATTCATCTTGTTGGGCCGATTCTGGCGATATATAATTGTGCCTCAATAGGGCTCTAAATTCAAAAGTTGTAAATGCACAAGGGTTGGCCTATTAAAATATGTTGAGTCATCTTGACCTACCACCTGTTATTCACATGGACCCATTTGATGCATACATGGCTAACTCGGTCAATGTCCATATGCCAGCTTGACCCTAAGTACCGACTCATCCATTTCTTTCTATGCCATATGGGCATTAATTAAATCACAAGCATAAATAAAATCCCATTTTTCCCACTCCATTAGAGCTAGGCCCACATTGCCACCTCACCCCAAAAATAAAATCCAGGGGATTTCCCTCAATCCTCTTTTGAAAAAGGCGTGGAGTACCTTGCACTTGAACTGTCAGGATTATCTGGACCGCACAACATCCCCCCCCCCTCTAACTTATCACACTAATGGTGACATATATTTTCTCATCGGGCCCACGAGGGCCACATCACCCTAGAAACACTCCCCCTGAAGATAAATGTTGCCGCCTCTCCCAAACTTTCAGGGTGCTCATTTCAGGCTACGTTGCTAGTGCCAACTTTGCATTTTTGGATTGGCCTCCCCCTTCACTGGTAAGTGGCTAAACTTGCACAACACAACACTCATCCCCACATAATGGTACCCACATGCCAAGTCACCTCGTGTAATAAATCCCAACGACTCTATCATGCCCTTCACCTAAATATTCTGGTGTTTAGGGTCCAAGGTGATGTCATATTTCATCACTTCTCCCACTTAGATGAGGTCCCATGTAACCTTTGAGCCCAATCATTCATGGATTCCCCCCCGCATGTGTTTTATAGAGTTTTATCTACTTTATACATTGGGCATAGGCCTGACTACCATACCATCTTCGGGATAATACCTCGACAATTTTCCAATATGCTCCATTCAAAACCCCTAGGAAGGAACCTCCAAGGTCATCCAATCAACCATAGTGCCTCCCATCAATGACTTGGATCTCTCTACCTTCATGCGTGGACATGGGGCTTAGCCATATGGCGCTTAAGATGGGTATATCTTTATGCTTCTCTAGGCCCCGTCCTCCCCATGGTATGAGCATATATGGTAAAGGATTTTCTCCCTTAGAATTCAGTCATGATACCCTATGACATGAGCTTATTTAATACAATTTCCTAGTGCTACAATTTGCCCCCCATTCTTTCTATATGTGTACATATATTTTTGAGGCTTGGACTAGATGGTTTTTAAGAGATTTTCCCTTAGCACCTGGTAACTGTTAATTTCCTTAAGAGGAACCCTTTATCAGGCCTTCAACACACAATTCATAGTTATATATGTATATATGTACACAAGATCACAAGAGTTATCCTTCCTATGATTGAACTTCTTTGGCCCTACCCATCTAGAAAATGTGGTTGAACTATATGTTCAACATAAATATGTTTATGTATATATACATGGTTATACATATATCCCAACTATCTGTTCTGAGCTTAGTAATATTTAAACAAGGGTTAAGTAAACATTTCTTTCAAGTTTATGGCGCACACACCATGGTCTACACATTCATCTTCATTATTGCCCTTTTAGATAAATTTCAATATCATCACAGGTCATCAAGTGACAAGACTATCGACCAGTAATAAATAGAAACAAGCCCATGGGTACATACAAGAATCCCTTCCATTTACTGAATATATATATAAATATATAGATGCATCCTTCCTCAAGCAGGAAAACAATATCATATTTCATGACATACACATTGAATACATATTAGTACAGGCCTTACGCCAACACAGAAACTTAAGCCATTCCATATATATGCCTTTAAACAATTATGCTCATTCAAGTAGGAATACCACATTCTCAACATTATAAACATTACAAAAATAATACATTAAACAAGCATAAGGAACTCAGAACATAAGAGACATTAGTAGACACTTATCTTTGATAAATTGATATAGGAAACTAAGATTGGGACTTTAACTCTCCACCCAACCTTAGAAAGCTGCATCCAAGCTTACTTGTAGTTTTCACCCCCGAGCAAGATTCCAAAGCTTGAGGAATAATTTTTTTGGAGGAGTTTAAACCAATGTTAACAACTGGAACAGGGTGTCCCAAGGCCACATCGCCTTCACCCACCAACTACTCAATAGTTGAAAACACAAAATGCACCAATGATACTTCTCCCTTCTCTTTCTCTGCTCTGCCTGAGTGTATACCTTCCTCCCACCCATAATTTTCCTTAGCATATCAATCTTGAATGATCCTATTTTCGTCAAAGCCTGTCGGCCTCCACCACCTTCCTCCTATAACCGATCAATTGCCCTTATCTTTTTGTGGGTTTGTGTATACCCTCCTCGTGGCCAACAAAACTAATATCAACCATCTTTGCAAATGAGAGGGTTATCCACGTGTCTATTTTCCCATGCCTATTTGTATATGCTTTCTCGTGTGGAAATTCTTTCCCCCAAATAGACTAACCGTCTATCCTCATCCCAAATCCACGCTAATTAAACCTGTTGGACATCACAACCCATGTTGCCTTTAATATTTTGTCCTTCTCCTTGCTTATGGTGGGAGCTAAAGAACATCTAGGCCTATCATCATTTTTTCAGTGAAATTTATTCGAAATTCATCCTATTAAACTTCTCATCCAACCAAGACAGTTATTTCAAAAACAATTCCTTGAAGCAATTTCCTTCCTTAAGCAATCTCCCTCCTCAAGCAAATGGAATTTGTGTCGCTTTCTCTCAACACTTTAATTAATTACAATTTAGTTGCAATGAAGGAATGCTAACCAGGGAATGTCACATCGATGATCTATTGAAGATTGGGCAATTCAACATACTATCAAAAGCAGTTAGGGTAACTCTAGTGGTGTTCTCACTCAAGAACAATAGCAAGCATGATGTATATGAGATCTTTGAACACGTGAGAAGGTTCGGGTGGATCGTGCCCATGTACATGATGGCTCTATATGCACAAGATGTAAACCTTCTGTGCGTGGTGGTTTACAAATATTTCAACCGCATTCTGGCAGAATGAGGGATTCATGACACCGAGAAAGTGTTGCAGGAACTTGATGTGCTTCCTTCAAAATTAGTGAGGGAATTGATGGCATCTATGCTAGAAATCTATCCTTAACTCAAAGAAGACAAAGATATAGACATTGGGAGGGTTCAAGTTGTCTCATGTGCTCAAAGAGATTATTGGCTATCACAAAGCCACAAAAGAGGAATAAATTTGTTTATATTGAGTAGAAGCCCAATCGTATTGATTGGAACCATTGAAATAGCTTGTACCATTTAATTCATTACTCTTTGGTCATTGAATTATTCATCATCATTATAACATAATAAGGATATGAATATTAATGAACATGATTAATAATCCCGTCATATAAGTAAAATTATTAATCTATCATATAATTTATGCAATTTCATTAATTCTTAGAAGCTTGATAGGCCTCTCAATTCACCCACATAAATAAAATTGTACATCCAAGAAAAATTTGTTTAGATGGTATCATATAATTTTTAAAATCTTCCCATTAAAGCTAGTAATGAAACCAAAAATTGTTCAAAAGTGTGGGTCAATCTTTCATAGATTTCGAGCCTAGGAGGTGATCAAAGAGATAAATCTAAAAAAATATTGCTCATAATTCTAAAATTCTGCTCCACATATTGTGACGTGGGTTATGGTTTGCGTTGCTTTCCATGCATTTTTCGATAATTTGTGCAGGGGAATTTAATTGTGAAAAATAAAGTTAGATATGAAATATTTATTTTAAAAATTCTCAATATTTTCTTTTCTGAGTAAGGCTAAATCTATTAAAAAAGAAGAAAAATATTTACATAGGGACCATAGTCATTACAAAGCTCATAAAAGAGCCAAAATTCCCAAGAAAGCAGATGTGAAACCAGTAGCAAAACCCACGCAGGGGATCAGGATGCAGCTTATCTGGAGAACCACATGAATCGAAAACAACAAAAACATAGGCAAACCATTGCCTTTCTACACCAAAACTATAGTCGATATGCCTGAAATAAATCATTACAAAAACCAAAAGAAAAACCCACGTCAACGAGAACAAACTAGTCAGCAGGTGTTTCCTCCACGATCTGGCACTAACCGAACTCTGGCACATCATCAATAAGAGCAGCTACCTGATTGGAGGGTTCGGGATCCGCTGGCACCATCTCAGCATCCCGTGTGCTGCATCCTCGGGCTTCCTGCGCCTGCAGCGGCGCTACTCCAATGCCAAAGTGAATTGTAGAGGAGGGACCAACAATCCCTCTCGAGCCCTCCGAATGAGAATGAAAACCTTCCAGCTAAGTGGTTTCATAGAAGAACACAGAAATATGGGCAGTTATCCAAGGCCGACACAGGGAGCTATTAAATGTGAAAATGGTTGAGCCCGTCGAGGATGGAGGCCCACGATAATGGCTGGAAGTCTGCCGTCTGGCTCACCCACTTCTGGTTCCCAGATAACGACCAGTGAAGAGTTCACTGGTGGGGGCAGGCGAGTCCGACGAAGAACCAGTTGGAGCGCGTCGGGGTTGTCCTCTGCGACACCCCATTCTCTGACGTAAATGAGCCATTGAAGAGGGGTAATGGTAAAGTTGTAGCGCACTTGGAGCTCATTGTTAGAGAGGTAAATCCCCTCTGCAGACAGAGGCGATCCCCACTAGCCCAAAATGGGTCTAGCAACAATCAAACAATGCTATCACGCAAGTTCCTAATTGCAAATTAAAGGTGGATTATGAGAGCCTACTTCGATTCCAACGCTCATGTTGTAGAAGATTCGACACTCCCGTTCCTTTGCTCTAGCCGGTCATGATCCCCACGATCTCCGTGAATGGACACCTGCACATGCAAAGAACGACACGAATACAAGCATAAAATCCAATAGATGCAATTATATATCAGTCAAAAAAGATATAACTCCAACATCATCACAACGAACAACAAGAATGGAACCATAATGATAGTCATGTATTATTGATAATCAACAAAGGAGAATACAACCATAGTTCTGACGTCAAATCCTCCTTTGGCTGGATGATTAGCTACATATGTCTTGCAAAGCTTGTCGGGATTGGGAACAAGCCTCTCTCTCTTTGATTATGAATGCAAAGAAGACTCTTACAGCAATCTCTCAGACTTCTGACAGTATGATTCTCCCTATGCTCCAAAACTCGCTTGTCAAATGAAACATAACAAACTTTTATATATGGAGGAGGAAGAGATACAATGAATCCAGAAATCCATGGGATTGGCATTATCCTCGAAAAGATATTATGGATAGAGGAAAAGGAGATATTATGAATCTCGACATCCATGAGATTGGCATTATCCTTAAAAACATTCATGAGTCAAAAGGAAAAACCTTTCTGGCGTGCGTTTGTTAAAAGGCTTTTCCAAACTTGGTTGGCGCAGGTATGACTCTGAGACAGAGCGCCAACTGACGTGCCCTCTTTGGAGGATTTCCCCCATTGGCATGGGTAATACACTGTGGATCCGCGTTAATGGAAAAAGGGGACTTTTTAAGGATATTCTGCAGGAGATGTCTTCAAGGCATATGAAGTCCATACTTAGGGGAACATAATGCAAGTGTATTTAAGTTATGTCACTTCTCACAGGTCCCAGAATGAGTCCTAAAAAGTTCGGGAAAGGGGTAACACGGACGGTGACAAATGGTGACAAATTACTGTGTAACAGATGCCCCCTAAAGCATGAGGCCCGAGAGAGAGAGAGGGGTGAAATGCTTTACAAGAACACATGCAGCTGCCCCCGGAGAATCTGCATAGAGACGTACAACTGATAGCTTAAGTACATGATATATGTGGTATGGGCGCAACCATCCATAACAAAGTACATAATAATCTAGATCCAAGGTATGGGTGCAGCCATCCGGTGAGGATCGATGAATAGACTCGGGCATGGTCGCAACCATCCAGTGAATGAGTCATGTAACAATAATCCACAAAATTGTAGCCTGGATTCCAACAGACAAAATCCAGGGTCTTGCGCCCCATCTTGACCCGAAAAAAAGTACAAGTTCAAGCATTCGAATACATGAGTTGAATTCGAACATGCATGAACATCGTGTGATTACCAGTCAATAACGAAAACTGTTAACAGATGCGAGAGGTACCACCAATAATTACAATGGACCTCAAGGTACTATAGGTACAATCTACATCGTGCGAATCAGTGAGCTGGTGTCGAACACCCGTAGAATCATTCGATCGGAGGCCAATGATGAAAACCTCACGTCGAACACAAAAAACCTGCCATTGAGGCATGCAGGCTCCAAGGCACCCGAAGAGAGTCTCTAGATCAGCTTCCTGGATAATGAGCAGAAGTCGACAGGAAGTGACCTTGAAGGTGGGTCATAGTGTTTCCCACATCATCGACACGAGAGAGAGGAATAATGTTATGGTGAATCAGAATTATGCGAGCTATCAGAGGGAGGTTGTTATTCTGTAGAGGTCAACTTCTCTTGAACATATCGGCGGCACGACAGTGAACTTGGCAGTATTTGACATCAATGGATCAAAGGTCATGGTGACGAGGCAATGAGCAAATGAGAGGTCAAACAAGATCACCCAAATCCACGGAGGCAAGTGAAAAATGAGATGAGACGTCCCCACCCAGACATGAAAGCAGACAAGTGCCATGTTCAAGAGCGACATACTGCCGACACGACAATAATTATGGTTCCATTTTCCCCCACCATTTCTGGCGAGTACCCCAGTTATTTTTATCAACAAGCTTGATGGGGATAGCATATGCTTGTGAGGCGTCATTTCGACGGAATCCAATGTCATCAGGTTTTAACGAGTCTGATAGAGGAAGAACTCGGTGTCTTTTCATGTTTAGAGAGTTTGTAAAGACAGCAGAAAAGAAAACTCCAAGGGTGTCCTTTTTCGTAAAGTTGTGTCTCTCGACCCTGAAAAAGTATAAAACAATGCTCGAAAGAACTGCCCGACCATTACGATCGAGGAGTAATTTTCATGAGTAATGATTTCGACCTGAAAAATTAAAAAAGCGATCGAAGCCACGTTGCTTCATAACCGTTAACGAACCTGAAATGACAAGGGTCCAACGATCTTTTCATTTTTACACGGTCGGAAAAGAGTTTAAAGGTGACCGCCTCTTATTTACGTTTAATGAGTCAAGAGGGATAACTCAATGATCTTTTCATGTTTAGAGAGTCAGAAAAGAGTTGAAAGATGACTCCACAGTGACTTTTTCGTGTATTTATCGAGTCTGAAAAAGTATAAAATACAACTTGTTTCACCATCGAAGTTGCGTAAAAGACCTGTCGCTGTGCAAAAAGCAAGTGTAAAATCCATTTTCGACCAAAGATATATTAAAATATTCAAAAAGTAACTTTTCAAACCTAAGCATAAGTCAAAAAGTTATAAATATGGTGAAAATGGTAAAAATAGAATTACTTTTACTTTTTACCTCTTTGAAGAGTAGCAGTGGTCCGTTTGGGGAGTGAACTTCAGACGGTGATTACAGCCAATCCGTGCAACCATTCGAGATTTCGTCGGTTCCAGGTAAGAGGCGCTTCCCTTGGCTCCATTTCCATACATTTTTTAATGCATTTTGCTTTCTGGTTGGCCTCTGCAAGGGGGAATTGCAAAATTTAGGGCTTCGTCCATTGGCCCAGGTATCCGACACGGACCCAGGCTAATGGGGCGATTTTTCTAAAAGTGTCACACTCCTTGGCGCGACTGTTTTAGAAACAGTCATGCCAACCGCGCAACTCAATTTTCCACTTAAGATTTCCCAACGCATTTTAAATCTAACTGGATTGTAAGCTTACCAATGATCTAATCGTGATTTATATGTTCTTGTGGATGCAGAGAAGCAGGAAAAATGGTAGTAGAATGGAAGGAACGAGAACATGACACCGAGGATGCTTTGGCCCTTGAGGATGAAGGGTGCATGACTGCCCTAAGGGACTGCGGGCTTAAGAAATTCTTTCTTACGCCTTACTTGCGCTCTCAGCCCGAGCTACTACAATTCGTAATTGATCTGTGGGATGTTGATGACCAAGTGTTTCGTTTACGGGACCAAGTGCTGGGGCTCGATGTGTCTGATGTCTACTTCATCACGGGGTTGTCACGGAGAGGGGTGAGGCCTATTTTGACCGGGAGTAGACCTTCCAGGGAGAAGATGACTGAAGTTCGAGACTGAGTGTGCCCAGGGGCACAATTTGGAAGGAACAGTGCAAAGGTGGATATTCCTACCGTTCCGGTCTTGATTCTCAGGGTGATACTATTCACCATTACTCGAGCTGCAGGGGTGCAGGTGCCCCATGAGGCAAGCAAAAACCATCTTCTGTTAGCCACAGAATGCCTAAATCCTACCATCTTTGACTGGGCCACTGCAGTGACTACTAACATCAAGAAGCAACTTACAAAGTGCAAGAGAGGAAAGGTAAAGCAGTTTGGGTATGGCTCGATCATGGTATCATTCTTCTTGGAATGATTACCAATTTTTCAGGGACAGGGAGCTATAGTGGCTGATCCTTTGCCACGAGAGCCTAGGATGGCTCGCTAGGCAGCAATGATGCCCAGGGGAGGAGGGGGCCAGCAGATGTCCTGGAGGCCCGAGTTCTATATATGGCTCCGCCGTCAGTTGATTGTGGTGGAGGATTTGCCATATGCAGGGGCTGACTTCATGGGAGACCCAGATCTCCCACTGCCCGAGGGAGAGGAGTGGGACGAAGAGCTGGGTAAGATCTCTTTTTGTTTTTTAATGTTTTATATGTTTTTTTTTTTGTTAATACATGTTTGTCCTAACAACAATTGTATATACATGCAAATGTTGGCCTAGAGCGACCAGTTGGCATGTCTCCCATCGCTCGGAGGAACCAGCCTGCAGCCGACCCTCAGGAAGACGGTGCCGAGGGGGATGAACTGATTCAGAATCTTGAGGGACTCGCCTGAGGGATTCCTGATTACGCTAGACTCAGAGATATGCCACTAGCATACTAGAGGCATACAGTGGGGGTGCCTAATCGTGTCCATCGTCTGTTGAGATGCTTGGTGCGTGTGGTGTTGTGCTATCATGAGCACCACCGGGACTAGACTCCTAGGTTTATTTGCCATGCATATTTTTTGAGAGACATGTCGTCTTCAGATGTATTTGAGAGGAACATGTATTATTTCTTGCATGATGTTTTATCTATTACGCAAATTTCTATCTAATACATGGTTAGCCAATGCATCAGTTAATGTGTTCAATTGTCTTGGAATATGTTGATATGTGATGAAATCAAAGTTCCTTTCTAACAATCTCACACGTAGATACAACCTTAGAATGCGATGGTCTCTGACGGAATATTGCCCGTTGAGCTAGTGGACGACAAGTTGAGAGTCTAGGTTCACTAGCAATGCACAAATGCGGAGATTAATTTCTTCGGCAAGTAGTTCAATTACAACACAATATTCAGCAACATTGTTAGTGGTACAGCCTAAACACACACCTTGAAGATCTATCAATTCGCCATGAGGAGCATAGATCACCCACGCCGTAGAGGACAAGTTGCGAGTACTGCGGCAGGCACCATCAGCGAAACCAACGTAAGGTGCATCAGACATCTGCACAAGAAGCGAAAGACACAATAAGCGGCAGTCATGCCTTCAAACAAGTATAAGGTAATTATGGAATCTCAATTTTCGAGAGAAGTGAGTGGTGGTGGGATTTATTATGATAACTGCATTTTCCTTTGGAAATTATAATTACATTGTAGTTAGCTTTATCAAATTAACTTCTCACTTGGGAAAGTGGAATTAAAATAGGTTAGGTTGGGCCTCATTAATGTCTGTTGTGCAAAAACAATGAGGAACATGTTCATCATTTGTTTATCTCTTGTCGTTATATTGTTCAAATAATATTTAAATTTTTCATTGAGCCCAAGCCAAAGGTTCCTTGGTCCTATGTTATTTTGATGGAATGTGCATAAGTTTGGCTCTTTAATAAGTTTCTTAAATGCTTTGAAGCTCTTGTAGTGTTATTCATATATGGTATTTGGTAAACAAAGAACTATAGCATTTTTCAAGACAAGGACATTCTTATTTCTATTACTGTTGGCTCTATTATATCTAGCGCATTAAAGGTTGGAGGATATACCCACAAGGAAGCCTAAGCTATCAGTAATGATAGCTTTGGATTTTGAGTTTATTTATTTATGGTGTTAGTTAAGACCATCCCTGCATTTGTGGGGTATGTGTTGTTCTTTTTCTCATTCCTGATCACTATTTCCATATTCAATATTCTCTCGATAGAGGATCAAGTAACCAAGCATAGTTTACTTCCCTAAGAAAACTTATTGAGGTTGTTATGCTTAGAGGTGTTATGAAGTTGCAGATCATGAGTGATTCCAACCTTGTATTGATTAGGCCAATAGGAAAGCATCAATTAATATATATAAATCTATGTCATTTGTTGATGGAATTTTATAACTCAATTATATCTTTTAAATGAAATTCTTTCATGAACATTCTTCACGAACTCAACATTTCAACAGACTTTGACAAATATTCTTTCAGGGACATTCTTCATGAACTCAATACTTCAGCGAATGAGTTATCAAAGGGGACTTTGAATTTGTCCCCTGTTGCCATAAATATTTATAAGTTCTTGACGGTGTGATGAAAGATTTTACAGACTTCTTTTTGAAGTCTTCCTATCATGTCCCTTATGTTATAAAGTAAGGATTTTTTTGAAGAAGATAAGGTTATATAACCTCACGTAGTAGATAGATTGGAAAAGGGGTTTTTTGTAAAGCTAATTAATCACGTATAGTGGAAAGGCCCATAGGGAATGAATTTTTAGTTGTGAACAGATAACGTCTATGAAAACGTATATGTTATGTCTCCAATGCATGAGGATCACCTGTCTTCCATTAGTATTTTGAGTTTGTACTTGGAACATATGATCAAACTGTCCCTGTTAGCAAACTGTCTATGTTAGCAAACTATCTCTGTTATCAAACAGTCTGTTACCAATGGGTCAATGTAGTGATGATTCAGACAAGTGCATAATGTGATTTGAAGGACACCTTATCTCATTTGCAGTGAACATTGATTTAAACTAGTGCGAGATTTCATGTTTCTTACTATACTCTGTCGTCAAATTTAACAATCCATCCATGCTTCATAGCAATACTAGTTTCTTGGTGATCCAACCATACTCTGTCTTCAAATTTAACAGTCCGTCCATGCGGCATAACAGTACTAGTTTCTTGGTGATCCAACCATCATGGATATCGCAGCGTATGGTAATTCCATTTTTAAGTGTTCGTTAGTAGTACTTTCCAACCAGGGAATTCATAAACCTTAATATGTTGTGTTAAATTCAAATATACTTTCCTATCAGGGGATTCCTAAACCTTAATATGCCATGTTACATTCAAAAAGGGAAAAATGAACTTACTCTAGAGGCAGTTGTCCTCTCAATTACCACACTTTGAGACTATCATTTATTTGCAATTAATCAATTAGAAATAGAGAGATTTTTGCTGTCCTACATCTCCATTGTCTTCTTCATCTTTTCCTAGTGCTTTTCTCATGGTTGTGCATGTTGAAGTTGCTTCTCCTTTGAAGGTATGAAAGAACCATGGAAATAGGTATCAAAGACAAAAATGGTCCTGCTGAGACTAAAATGGTGAAGATCAATAGATATCGATGACGAGTTTATGTGAAATTCAAGGAGCAAACCTTTAATCGAAACATTTTGAAAGAGAATGGATGAGGACATAAAGAGCTAAAGAAATGGGCTGGTTTCAAAGAGAAAGAAGTCAACAACAACGGAAAATGGGACAACAAACAAACGAGGAAGAAGAATGAAAATGAGTAAGCTTTTTTTCAAATCAAAAAAATATATAAACGGGAGGAGAAATTTCTGTTTATTCCCTCGATCTTATTTTTCCTTTCTTTATTTTGCGTACCACCACCTTTTCACATTAAGCCTTGCTCTTAGTGTCCTTCTCTAGGAAGCAAGTCGCAAAGGACTATCAGGAGAGAGAGGAATCGAATTAGGAGATAAGTGCAAGATAGAGGTTGGTCTCCTTTGTTCTTCTCTCATCTATATTTCATAAAGGAAAAATGAAAGTAGCTTTACTTTGTTTGTTTCTAAGGTAGCTACCACACCTTAGTGGGATAAGAAGTTCTATGTAGACACTTTTCCCTGTAACAAAATGGCGACCCCACTGGGGAGTGACTAGGTTGTTTGTTTATCTTCCTTGTTGTTTATTTTATAAACTTACAGACGGAGTGTGAAGTCAAGCCAGGTAGCTTTCGAACTGCATTTGCTATGCAAATGCAAAGTAGATAAATGCCACTTCAGTCAATCTCCGGGATTTGTTTATGAATTAAACAACTGATTTACAAACTCTCTAATTGCCCCTGTGGTAGCTCCAATAACCTCCTTAGATCTACCCCTGATTGTTGGTTTACTGATTACCATTTGCTCGGCCAAAACCCCTGAACTGAACTGCAAACTGTGACCTGGAACCCAAGAAAAGTCTCGTCTCTAGCCCAGCGCAGGCTCTGTTTTGTGAATTTCAAATTCAGCGCACTTCCCGAGTGTAGTAGGTGCGCTGCATTTCAAGTTCACTGTGTTACAGGTGCGCTGATCAGACTAGGCATTGTTCCTCAGTTTTGGTTTCTGTGTTCATTCTTTTCAGTTCGATTCATGAGTTTTGTTGTTTGTAATCAGTATATCTCTATTTGAAACCCCTTTCCTTGCTGATATTCCGCCTCCATTGTGCAAAAGAACTGTAAATGTTTTTGTGTATTTGTTGAGTCATTTTCAGTTCTCCTTTGAAAAAAGTAACGTAATTGTATTGTCGTTTCTTGATTTGAAAGTGTCGCAAGTGTCATTTTCAGTCATAGGAGAGAGTTTGGTTGCTCTTGATAGTCAATTACCCTGTTACTATTGTATTTGGTATGAATTTGTAGTTTTTCTAGTGTCGAAATCAAGTATTCATTTCTGAATCGTAAAGTGTTGTGATTGTCTTCATTTTTTATTTTGAAAAGAAACTTGTTAGTAACTGTCACTTGAAAAGTAATTCAGATTTGCGCATTAGCTTTCTTTTTATCATTCACATACTAAGAAAGCCGAAAGCAAGTACATGCATGTGCATTTGCATTTAGACTGTTTGATTGGTTTGATTTGCATTTGCATTTAGAGGGGAAGTACCCAGTGGGTTTCCTCCCGAAAATTCATTATGCAGAGCAAAAAAAGGAATATCAAACCACAAATGGGACATCTGAATTCGCTATGTCTAAGTTCCTACTTTGCTGCAATCAGTAGCCTTTTCTAACTATGTTTATTTTCTTTCTTAACTGTGCCAAGCACTATGTTACAATGTCAACTATGGCATTCTAGTATCTTCTATTTTTCATTTTCAAATACTATATCTAGCTGCTGCATTGCTGTATTCTTCATGTGCCAAATGCTTCATCATTGCTGCACTAATAGCCGTGCCTTTTGCTGATATTAACCATGCCAATTGTGTGATGGTATTTGATAAATGTTTATAAGTTTGTTAACTGTGTTTTAATCATTATCCTATTATCGTGTTCGAGCTTATTCGTCTCTTGTGCCAAATTCCAGTGTAGTAAGTTTTAATGCTTCTCTTTATTGCATTTCAGGAAAAAAATGGTCGTCTAAGTTTTATTAAGCATTGCACTCAAATGAAAATACCCTGTCCTATCACACTCTAATATTTTTTTTTGTTGCTTCTGGAGGCAGACAACATAAAGATGCTTCTCTCTTTTATTCAAATCCTTTTTTGCAGTTAATATGGTTGGGTTCACTTGAACAGGTGCAGTAGCTTGTGCTGAGCACCCCCTATAAAGATCTGATGCAGTCTACTCGGTTCATCTACTTTCTCCTTGGCCTTTGACTTCTTTCTTTTCTGCAAATATTCTGATCCCCTCTATGTTAACCATGTTAGGGGCACAGGGCTGCCTCCCTTCTACGTCGTACAAAGATTGGTTTAACAGCCCCTCCAAGGTTCCCCGTCTGCACCAGGAACTTGGTCATAGATTTTGATTTTATCCATCTTCCTCCCTCTATTTAAATGTTGCCTCAAACATGTAACCCTCCAACAAATCCAAACCTGCCCACTAGATCCATCATCCACTACCCATTGTGTGAATGTGTGGCTTGAATAGATGGACCACCACCATAATGTGAACATAGGAGCAACATTAAAAATCCCCTATGCACTAAATGCCTAGATCCAACTGAAATATCAAGTTATGAACAAAATAGACCCTTGACCCAAAGTCCAGTATAGCCATCAACATAATTAAAACCTTGAAGGGTAAGTCACATCAACAAAACAATGAACAATAAATGATATGGCACCTGAACACCTGCACCGTAGTAGAACAACGAGGGTTATCATTGATTAGCTTTGAAGGCCATCCCAAAACATTGGGAAACACAAATATCACTGGAAGTTCCATCCTTCATTACCATCATCCTGAGGTCACCACATATTAGATAACCCCAAGAGGATGCAGGGTACCTTTTCATCCAAAGTATGCTCTACTAGATGTAGTTGTGGCAGTGGCATAGCCAAACTTAGCACCTCTCCCTTATTTCTCACACTCACTGACTTGTACTTTGTCACTACTCAAAGCCTTGTCTTGAGCATTGGATGGCACAAGTAGAAAAGTTGATGATCATCAGCCGGGACCCTACTCATTATGCAAAAGGCACCTCTTCAGTGCTCAAGTAGCTAACAAAATGCTCAAGATCCACTGCAACTTTGTCCACCTGGGCATGTATTTGTAGGGAATAATTATTCACAACTATGGATTTGTTAGACATACGGAAATCTCATTGATCAGACATAATTCCTAGTTCCTAGTGGACTTGACGTCAAAGATGTATCAAACTTGTACTTCGTGTTTTGTAATGCACCTTAACGGTAGTACAGCATGTGCTTCGTTGAATTATGACATTTGCACTTCCCAGTGATAATGGATATACATGACTGTATATATCTTCTAATGTATAACCTATGCACACCTATGATGTAATGATTAATCCTAGGAGAAACCAAATATGAGAACTTAACTGCCAGTTTTGTTCCCAGGTAGGAATATCAACAAATCATTTTCTTTAAATCATTCTACTTTAGAGTGGGATGAGATGAAATTTTAGCCTACCAAGATGCTTAGTGAGAAGATAATAATAATAAACACAAATAATTAAAAAAGAAAAAAATCACTGGAAGATCATAACCCAGAAGCTAGTACTCCAGAAGAATTTCCAGAGGACCCCAAGCTTGTGGAAATCTGCAAGTAAAAAAAATGCTAACGTGTTGTCAAGGAAATCTGTAATAAAAAATAATGTCACGCTATGCTTTAGTCTCAGGCCTCTCCAAGAAAACATATATGTTATGTCTCCAATGCATGAGGATCACCTATCTTCCATTAGTATTTTGAGTTTGTACTTGGAACATATGATCAAACTGTCCCTGTTAGCAAACTGTCCCGGTTATCAAACTCTCTGTTAGCAAACTGTCCCTGTGCCTTCTTATCTGATGAGCCAAACTCCTTTTGTTTCCATGTATCACAATTTGGGTAGAGAGTGCCACCTTTCATGCTTCCTCTCCTTGGGACTTTTTATTGATGATGTTATTGAGGTGTAGAGGGATTTTCCCTCCCTTGATACATACTCGGAGAGTTCCTTTGTCTTTTGAAACTACTTGCTTAGCCATTTGATTGACTTGGGATTTGAATCTTTTTCTAACCTGAAAATAGTGGACTTATTTAAATACATTGAGTAGCAGGACCATTTTATGATAGATGCATGCCAGGGCTTAAGAGGAAGGAGCTCTTTCCTGCTTCAATGATCTTGTGATTATGTTGGAGTCCCCAACTGAAATTTCTTGCTTAGCCATCTGATTGACTTGGGAGTTGAATCTTTTTCTAACCTGAAAATAGTGGACTTATTTAAATGCATTGAGTAGCAGGACCATTTTATGATAGATGCATGCCAGGGCTTAGGAGGAGGGAACTGCTTCAGTGATCTTGTGATTATGTTGGAGTCCTCAATAATAACTACATCCCTTTACACAATGTCCTTCAGGAACCTAACTCCTTGATACATTATTAGTGCTTCCATTTGTTATTAGTTGCTTGTCCCTATCTCCAAGAAAATTTTAATTTCTAGGGACTTCTTCCACTCAGAAAAACACAACGTAAGGTCTTGATCTCCATTGAATCCATTCCCTCTAGTTCCATAGTGTTGGCATAAAAATTTTTAGCTACTGCTACTCTTTGGATATCCTTACAATTCGTATACCGTGCCTCAATGCAGTGATGATTCAGACTAGTTTATAATGTGATTTGAAGGACACCTTATCTTATTTGTAGTGAACATTGATTTAAACTAGTGCGTAATGAGATTTTATGTTTTTTACTAAACTTTGTCTTCAAATTTAGAAAAATTCCTTCCTTCCACTTATGCCACGACACCTCTATCTTGGCAAAAAATCACACATATTTCAAGATCATTGGCTTCTTAGGTTGGTTTTATTGAATTCCAACTATGGAGGCATGCGTTCTTTTAGCATGACGAAGAATGTAAGAATGAGATATGTTCTTTCAGCATGAGGAAGAACGTAAGAATGACATGGAAAGAAACTCTCCAAGAAAACGTACATGTTATGTCTCCCATGCATGAGGATAATGTGTCTTCCTTATATTATTTTGAGTTTGTACTTGGAGCATATGATCAACAGGGTAGGTGAAAGCAGTGTTGAAAATATTGGTATTGGCAAAATATCGGCAAGGGTCCAGAAAACATCTTATTGGCAATATCGACGAAAATATCAACAAAATATCGATAAGCATAAAAAATAATTTTTTTTCAAAATTTTAAACATAGCCGATATTTTGGAAATATCGCGTTATTTTCAAAACAAAAAAATATCGCGATATTTTCTCGGCGATATATCGTTTTGCCAAAAATATCGCAATATTTTCGAATCGCCGACATTATCAACAGTGGGTGAAAGAGCCTTTTATACAACGGGGTCAAAAGATAGAGCCTTTGCAAGGGATACAGGGAAGCAATGAATTATTGGTTTATGAGAGGAAGCCCATCCTTTGATAAGAAAACACATGTGATGTTTTCGTATGGAGTTTCTAGATAACTCGTGATAGAATTTTAGGTAAGTCCCTTATGCCAGCTCCATGTAGAGGACCTCTTTTCCTTATAGAGAGACTTATCCCAGACCAAATCCATCTCTTTTACCAAGCTTTCTATCCAAAGCTTGAGATGGTAGGATAGATTTTATTTCCGCTTTCGATGGTAGGATAGATTTGTGGTATTCATAAATCTAGCACTTGCTAGATTTCTCACTCTACAATGTTTCTATCCGCTCGAATTTGCACTAAAAGGAAATCTAACACATGTTAGATTTTCCTTTACATTGCAACGTTGTTAATATAGCACACATTAGACTTATTTAGTCCTACAATGTTGTTATGTTCTTGTGTTTGTGCTTGAAGGAAATATAACATGTGTTAGATTTCTTTCAAATTAAATTGTGCTTGAGTTTGTGTTGGAAGAAAATTTAACACAATCTAGAAGTCTTATACTCTACAACGTTGTTGTCGGCAACGTGCTTGTATTTTTGGTAGACATAAATGTAGCACATGTTAGATTTCTCACTCTACAATATTGTTGTTGGCAACGTGCTTGCATTTGTGTTAGACATAAATCTAGCAGTTGCTATATTTCTCAGTCTAGAATATTTCTATATGCTTGGGTTTGTGCTAAAAGGAAATCTAACACATGTTATATTTTCTTATACATTGCAATGTTGTTAATCTAGCAAACGTTAGACTTATTTAGTCCTAAAATGTTATTATGTTCTTGCGTTTGTGCTAGAAGGAAATATAACATGTTTTATATTTCTTTCAAATTTAAATTTTCTCGTGTTTGTGTTGGAAGAAAATTCAACACAAGTGAGATTTCTTATACTCTAAAAGGTTGTTGTTGGCAACATGCTTTTATTTGTGGTAGACATAAATTTAGCACTTGCTATATTTCTCACTCTACAATGTTTCTATGTGCTTGAGTTTGTGCTAAAAGGAAATCTAACACATGTTGCATTTTCTTTTACATTGCAATGTTGTTAATCTAGCACACATTAGACTTATTTAGTCCTAATATGTTGTTATGTTCTTGTGTTTGTGCTAGAAGGAAATATAACATGTGTTAGAATTCTTTCAAATTTAAATGTGCTTGTGTTTGTGTTGGAAGAAAATTTAACACAAGCTAGATTTCTTATACTCTACAATGTTGTTGTTGGAAACATGCTTGTATTTGTGCTAGACAGAAATCTAGCACTTGTTGGATTTCTCACTCTGCAATGTTTCTATGTGCTCCAATTTGTGCTAAAAGGAAATCTAACAAATGTTAGGTTTTATTTTACATTGCAATGTTGTTAATCTAGCACACATTATAGACTTATTTAGTCCTACAATGTTGTTATGTTCTTGTGTTTGTGCTAGAAGGAAATATAGCATGTGTTAGATTTCTTTCAAATTTAAATGTCCTTGTGTTTGTGTTGGAAGAACATTTAACACAAACTAGATTTCTTATACTCTACAATGTTGTTGTCAGCAATGTGCTTCTATTTGTGGTAGACATAAATCTATCACTTGCTAGATTTATCACGCTACAATGTTTCTATGTGCTCAAGTTTGCGCTAAAAGAAAATCTAACACATGTTAGATTTTATTTTAAATTGCAATGTTGTTAATCTAGCACGCAATAAACTTGTTTAGTCTTACAATGTTGTTATGTTCTTGTGTTTGCGTTTAAAGGAAACTCTACAATGTTTCTATGTGCTCAAGTTTGCGCTAAAAGAAAATCTAACACATGTTAGATTTTATTTTAAATTGCAATGTTGTTAATATAGCACACAATAAACTTGTTTAGTCTTACAATGTTGTTATGTTCTTGTGTTTGCGTTTAAAGGAAATATAACATGTGTTAAATTTCTTTCAAATTAAAATGTGTTTGTGTTTGTGTTGGAAGAAAATTTAACACAATCTAGAATTCTTATACTCTACCATGTTGTTGTTGGCAACGTGCTTGTATAATTGTATTTGTGGTAGACATAAATCTAGCACTTGATAGAATTCTCACTCTACAATGTTTCTATGTGCTCGAGTTTGCACTAAAATGAAATCTAACACATGTTAGATTTTATTTTACATTGCAATGTTGTTAATGCTAACATGTTTTTGTTTAGGCTAAAAGAAAATCTAGCTTGTGCTAGATTTTTTTTGTCGTGTAGTGTTGTCATTGGAGATATTTATATGTTTGTTATAAGTAAATGTAATTTTGAGTAAATTTTTCTCACCCTACAATGTTGTTATGTGATTAATTTCGCATTAGAAGGAATTATAGTATGAATAATATTTCTTTCACCTTGTAATGTTGTTATTTGCAACGTTCTTGTATTTTTTATAGGAGGAAATCTTTGTACACTATCCCATTCTTAGACCACATATTCCATATGAAGGGCCTTCTAATCGTTTCAAGATTTAAATTTTTTTATATTGTAACAATAGTCTACGTAGGCATGGACTAAAGCTTCATAGTCTCTAAAAGGCAAGGTCAAATGTCCCAAGAAATATTATTATTCCAATGACTTTATTGACATTGTGTTTATGTTTTTGCTTTACAATACAATGTTGTTGTTGGCAATCTTCTTGTATGCGATAGAATATAGTCTAGCATGGGTTTCATTTCCTTTGCCTTGCAATATTTTAATGACAATATGTTTGTGGTTTGTGGTATAAGGAAATCTAGCTTGTGCTATATTTATTTTGTTTTGCAATGTTTTTCTTGGAAATATGAATGTGTTCGTGCTAAAAATAATTCTAGCACATGCTAGATTTCTTTCACCTTACAATGTTTTTTTTGACAATATCCATGCGTTTGTAATAGAAATAAATCTAGGATGCAAATGAAATATGCTTTTGTTCATGTTAGAAGTAATTATATCACATTCTAAATTTATTTCACCTTGCAAAGTTGGTATGTGTTTGTCTTTGTGCTAAACAAAGATCTAGAAGAAAATATAATGATTGCCATAGTTAATGTTCTTTCATTGTGTTTTGCTATTATTTCATCTAAAGCAAACTAAGAATATACATGACTATAAGATATAAATTTTGTGTATATATGTTGTTATTTTGGTCTATTCAATTTTTTTTGTTTATTCACAATGTAATGTCTTTTGGAAATGTTCTTATGCTTGTGCTGGAAGGAAACCTAGTAGATATTTGCTTTCCTATATTCACGATTAAAATAATATAAAAAATTATTTCGAGGTGCCCTTTTTCTAACCTTGATTAGCTATTATTGTGAGTTATACAATTGTTATTGTTCTTTTTCATTTTGTTACACCTATAATTATGCGAATAGTTGTAGTATTTATAAATTCATATTTTCTTCAATAATTTGAAATTGTGATAACAATTTTTTTACTTTATTTTCAGATACCATGGACTATGAAGCTAGTGAGAATTCAAAGGAAGCATCCAAGGAAAAAGGAAGTTCAAGAAACATGACACCAAATTCTTTAATTGGTATGACAATTTTAATTTATACTTTGTTAAAATTGTTAGACATTGTGTTAATAACTGGTTGTTGATTAATAAAACCCATGGAAATAGCCTTAGGATTTGGGTTTTAATCGGGACAACCCATACTAACATGGGTATTTTTTTCCAAGAAATTTTAAATATGTGATAACTTTTGGTGTCATATAATAAACTTGCATAACATATGTACTCATTATTATTGTGCGTGTAAATGAAAATCGTGTATTATAAGGTTGTTTAATACTATTTGTTATTTCATGTCTTCCATTAAATTTTTCTTTCTAGAAACCGTGGAAACTGGTGGGTTTGAAATTCGAAGTAAAGTAGCGAAGACAAAAAGAAAAACAAGTGACCTACAAATGATGCCCGCTTCAACTGGTATGGTGGTTTTATATTTTTTGTACTCTTTTTGAAATGGTTGGATTATGTGGTTTCTTTTCTTATCAGTTTTACCTAGGTGATAACTTTTGGTGTCATATAGTAAACTTGCATAGCATATGTACTCGTTTATTATTGTGCATGTAAATGGAAATCATATATTATAAGGTTGTTTAATAATATTTAGTATTTCATGTATTCCATAATTTTTTTTTCTAGAAACTGCGGAATCTGGTGTGCCTGAAATTCAAAGTAAAGTAGTGAAGAAAAGACAAAAAAAAGTGATGTACAAACATTGCCTCCTTCAACTGGTATGGTGGTTTTATATTTTATGTACACTATCTTGGAAATGGTTAGATTAGGTGGTTTTTCAGTATTTATAAGAACATTATGTGACAATATTTGAAATTATATTTTCATTTTGATTAATGCAAATATTTTTTTTGCTATTATTTGCAGAATTGGTTGGTCCAAAAGCAAATAAAATGTTACAACAATCACTTAAGAAGAAAAGTTATTCAACTCAAAAGGCAATATCAATAACACCTTCAAATTCTACTTTTGAAATGATTAAAAAATACAATACAAATAATAAATATGAATTCGTGCAAGATTGGTACATCCAAATAGAAACTCCCATGAATATGTTTCCCGATATGTACCTATTTGGATCAATAGATGGAAATGAACCAGAGATATTAGGAATAATAATTAATTGCTATGCTTGCAATGAAAATGACATTGACTTTCAAGTGGAAATGATTAAAGAAAATGAGGTAAAATTAATTTCATGTCAAGTGGAGTATACAAATTTTAGACCATATTTGATTGAAGCTTCAAGTACTGATTCAACAAATACGATAAAAAATTCAATGTTCAAGTTGGATAGCTTTGAGAGCTTCTCTAAATCTGGACTAAATAGTTGTGCAGATCTTTTAAAATGCATCACCACTGTTCTGAGATATCGTTATGTAAGAAGTAAAAAAACATCATCTGTACTTCTTCATTTACAACAAAAGGGTAAACTTTTTGATAAAATACCAGATGATAAAATTGATTCTCAATTACTTGCTTTGAGAAGAGTATATTTATCAGATTTGGAGGAGAATATAAAAGAAAGTGATTTCAAACCCACTACAGAATTTCAAAAAACTAGGAAAGTTGAATTTGAGACAACTAACCTTGCAAACCAATGTGATGAGATTCATGAAGCTTTCAAGCATTGCTATCTATTTTCAAACTCCTTTAGTAGAAAAGTGCATGTTGAAAGATGTAAAGAAGCTCCTAAGGTGTTCAAATTAAGATCACGAGATGATTTAAATGTTCAAGTATTAGTGAAATCATTCCTAGAAAAATTTCAAACCTCATTACCTGATGCTCTTCTGATTCCATTTGACATCAATGAGCCTGATCCTTTGGTCAACTCTATCAAAATTATAAATGAGACAGATCTAAATTCTAAGAATATCAATTTTTGGATAGTTGATGGTCAACATACCATTCAAGCAGCGAAAGAAATTTTAACAAATCCTAAATATAATGTATCAACAGAAGCGAAAAAAAATATAAAAAACGTAATGCTCGATTCTTGCATCCATCAGTTGAACCCACTGAGGTGATCCGCATTTGTTGTCAATTAAATTCTGCAAATAAGGTATTTTATAAAACTCCATTTATTGATTGTGTGCTTGGCAAGGCATTTCTTAATTGCCAATGACAAATTAAAGAAAAGGAGGATCGAATGCTCTAAGACGGCTGAAGACAAGGTATGTAATTTTAATTATTTTTACATTTAAATTTTATTATTGTATCTAATTTTATAGTAGATAAATTACTAAAGCTGATAATATAAGTCATATTTTCTGATATTTATGATGATTTCACATTAGATTATAACACCTTATTTAGTTTCATTTTTACATTGGATTCTTATTAGTTTATATTTATTATTTTATCAGGTTGATGATGAAATGTTGTGCTCATTCTTCAATTGTCCAATTACAAATTTTTCTGATAAAAAAATTCTCTTATATCTTGATGAACCTATTTGGGATAAATGGGACACTGTTTTTAACTGTTACCAACTAGGCACATTAAAGTGTTCTCCAAGCCAGCCTGATTTTGAGAACTACAAGAAAAATAGTCTACACAGTTTGACAGCAGCTACTTTTCGGCCCCTTCAGGGATTAACCATGGAAGAAATTGCTTCAGTAGCAGATAAGCTATTGAATGGAACCATTTGGTTTTCTATTCCAATTAATCATCCAACAAATGCTATAAAAATAAAAGATTATTGTTCTAAATTGAAAACCAACAGAACAATATTCGATGTAATGGTTACATATTGTGAAAGTCATGATCAGAACTTGAATGAGATGACTCTTACCACATTCAACATTCTTGAGCATTATGAAATTAATGATATCATATTCACCAATTTTTGCAACATGGTGGAGGGGTCTACTTATGTCAAAGGAACACGTAATACAAAGATAGAGTCCCTTTCTCAGCAAGCATGTGGAGTCCTTGAGAGAATGATAAATGGATCAACAAGTGTTCAACAGGTTGATAACAATTTTGAATTTGGTTGTCATTTTGGAGGCCCTGATCTTTTGTCAACACTTTTGCACTCTTTTCCATGTCAGTTGCAACCAGTTTTACACATTGACCTTGTTGTTTTGGACACACTAGCTTTGAAAAAAGAAAAATTCAACAAGGGGTATTACATTGAATTTTTTCGATTTCTTATCGAAAAAAATGAGTTGAATGACCTTACTACAGTTCTCTTAGTAGAACTTTGGTTTTGTAATGATATACACCAGTCTTTGGAAATTTCGATAAAGAACTCCAAGTTCAATTATAAAATTACTAGTGGCATTTATGAATATAATTGCCAAAACAATTATAGCTATGATATAGTTCTTACTATACATTTCTATACTTCACAATTAAAAATTTTGGAGGCTATAAAATACTCTCACACATTTGATGAAAATGAGAGAGATTATGATTTTTGGATGGATTTAGTGGAAAAGCACCAACAATGTAGTGATGCAAAAGTGGTTATTTCTCTTTATTCGGGGAAATTTTTTATCAAGGCCTGTTGTACATATGGAAGAAGAATTTCATGTGTTGTGCAAATAGAGTCACAAAGGACAATCATGTTAAATCATTACAAATCTTTTCAACTATCAAATCCAGTACCCATTAACTTCTTGGAAAATTCAGGTACTATAATTCATTTCTTTATTTTCTTATAATACATTGGATACTATTTTTTTCATATTTCTTAATTGTCAAAGTGTTTACTAAAATGACTAATGATGGAGATTCTAAAAGAGAGAATGATGAAAGTGGGAAGAAACAAATTAATCAACATAGTGCTTATATTGTTGAAAAAAGTATGGATATGGAAATAGGAGGAGAAGGAGGAGAGGAAGAAGTTATCAACACAGGTACATAATTTGTTTAGTTTTTTCTCTTGATAATTTTTCAATTTATTTAATTTCCATATTCATAATATTTTTGGATGACTATTATAGGGAATTATGAGATGAATGAAATTAATCAAGACAATGACCATGGAACGATGGAGATAGAAATGGGTATTAATCATTGTATCTCTATATTTTTTTTATTTTATTATTATTCTATTTTTATTTTTTTTTGTGATTCATATCCATTTCATATGTTGATTATAGTTGGAAATAAAGAGAATGAATATAATGACCAAGGTATTGTCCCACAAAACTACAACCAAGAACCAAATATAACATCAGGTACTTATAGTTTGTCCACTTGTTTTCCTTGTTATTTAATGATTCTATTCATTTTCACAATTCAAAATATTTTATATGTTTAATTTGGAAACAAATAAAACTAACCAAGATGATGATGAGGTCCAACGTTACAAATATGAAGATAATGTCATATCAGATACTTATAACTTGTCTTCTTGTTTATCTTATTATTCTTCAAACTCAAATACTTGTAACTACCATAATGTTGTATATTTTTATTATAGGAACAAATAAAAAGGGTAAAATTAACAATCAAAATAATGTTTAAGGTGTGTGTGTGTGTGTGTGTGTGTGTTCCTTTTAAAAGGTTGCATTACTAATGTTTTTCTTGGTATTGGTATTTGATTGAAGGTTTAAATAAAAGTACAATCGGTATTTGATTGAAGGTTTAATATGTTTACTCCAGGTCCTGTCCATATGATAAAAGAACTTATTATTTCATCTATAAATATTGAAAAAACCACTCAAGGTAAGTGTATTGTTTCAACAATTTTTTAGTAATTTTTGTAACATGAATAAAATGGTTTAACTATATTATTTTCCATTGTGTTGCAGCCAAAATAACTGAAAAGAAACTAGTTATTTTTGAAGTAAAGGACATTTTTTATCATAGCATTGATGATGAAGCAACAAACAAAGGGCATATTGAGAAAATGGGAGCTGATGCTGATTACACAATAGAGAAAAAACTATTTTGGATTCATCCACATGCAAAATCATTTTTTGAAATGTGTTTCAAAAATGAATCTCTTGACATTGCTATTTGGACGATAGCTTTGAAACAAAGCACAACAAGGTTTCTAAAAAAGTTGGTTTCAGAAACATTACAAGATAAATTTATGTTTAAGTGGACTGCTTCAGATTGTAAGCCACAAAAGGGACATAAGGTCATTCACAATTCAACGAAAGTTATACACTCTAAATCATTGAAAAAAGTGTGGGAAATGCATACCCAATATGATGCAACCAATACTATTATAGTTGATTGTTTAATTGAGAGAGTGAAAGAGAATCCAAAAGAAAATGTGATTCTTGCCCCTCCATTCATTGGAGCAAATCAAGGGGATAATTGGTTGATCCATGAGCTATGGAGAATATTGAATAAACTCAACAAGGCTACGGATGTGTGAGCTATTTTGAAGGATGTCCAATTATATTTAGAAGTACCTTAAGATTACATATGTCTATATCATGATTTTATATGTATGACATCATGATTGATTACTTTTATTTCACAACACTAATAAAAGAATTGTTGATTTGGTTTGTCATTTCTAAAAATCAAATATTTTTATTTTATTTATTTTTGGTGAGATGAATGGTCATTTAATGTTTTCATATCAAAATTTCCCAGTCTATATTTTTTGTTTTACAATGGATTACATTGTATGTAAAATTAATAGGTAATTGTTCTATTTGTTTTAATTAGATCATTACAATTATTTTCTTTAAATGCGGTTTAAGTTATTGTTATACCTCTTAGAAATTAGTAATTTGAAGGATGACCCATTTCATTCTTATAACCCTATTTATTCCATATAAGTTGAAAAATTATATTAAGTTGTATGTAACACCAACAATAAACATACAATTTGCACTAAAAGAAGCACAAAAAAAAACTAAGGTAGAAACTCTATAAATTAACATATAATTAATCAGGTTTGAAATTTAAAAATTGTGTTATATTGTATGTGAAAATTAATAAAAAATTAGTTTGTTTAGTTGCGCTAGACCATTATAATTATATTTTTCAATTGCAATTATATAAATCATTATAAGTCTTAAAATTAATGATCTAAATGGTGGGTCAATGCTTTCTTATAATACTTTTGTTCCATACAAATTAAATAAAGGTATTAGGTTGTATGTATAAAGTAAACATATTATTTTTTGTTCATTTTAATGGAGCAATTGTATTTGTATTTTGTGATACTTTGAACTCATTGTAAAATTTCCTTTGCATACAAATGGAAACTGTTCATAATAAATATTAACATCATTTTTAAAATGATAGGTTTTTATGTCCTTAAGCAATGAAGTGTTGAAGTGGAGATATGTTAATATCATACATGTGGTTGCAGTGCAAATGCAGATGGGAATTACTACAAGTCAAAAGATGTTGTTGATATTCGAAATGGAAGGAGTATTCTTCCAATCATACACCAAAGATGAACAAGATTTTCATATTCAAAGATAACCAGACTAGCAGTTTGGTGATAGGTCCTATTTTTTAAGGCCTTTTTATTCAAAAGTATTAAAATATTGCTTAAGAAATTATGATGTCGAAATATGGACATTAAATGTCACTGACAAGTACATCCGAAAAGTACTTGAAAAATCAAATATTGATATAGAGGACTTTAAATTTGCATGGGACAGATCTCATTGTCATTTGCAAACAAAATTGGAAGCAGGGAGAACAAGACAATTTTATGAGAAAAAGTTGATTGATGTGTGGTGCCAATATGGAGATAATTATGAAGAATCAAATGTATTGCTAATAGATACAGAAAATCATACTTCTCAATTCATGGGATATCGATCAAACCACATCTTGATAAAACCATATACAGGAAAAGAGCAAGATACGTGGCTTATGCAAGTTTTATTCCCCTTTCTTAAGACACTTCATCATATCAAACAAAAACATGAGTACATTCGAATGTTCAATAGAACATGTACTTCACTATAGTTCATGGAGATAATTTCTTTTATAAATTTGTTGAAAAGTACATTCCAAATTTTCAATACATTTTGGACATAGTCTTTGTTGAATCAATTTGTATGATTTTATATTTTTTGAAATAGATGGAAATTGCCAATTATATTAATATGTTTATTTCTTATTATTTATAAATGTTTTTGGAATGACTGTTGTATCGATTTTTTTCTAAGATGTGTGTATGCGCGCGCGTGTTCTTAAATGAATTGTTTTCCATTCAAATTATCTTATATGAACCATCTTATAATGATTTTTTTGATGACTTATGTCTAATTATATGTATCAATAATCATATATAAATGTGAAATATAAGTTTTCAAATAGAACTCCTTGCAAACAAAGGTGCTATTCTTACTAAAGAAATTATAACAATTTACTTGATAAATGTTATGTGCATTATTCACTATTCACAATGCTTTATTCACTATTAAGGTTAATGAGAAATGTGCCATAAGTAAATGATTTGATCTTTTTGAATCATAAGATATGTGATTTCTCAATTGATAGTTTTCATAAATTTATATGCTTAAATCAATTAATGGTTGTAACTGCAATCATATCATATTGAAAATCAATAAGGCACAAAGTTAGTTATTCATTGTTTACATATAAAATGCACTAATATGAGTGCATAAATGTGATGTGTAATTCTTTAGATAAAATTATATTGTAAATAATTTTGCATTTCTTAAAAAAACATATATATGAGGATAACGATTGATAAGTGGCTTATCAAGGTTTGATTAGATACTATCATGGATTAATTATGTCATTGAAAATTTTGAGCCGTAAGGCATCTAATTTCATTATTTAAAGTCATTTTTTTTGTAAATTTGTCTTTTAAATAAACTGAAATTATATCACTTGAGCTATAATTATATTATTGACTTTACTTAGTTATGTCCATTAATATGAGTGTATAAATGTGATTATAATAGCCATATACTATGATGCATTTTTTCGAAAAATAAGTCTTTTAATTTCTTGATAATAAGTATTAAGTGGACTATTTAGGCTAACGAGTTATGAATCATAAGTGAATACTACTCGTTAAATTGCAGGACATTCAATTTTTAACCCATATTTTTTTTCTTCATATATTCTTGAATCAACTATTTGTATATGCAATCATCTCATCTCATTTAATTTAATAAGGAATCCATTTGTTGACTTTTATTTGTCTATCACGTAATCTATTAAGACTGTATTAATCTCATATTGTATTTTTTGATACAAAACTCTATGAAAAACAAAATTCTCTTCTTAATAAAACATGGAATAATTAATTAACAATGTCTTAAGTGGACCATCTAGACTCATTAAATAGATGGGTAAAAAATGGTTGTATTTAAACTTTTTGCACCATAAGACATTGATTTTTCAATCCATATTAGCATTTTGTCATTTTCAATTCATAAATAGTTTCTTTATGGTTTAAATAATTTCATAGAATCCAATATGACTTGAAGAATTCTATTTGGCTATATGCATTGATAGAAGTTCATAAATGTGATGCAATTTTTAAATGTAACTCTTAATGTATATATATATATATATATATATATATCTTTCACAAAACAAATTATAATTAATTGATAATGAGTTTTAAGTGGTCTATATAAAGCCGTCTATTGACTTTTATTTTCATATCATGAGGTTTAATCTAAGTGCATAAATGTGACACTTTTTTTTTAAATAAAACTCCATGTAATATGAAATGTTTTTCCTTACAACACATGGAATAATTAATTGGTAATGAATGTTAAGTAGATTGTTAAAGTTATTTCAAGGTATAGGTCATAAATAAATGTATTTAAACTTTATGCAACATATGGCATTTGATTTTCCCACCTTTATTAACATTTGGTAAATTTCAATTCTTAAATAAATTATTTGTAATTGAAATAATCTCATAGAAACCAACAAGACAAGTATGTATTAAATTATATTTAGAATGTATGTATGTATAAATGGAATTTATTTTTGAAATAAAGATCTCAATGTAAGTAAAAAATATATATTTTTAGAAAATTAATAATTTAAAACCAATTATTTATGAGTTCTAACTGGTTTATTCTATTTTGAATTGAAAGTTTGACTAACTATGCATTGTTAAATCAGTTATTCTTATATGTAATCATGTCATATAAGTCAATAAGTCAAGAAAGCATTAATAAATTTCTATTTAACTATCATGTGGTTTAATATGAATGTACAAATGTGAAATTGTTATTTCTAGAATAAAAACCATGTAAAGAAAATGAATTTTCTAATAAAACATGGAAATATGAATTCACCGTGAGCATTAAGTAGACTATTTAAGCTCATTCAAGAGATGGGCCATAAATGGATGCCTTTAAAAATTTTGCACCATATGACATGCTTTCACCATCAATATTAACATTTTGTAAATTTCAAATCTTAAATAAACTATTTGTACTTAGAATAATCTCATAGAATCCAACAAGACTTGGAAGTTATTTATTGAATTTTATTTAGTTATATGTATTCATACAAGTTTAAAAATGTAATTTCTTTTTTAAATAAATCTGTTAATGCAAGTAAAGATATATCTTATACAAAACTATTTAAGATTAATTGATAATTAGCTTTAAGTGGTTTATTCATGCTACATGAAAAATCCAATGTCATAGATTAATGCCTTTTAATACACATTTAATCTTCAAAAACAATATATTAATGATAATTTAGAAGTATTTACATTAAGTATTTAATAATTAAAGAACACGGGGACTTATATAAATTTCAACTAAAATACATGAGTTACTTTTCACATTTATTTCTTCCCCATTAAAAATGCTTATCATTTTCTCTTCTTAATGAAAGTAATGGTCAATCATGGTTTTCCATACTATTGGTTGACACTAAATTTACATCAAGACTATTATTGGTTTTGACAATGTTTACAAGGAGAGATCAATATCCACACGACCATCATTTGTGATAATATTTGAAAACCCCTGCCTCCACTACTTACAAGAATTCACCACTAAAGTTTCTTGTTTACTTCATTTTGTGACACTGTCCATCATAATGGAATGACCTGAATACCAATTTAAGAACTCTCATTTGATGTACTTGGATTTGAGTGGAGATAGACCAATGGTGCCTAACCTTCTTGAAATACGTAGATCAACAATGTATAACCTTTATAGTATATGCCTGCATTCTATGAAGATGAATGATGACCCCCTCATTAGTGCTTCAGAAATGCACAAAGGGGCCGTAGGAAATTGAGCACAAGAATATTTTACTAAGGTTTTAATAGACTAGTTTCAATGAAATGCAAGGGACACCTATCCTTGTCATTTACAGGAAGATCCTCACATCATGATCATTCAATCAACAAATCCCTTGTAGGTTGGGGGAAACGGGGTTAGAGTTGCGAGACATAAAATTTAAACATCGATAAATCTAGCATGTTATCCATAACTATAATATCTTGATTGGATGTTTGACATATGAATATGATTTAACTTAAATCAATTTCTTCTAAGAGTTTGATTTCGCACTCCTATTGTGTATTGATACTATTATACATAACAACCCCATGTTTGACCTATTCATGATCTCTAATTGGTTAGAAATTACTTGCAAATTATTTTAATGTTGAATCAATTTAATATGGAAATTTACAAAAGAAATGTTGTTGGAGGCCTTGTAATAGAATACTTCCAAATTTAATGAAATATGTGTTCAAAGCTGTGTAAATGCGATTATATAACTTAGTTAAGTGCATGATTTAAGCACCACTACCTTGGTGGAGGGAGAATCAAATTTCTAATAATCTATTGGTACACCATAACATAGTTTTATGAAAAACAACAATTAAATAACAATTAAACAACAATATTTTTTTAAGAACACCCTAAAAATAACACCCTTTCGTTATATTTTTTTATATTCTTAATAATTTTTATTGTATTACTATTTATTTCCTGTTATTATTTATTTATTTTTATATATTTTATTTAGTTTATTTATTTATGTATTTATTTATTTTTTCTTAATCCTTGTTATTTTCTCCAAGTAGGATAATCATATAAATAGCTAAATAATATTAATTAGTAAATAAATAATGAATGAATGAGTTAATTAATTAATTAATTAAATTAAATTATTAATTATTAATTATTAATTATTTAAACAATTCAAATTAATTCCCTCTCTTAGTCAAATATAGTTGTTTAGTTGATTTATAATTATAATAAGTAAATAAATAAAGAAATATACAATATAATTTTCCCTCCCTAGTCAAATATAGCTATTTTCCATTAGCAGTTAGGTTGACCTATCTTCTTATTTATCCTCCTTCTTCTTCTTCTGAGATCTCTCTTCATCTTTTGAAGATGAACCACACTGGGCGGAGATCTGTCTCTCCATCTTGTCCTGAAGATGAGCCACACTCATTGGTTCGAAAAGCCTCCACCAAATATTCTTAATGTGATTTGGCTCGTTCCGGACCAAATATTTTCAATGTGATTTTTTCCAAAAATTTTCATGAATTAACAAACAATTAAATAATTAAACAATCAAAAAAAAAAATTGATTAATAAAATATATTAATGGAAAATGTGGACAAACATTGTTATTAGAAAGAATACAACAATTAAAAAAAAAACAAGGAATAATTATAGGTTAATAAATATTTATTGTTAAAAAATAAATATGATAATGAATGGAAAGAAAATATTAATTATGGATAAATTATTTTATACAACTAATTGTAATTCATGGTCGTGAGTATTTGTTTGAGAAATCAGAGGAAAAGTCACAAATATTTCCAATTTATGAGAACACTTGGCAATTAATATTTTTTTTAACAATTTTTAATTTTGACAAATTCATTTTAAACTACATAATATTAGACATCGATCAATCAAACATAAGAAATTCAAATTTCAAAAAAGAAAATCCAATTTTAATTAAAAAATTAATATTTAATTTTACAGAAATAGATTTTAAAATTTTGTTATTTAATTAAAATTCTAAGTATTTTGACAAAACTGATTACATTCTAATTAGATTGATTTATTTTCCAATCTAATTTATCTAGAATCCCACAAAAATTCATTGAAATTACAAATTTGACACATTTTTCACAAATAAAATAACCCAAATATTTTGAGAACGTAGGTAAGAGGGGCCATGGTCATTTTTAAGCCTGGATTTTGTTTTTACTTTTTTATTTCTAAATGTATTTGACAGTAGACAAACATTTTAAACGTCAAAAGTGACTGGTAAAATAATTTCAAACCATAAAATAAATTTTAATAAATGGTTTAAATTATGATAATATTTTATAGATTTAATTTTTGTTTTAAATTTTAATAGGTGGTTTAAATTATAATAAATAGTTTACACATAAAGATCTTATAGACCATCTATCTTTTATTTAATTAGAGCATTTATTTTTTATCATCATTCTTTTGTGAATTAGCTGGAAATGAGAATTTTATAAACATAGGGAAAGATTAGATTAACATTATTATCTAGTTACATATTGTTAAATATATTTCATAACATTTTATAAATTATTTATTTTATTTTTAAAGATTTAAAAGTTTTGAAAATGAGTTTTATTTAACTTTATCAAAACTAGGAATTTATTGTATATGTCCATATTTACTAATAATAATAGACATATTACTTTCCTTCTATTATCTCTATTTTAGAACCTTCAGCAGTAGTAAATGAATGAGATATAGTTGACTAACTGCATTCTTAAAGGGTTAAAATAGGTATTTCTGATTTCTCAATAGATATCTGTATATATGAAATAAACAATTAGAAATAACAAAAAATGCTTTAGATGGAATCCAAAGATGCAAAAGTTATTATATGTCATATTATTTTATAGTTTTTAATTGAAAATAATATATTAAACAAAATAAAAGTTAGTCTTTCTTTTCTTAAGTTATTATTCCTTAACTAATTTATTCTTTAGAAGGTCACTCCTACAAAGTTGTTTCCCAGAATCACTTGAATCTCAATAAATTTTTGGAGCCATAGAATTAGAGTAGTGAGCTGTGATGTTTTCCTTTTACAAAAATGACTAGTTTAAACCTACCTCCCAATTTTCATACAAAATTTGTAATTAACCAAAAGAAATGACACTCAAGCAATCTACATATAACATAAAATGAGAAACATAAAAAACCAATGACGGTCATCAAATTTTCATTTGAGGGGCAACCCAAATTTCAAATTCCAAGACAAGTCGTGGTCCTTCACTCAAAGGAGTGAAGAAAATAATTTTAAAGTAGGTATTTCTGATTTTTCAATAGATATCTGTATATATGAAATAAACAATTAAAAATAACAAAAAATGATTTAGATGGATTGCAAAAATTATTATATGTCATATTATTTATAATTTTTAATTGCAAATAATATATTAAACAAAATAAAAATTGATTTTTTTTAAGTTATTATTCCTTAACTAATTTATTGTTTAAAAAGTCAGTTATTATTTATAATTTTTAATTGCAAATAATATATTAAACAAAATAAAAATTGATTTTTTTAAAGTTATTATTCCTTAACTAATTTATTGTTTAAAAAGTCAGTAGTGAGCTGTGATGTTTTCTTTTTACAAATATAACTATTTTAAACCTACCTCCCAATTTTCATATAAAATTTGTACTTACCAACCCACAAATAAATGACACTCAAGCAATCTACATGTAACATAAAATGAGAAACATAAAAAAGAAATGACGGTCATCAAATTTTCATTTGAGGGGCAACCTAAATTTCAAATTCCAAGGCAAGTCATGGAGAAGCATCAATTGTAATCTTCGACTGGAAGATTGGAAGATTACAGTTGGTTCAAAGGAGTGAAGAAAATAATTTTAAAATCCAAAAGAGGCCGTTGGATGACAAGACAGGCCGGGCCTGACCTGCTACTTTACCTCCTGAACCTCCCATTTCAGGGACGGATTGACTACAATGACAAGCAGAGTGAGAGAGAGATTCTGATGGTATACTGCCTGCCTGCACTCTGCGCCCCATCCAATCTCTTCTAATGGTATACTGTGTTTTTTTGTTTGTAATGAATCAAAGAAATCGATGATGGAGATTGGTGGGTATGGAAAAGTTCGATTTCACAGGCAGTCTGTGCAGTAAATAATAAAGTTGTAATGATGGTCGCCTGCATGATAAGACTCCCCTTACTGCGAACGCGTTATCATTTATCATAAAGAAACGCAGGAATTGTGTGTTTATTTTTAATGCAAGATGCCTTGTGTAAGAGCTGCTTTGTCATTTTCTTCAAATTGAGTGAAAAACAAGCATAAGGGGGATGGAAATTCTTTATCCATGGAGGACAACGAAAGTATCATTCCAAAAGTAAGAATTTATGTGAAAGCAAGCACCCAGAATTTACACCCAAAAACGGTAATATATGGTTTGTAGATATCGTGCATTGAAAAGATGTTTAGATGTGAACATCTTTTCAAATTGATGCGTTGCTAAAAACAATTGCGCCGTAAAAAGTCGATGCCCCCTTGTTTATTTGGTTTTTAAATATAACATAATCAAAGAGTGAAAAAGAATGGTTTGAATTGTTTTTTTTTTATTATTTTATTAATTTTAAAAATATTATTTTTTTAATACAAAATTTCATTTTATAAAAAATAAATATATTACTAATTTTTTATTTTTATATTATATTATTTAACAATTAATAAGTTTCAAATATAAAATATATATAGTTAATTATATATTTTATTTATTTATTATATTAATATTTGTTTTAATATAATACATTTTTTTATATATATTTATATATTAATAAAGCATTTTATTAGGATTTTATAGAAACAAGTATGTATAATGAAAGGAAAGGTGACTGAAAGAGTGTATTTTTTTCAATATTCATTTAACTTTAATGGGCTTCTTTGCATTCTATTTATAAGCATAAAATTTTATTATGTTTTGTAATCTTTTAGTTTATTCATTTAATTGTGTATTTAATTTTGGTTTTCAATATAAATTTTTTAAATTAGAAATTGAATTGACAATTTATAAAATTTAAGTAATTAATAATAAATATTTATATAATTAGTAAATGTATAATTAGTTTATATTTATCTTAATTTTGGATATATTAAGTTTGTGAGGGATTAAATATCTTTTTACTCAAAAAATGTTTGTATATCAAGATATTTGGATCTAAGTTGACTTAATTATTAATTATAATTATTAATTTTAAGTTAGTCTTGATTTCTCTAGTTCATCACTAAAGCACCTCACTAATAGAAGGTCACAAGTTAGCTCTCCTCACCCCCTCTCTAATGCCCTGTGATAAGCTTGTAAATATTCATTTACTGAGTTAAAAAGACAACGATTTACTTTGTGGGTCATGTGGAAGGCCAAACTATATATATATATATATATATATATATATATATATATATATAGATAAACATTTTATTTATTAATTTCATAATGGTTATACCATGGCCATGAAAAATCATATTGGGAAACAATGCTAGAGAGGCTCACATCCCAAGTAGTTGAACAATTATGGGCAAGGTAACCCAAGTTCCTAGTTGGAAATAAAACTTCCAAAATAAAGCCAATAGGGTGTGAAGAACAAGAGGAAGAATTAGAGGAGGGGTGTCTTTAGAAGTCTCATAAGTAATTATAACCAGAAGCTTCATAAGTAATTATAACCAAAGGATTCGAGAGCCAATGAAGTCCATCTAAAGCTTGAATGTTCAGATTATAAACCCTTTACCAAGGCTGGTTGGGATTATATGATCATTGGGAAAACAACTTGTACTAATCATTGTTATGAAACTACTATGGGTGTAAAGCAGCCTCACGGGAGACAATGTCAAGCCTAGTCCTTTTTGTATTACTTTTAATGTTTTATTTTATTTTTTAATCTAATTGATACATAAATATTAAATGTTTATGATAAATATTAAATATTTATGTCTAGACATATGCTTTTATTGAGTAAATATTGATATTAAATTAAATTTGTTAAATATTAAATATTACACATACTTTTTATTGAGTAAACATTGACATTAGATTAAATTTGTTAAATGTTAAATATTAAATATTTCTACCCATAATGCATTATTAATAATATTTACTCAACTTTCATTGGTTAAATTGTAATATCTATACACTTGCCATAGCTACCTTAAATCAAAAGTGAAGTGAAATTTTTGCAAAGATAATAAAGGATAGATAGATGAATGGATGTATTCGGTAAAACCAGCAGTTTAGATAAGCAAACAAACAAAGCAGGTTGATTTGGTCTTCTTCGCCGGCATCCCAAGGTCCGATGACTACCACTATAGGTATGCCAAAGTGGCTGTTGGATCAGAATACAAGAAGGGCCTGACCATTTAAAGGACGGATTCACTTCAGTGAAAAAGCATGAATGCTCATTGCCCCCCATCTAGTCTCATCTAATGAGTTATCTACTTCCTTGTTTTATTGGCAAACTCATTCCATGTTCTTTTGTTTGTGATGAATCAATGAAATTGAAAGATGGAGATTGGTGGGTATCTAAAAGTTTGGTTTCACGGCCACTCTGTGTCTCCTTTTAATGCAAGATGCCTTGTGTAAGAGCTTCTTTGTCATTTTCTTCAAGTTCGGTGAAAAAGAAGAAAAGTTGGATGTAAATTCTTTAACCAGGGAGGAAGACAGCTAAATTATGATTCCAAATGTAAGAATTTATGTGAAAGCAAGCACCCAGAATTTGTACGATTTACTCAACAGCAGTAATATCTTTTTGTAAAGTTAATGGGGTTTGTAAATATCTTACAATAATGTTTAAATGTCAACCTCACAAGTTCATGTATTGATTTGGAGCAGGGATGGATTTTGACCAGCAAATATATTCAGAGTTTAAAAGATAGATATATTTTGTTTATATTGTTTTTACATATAATATGATTAAACACTCAATGATCCGAGAGTCTCTTTAAACATCGTCTTTTTTAACAAGCCTCACGTTAACAAGCCTCACGTTTATTAATTTTCTAGATATATAAAATAGTAATAATAATTTGTTTAAATAATAATAATAATAATTATTATTATTATTATTATAAAATTTCAATATAAAATTTGTTTCATCAAGAAATAATATATTATTTTCATGCCATATTATTATTTATTTACTTTTATATTATATTATTTAATTTGAAATATCTTTTTCTTAAATTCCAAATATTATTATATATTTTAGTTAATATATATATTTTATATAATAAAAACTTTACATCTATTTTTTATTTTAATAAGACATTTTCCTAGGATTTATATTAGTAGGCATGTATAATCAAGAAAAGGGTCTTCTAAAGAACTTTAATGGTTTTCCTGTCTTGTATTTATTGCCATAAAAGTGGATATAAATGTGTACTCAATTTTGATAATTAATATAATTGTTTTATCTTAATATGAAGTTATACAAATAAGTTATAAATTTGTATAACCATTAAATAATATCTATTATTTATTTATCGTTAATATTAATAATCATATTTTTATTATTAAATATTAAATATTTTAATATTTTATTATTAAATATTTAATAATTTTTAAGGTGGTGATTTGTGTTTTTTTAGAGTATAGATTCTTATTTTATAGATTGTTAAAATTTTAAGATATGATATCTAGTTTAGTCATCTTTCAATTGATTTGATTCTTATAAATAAATATTCTGTTTCTAGGAATCTTATGGACACACGTCTTTTAATTCTTCTTATAAGAATCCCAAGGATACACCCCTATCAAACCTTTCAAGCCTGTATTAATCCCATTTTGGAGTGTTGAATGGGATTTCTCCCCTCACTATATCTTCACTTGCTTGCCTATGTCATTTTATTGACTTATTGTCTTTTGCCCTATTGGTTTCCAATCTCTATTTCTCGATCTCTAATGGGCTTTTATTGGATTTGTGCCTTCCTAGATAGTTGGAACCAAGGTCATGTTTCTTTTTCCTTTTCAGATCTGATAGGTTCTGCAAAATTATTTCTTTCACCTCTCCTTGTCTTTTTTGTGCTATGACGATCTTTTCATTGTCTTCCTTTCAACTTCTCAATTTAGCTCTCTAGATCTTGAGAGCATCCATCCAATCAAGAGAGTTTTCCTCTAGCCGCTTCCCAACTAACCCCTCTTCCTAATTATAATGGGATCCATCCATGTTATATTGTATCATTATGTTGCTCATTCTTCTATTTCTTGCTAAAATTTGTGTCTGCTTATGTATTGTCTCTCACACATACATATAATCATTAGTTAAATATGACATGAATATTGTAATTTATCACCTTTGTTTGTTAGCACTAGGCATGTTCATCTGAAGTTGTTCACAAAATCAAAACCCCATGTCAGTTATATGTGCTATAGAAAAAGGACATATCGGTATTCTTACAAGATTAGCAACCCCATCAACTCCAAACAAAAACTTGCCATACAGAATGATTAAACTATCATATTAAATTCTATCATTAATGTGTGTGTGGGACCATGTTGAACCTTTTCTTTGATACCACCATGTAACACTCCCTCTCATCCCCTTAGCTTTTCTTGGGTCGTGGAGGTGTTACCTATTCGTTTTAACCCGACCTCCAAGATTTGTTATGAAGATGGGGTTACTAAAACCTCACGTTTCAAACCTTATGGAAATTAATTCTAGAACCACCATTATGACCAAATCATTGACAACATTCCGATGATATAAATTTTGTCTTAATCTGACTCCCATATCGCAAGTTATCCTCATTTGAAGTTCATCAATTACCATCACAAGGGTGCCATGTGGCACCCACATGGCTTCCACCTAGCATTGATGGCACAACCACGTCATTACGACATAACAACTCCTCTTTGTCATGTCACCCGTTGTAGGTTAACAAGTTACAACAACCTAGCAGTTGGCAGGATCCTAGTGAGGAGGGTTCCCATGCTGAAACCATGATCGAACTTGAGTGAAATCCACTTTAGCCCTACTAGCACTATCACTGGCCCCTCAATAGTAGTTTTGAATTTGGGAAAGGGGGAGAGGGGAGGAGGCATAAGTAACCTTAGTCATCCATCAAAGGTGGGAAGATTGGTGCTAATCCCAACTGCACCACCCTTCTTGTTAAACACATTCCATGAGGGGGCCCCCTCAATCAATATCAACCATCGATCTAGCACCTTTTCAATCATGGTATTCCACCTCTCATGCATTCATAAGTTGACAAAGCGGTGGGGACTTGGCAGTGGGTGGTGCCCAACCGAATAGTTCCACAAGCTAGAATCATGGCCACATCACCTTAGTCACATCACAACATGCCATGTCCCCTCCCCTTTGCGAGTTTTGATATCAGCCACCTATGTTAGGGAAGACTTCATGAAAATGAGACCTTGCTCAACTGATCAAATAACCAACGAGTTTTTATGTTAATTGATGATCATCTTCCTATCAATGTTTCCTACATTTTGGCAATCGAGGATAACATAAATGTTGGGTGATAACACCTTCACTCACAAATCTGATGAATGTTGGGCGGCCCTGTCAACTAAGAAGCCCAATATAAAAACATATCTATAGAAACTATAGCCTGTCTACTGCCATTTCCATACCAAGGAAGTATTGAATGGTTGTGAGCGCGAATAGAATAAGATGATATTTGTTAGGGTCCCACCCTAACCCCCTTATTTATGTCATGGGATCACATCATAGTCAAGAGTCAATAAAGCCCATATTAATATTTGTAAGTGGTTAACCCGCAATTAATGACGGGACCACAGTTAGTTGCAAATGGGCGGTAGTATTAGATAGATAGTATTAATAAAACCCACGGTATTGGCCCGTGGTATTGCATGTATGAGTCATATATAAAGGATAGAGACTCCCTGCGAGGAGTATCGTGTCTTGTTTTTGTAATCGAGCTCTGCTCTATTGGAGGTTGCCCCCTCGAAGAGGCCTGTGAACATTTCTCTCTGAATAATAAAATCATTGCTATTCTGTGTTCTGGGTATCTTTTCTTCGCATATTCTGTGTTCTATCTTTTCTTCGCATACTCTGTGTTTGGGTATTACTTTGCAGGTTAAGAGCATAACAAGTGGCATCAGAGCACTTTCCAGGGCTCGGTGGGATCTCCAATTTTTAGCAAATTTTTTTTTGGTTAGAGACGTGTTCCGGCGTCTTTAAACCACAGGATCTGTCGTTAAGCGCATAAACCTACAGATTTGGGGAGGCATGCACGCAAGAAATACAAGAGGTGGTCATATCTGTTGGACTCCTTTGTAACCCCTGTGGGTACCCCTTCGAGTAGTAGCGCATTAGACAGAACCGTGCACGGACTGTCTTCCACGTACCCTCTGGGTATATAGGAACCCCCCTAGCTCCCTTGAAACCTTGCCTTCGGCCATCTTGTGGCTACAGTACACCGAGAACAGCACTTGGAGAGATTACTCGCTCATACGATAGGGTAGTCGGGTTGTACGACTAAGGGTACAGTCGATCCTCCTTAGTTAGAGCCCTGAAACATTGGGTTGAGTACTACTGTCAGACCCTTATGTATATTGCGATCTGTAGCACCTGACGCTCCTCAAGACCATAGTTCCCTTTCTATCGGGGGATCACACATCATCTATTCCAGATCAGCAAGTGCAGCAGCAGCAGACATCAGTCCCGCAGCTCCATCAGATCAACAGCAGCAGTTGTTCCACCATTCAGATCTCTCAGATCCACCATATCAGAGTAGTTGTGAAGGGTTCCTGTACCTGGATATAATTTTCGCAGGACTTTTGGCGGCATCGACATTTTGAGGATTTGGCGACTGCAGTATTGATCAGGAAGGAGTAAAACTCCGTTAGGAGTTTTCCAAAAAAAAAACGAGTCTGAGATCTTCCGAAGCGCTTATTTGTGATCTAACCCATTAGCATCAGGACGACGAGCTGAGCACGGTGGTACCATTCAATTTATTAGAAAAAAAAAAATTGGCGGTCCCAATTTTTCATCAAGTTGGTGTATGGTAGAAACTAGAGCTCAAGAAATGGCCAATGAAAGGCTAGACAAACTTGAAACAGATATGAACGAGCTCAAAACTACGATTAACAGACTAACTAGCCTGGTACTGCAAGCACTCGATAAGGGCAAGGAGCCAGCTCTCGAGGAACCGTATAATGACCATGAACACCATGAGGGTGAGTCTAGCCACTCTCCTCACCTCTGGCACACCCATTCACCACCCAGTCAGCGACCTCCCAAGTTGGATATGTGGAAATTTGACGGTTCTCACTCGTCCGCATGGCTAGCACAAATGCACTAGTATTTCAAATTGAATCGTCTCCAAGATGATTGGACTAAGCTTGGAGTGGGGACCATGTACTTGTACAATGAACGATGGCAATGGGCGGAATGGCATCAACGTCGCCATGGAACTTTTCCGAGTTGGGCCCAATTTTCCAAAGCTCTTCGAGATCGCTTTGAACAGGGAGACTCCTTTTTGGGCCGTCTCACTAAGCTCTGACAGACGGGTACAGTGGATGAATATATAACCGCTTTTGAAGCCTTAGCCTTCCACACTCAACATCTCTCAGATGAGTTCTACACGGAATGTTTTATCAGTGGTCTTAAAGAAGCCATCAAAGCTCAAGTTCTACTCCACCACTCTCCCACATGGACGGAGGCTTGCCAGGTAGCCCGTAAGGTGGAACATGCCATAACAGCCCAATACAGCCGCCCAAATTTCCCCACTAAAGGTCGTCCCCCACAAGCTCACAACATGACTCAAACACTTAAGGTCCAAAAGGTGTCACCTCAGGAAACTACCGCTCCACCGAGGAAGATCCACCTCTTGACGAACCGGAGGCGATCGAAGAAGACAACCAAAAGGAGATTGTATCTGACGAACTAGTTATTTCGCTCAATGCGTTGGCAGGAATCTCTTCCCCTCAAACTCTCAAAATCAGGGGTTTTCTTAAACATCGCCGAGCAATAGTCTTGATTGATAGTGGCAGTACCCATAATTTCATCCATCAAAAAATCACCGAGGCAGCGCATTGTTTTGTACGGGCAGTTTCTAACTTCCAAGTCCAAATTGCAGATGGGGGCGCAATGAAATGTGAAGGCCGCTATGAAAATGTCAAACTTCAAATGGGGGATTATCAGTTGAAAACCCACATGTTTGCCATACACATGGGGGGATGCGACATTGTCCTAGGCGTTGAATGGCTCCACACCCTTGGCCAATCACAATGGATTTCCAGGAGTTATATATGAGTTTTAAGAAGAACAACTCCACACATACCCTCCGTGGCCTCCAGGTGGGAGCCCCCTCTGTCATCAGCTCACATCGGATGGAAAAATTGTTAAAAAAGGGCCATCATGGAGTGGTAGCTCAATTTAATGCCATCCAGGTAGTCGAAACCAGGTCTCTGCCAATTCATCCTTATATGCAGCAGATTTTAAATAACCATCGAACGGTCTTTGACAAGCCTCATGAGATTCCACCCTCGCGAGGGGAACATGATCATAGCATCACCTTGGTTCCAGGGGCCCAACCCCCAAATGTGCGGCCATACAGATATCCGTTCACTCAAAAGAATGAAATAGAAAAAATCATCAAGGAATTGTTGGAAGCAGGTGTCATTCGTCCCAACATTAGTCCTTATTCATCGCCAGTGGTCATGGTCCTCAAGAAAGATGGGGAGTGGCGGATGTGTCCCGACTTCAGGGCCCTCAACAAGTTGACCATCAAAGATAAATTTCCCATTCCGGTGGTTGACGATTTGCTGGACGAACTCAATGGGGCTCAATTCTTCACTAAGTTGGATCTTCGCTCCGCCTACCACCAAATTCGCATGAAGGAAGTCGACATTCCCAAGACGGCTTTCAGAGCTCATGAAGGCCATTATGAGTTCCTGGTCATGCCATTTGGTCTCTGTAATGCCCCTTCTACTTTTCAGAGTCTTATGAATCACATCCTCAAACCATATCTTAGAAAATTTGTCCTTGTCTTCTTCGATGACATTCTCATCTATAGTGGCACTTGGGCTACACATCTTCAGAATGTAGATCTACTCTTGCAACTGCTCCGCAAGCACAAATTATTTGTCAATATGTCTAAGTGTTCGTTTGGCATGGAAGAAGTTGAGTATTTGGGCCACATTGTGGGGCGTGAAGGTGTCAAGGTGGACCCCAAAAAGATCCAGGCAATGCAAGAATGGCCTCAACCTAAGATTTTGAAGAGCTTGAGAGGATTTTTGGGTCTCACAAGCTATTATCGTAAATTTGTCCGCAACTATGGCCGCATAGTGGAGCCCCTCACTCAACTCCTAAAGAAAAATTCCTTCTTCTGGACCGAGGAAGCACAACAGGCATTTACCGCTCTAAAAAATGCCATGTGTACCACTCCAGTCTTAGCACTACCTGACTTCACCAAATCCTTTGTCATTGAATGCGATGCTTCGGGTTGGGGCGGTCTTAATGCAGGAAGGGCGACCATTGGCCTTCGCAAGCCAACAACTCAGTGGGAGGAATCTGGGCCAATCTACCTACGAAAAGGAGATGATGGCCATCTTACATGCAGTCGAGACCTAGCGAACATACTTATTGGGGCGACGTTTCCAAATCCGCACAGATCATCACAGTCTTAAATATTTTTTGGAGCAACGCCTATCCTCCCCACAACAAAATAAATGGTTAGCCAAAATGCTGGGATATGATTATGAGATCATTTGCAAGAAAGGGAAAGACAACAGTGTAGCAGATGCATTATCGTGCCAATTTGAGGAGGAAAGTACTATGCTCGCAATTTCCCTTCCCATTCCAGACTGGATTGAAGAGGCTCGCAAGGAATGGTTTTCACACACAGTGCTCTCCCAACTCATTTCTCAATTGTAGGTAGATCCTATTTCCAGCAAGGGCTACTCGTGGTAGAATGATATTCTTCGCTACAAGGACAGAGTCGTAATATCACCAACATCTACCCGCAAAAGTCGCCTTTTGGCAGAATTGCACTCATCTCCCATTGCAGGACATTCGGGCTTTCAAAAGACGTATGCTCGCACCAGAAGATCATTCTTTTGGACAGGCATGAAAAAGGATGTCCTTACTTTCGTAGCCGAATGTGATGTCTATCAACGCCACAAAGGGGAAACCGTCAACACACCAGGCACCTTACAACCATTGCCCATTCTGGCCTCAATTTGGACGGAGGTTTCTATGGATTTCATTACAGGTCTTCCAAAGTGAGGGAACAAGTTAGTCATCATGGTGGTTGTGGACCGACTGTCGAAGTATGCTCATTTCTGCGCCCTACCCCACCCGTTTACACCAACCTTGGTTGCTCAAACTTTCATGGATCAGATCTTCAAATTACATGGCATGCCCACTTCTATAGTGTCTGATTGCGACCCAATCTTCACCAGAAATTTTTGGTAGGAACTCTTCAGAATACAAGGCACTCAACTCAAACTCAGTACTTCATATCATCCGCAAACAGATGGTCAAACCGAAGCCGTCAACAAATGTCTAGAAACCTACCTTAGGTGTTTCACTTCCGAAAAGCAACACCTTTGGGCACAGTGGTTACCTCTGGCTGAATGGTGGTATAACACCAACTATCATGCCACCACCAAAATGACTCCCTATGAAGCAGTCTATGGTCAACTTCCGCCTTCCCCTACTTCTTATCTCAAGGGATGCTCCAAAGTACAAGCAGTGGATCAACTCTTACAACACCGCGCAACCATGCCCGCCCATCTTCGCGAGAATCTTCATCAAGCTCAGAACCGCATGAAGCAACAGGCCGACCAACATCACTCAGAGCGCCAATTTCAAGAATGGGATCAGGTCTTTTTGAGGCTGCAACCATATAAGCAAACATCACTCAAAGATAAGGGTTGTCAAAATCTCTCTCCAAAATTCTATGGACCATACCAAGTACTTCAGCGCATTAGAGAAGTGGCTTACAAGTTGGCATTTCCCCCTACGGCAAAAATCCATCCATTTTTCCATGTATCGTGCCTCAAGAAAGTGATTGGGAACAATTGCCGAGTTCAAACCAATCTACCTGAATTAGACGAAGAAGGGTCAATCTCGCTTCAACCCGAACAGATTTTAGACACACGAGACAAGCACCTGCGCGGCCGCATGATTAAGGAGGTCCTCGTCAAATGGAAAGACACCTCTCCGGAAGATGCAACTTGGGAACCAGCCACTATTCTTCAGCAGTTTCCGCAGCTTCAACCTTGAGGACAAGGCTAGTCTTAAGGGGGAGGGCATGTTAGGGTCCCACCCTAACCCCCTTATTTATGTCATGGGATCACGTCATAGTCAAGAGTCAATAAAGCCCATATTAATATTTTTAAGTGGTTAACCCGCAATTAATGACGGGACCACAGTTAGTTGCAAATGGGCGATAGTATTAGATAGATGGTATTAATAAAACCCACGGTATTGGCCCGTGGTATTGCATGTATGAGTCATATATAAAGGATAGAGACTCCCTGCGAGGAGTATCGTGTCTTGTTTTTGTAATCGAGCTCTGCTCTATTGTAGGTTGCCCCCTCGAAGAGGCCTGTGAACATTTCTCTCTAAATAATAAAATCATTGCTATTCTGTGTTCTGGGTATCTTTTCTTCGCATATTCTGTGTTTGGGTATTACTTTGCAGGTTAAGAGCATAACAAGTGGTATCAGAGCACTTTCCAGGGCTCGGTGGGATCTCCAATTTTTAGCAAAAAAATTTTTGGCTAGCGACGTGTTCTGGCGTCTTTAAACCACGGGATCTATCGTTAAGCACATAAACCTGCGGATTTGGGGAGGCATGCACGTAGGAAATACAAGAGGTGGTCACGTCTGTTGGACTCCCTTGTAACCCTTGTGGGTACCCCTTCGAGTAGTAGCGCATTAGACAGAACCGCGCATGGACTGTCTTCCACGTACCCTCTGGGTATATAGGAAGCCCCCTAGCTCCCTTGAAACCTCGCCTTCGGCCATCTTGTGGCTACAGTACACCGAGAACAGCACTCGGAGAGATTACTCGCCCGTATGATAGGGTAGTCAGGTTGTACGGCTAAGGGTACGGTCGATCCTCCTTAGTTAGAGCCCTGAAAGATTGGGCCAAGTACTACTGTCAGACCCTTATGTATATTGCGATCTGTAGCACCTCACACTCCTCAAGACCATAGTTCCCTTTCTATCGGGGGATCACACATCATCTATTTCAGATCAGCAAGTGCAGCAGCAGCAGACATCAGTCCCGCAGCTCCATCAGATCAGCAACAGTAGTTGTTCCACCATTCAGATCTCTCAGATACACCAGATCGGAGTAGTTGTGAAGGGTTCCTGTACCTTGATATAATTTTCGCAAGACTTTTGGCGGCATCGACATTTTGAGGATTTGGCGACTGCAGTATTGATTAGGAAGGAGTAAAACTCCGTTAGGAGTTTTCCAAAAAAAAAAAAAAAAAACGATTATGAGATCTTCCGAAGCGCTTATTTGTGATCTAGCCCATCAGCATCAGGACGACGAGCTGAGCACGATGGTACCATTCAATTTATTAGAAAAAAAAAAATTGGCGGTCCCAATTTTTCATCAAGTTGGTGTATGGTAGAAACTAGAGCTCAAGCAACGGCCAATGAAAGGCTAGACAAACTTGAAACAGATATGAATGAGCTCAAAACTACGATTACCGGACTAACTAGCCTAGTACGGCAAGCACTCGATAAGGGCAAGGAGCCAGCTCTCGAGGAACCGTATAATGACCATGAACACCATGAGGGTGAGTCTAGCCACTCTCCTTACCTCTGGCACACCCATTCACGACCCAGTCAGCGACCTCCCAAGTTGGATATGTGGAAATTTGAAGATTCTCACCCGTCCGCATGGCTAGCACAAATGGTCCAGTATATCAAATTGAATCATCTCCAAGATGATTGGACTAAGCTTGGAGTGGGGACCATGTACTTGGACAATGAACGATGGCAATGGGCGGAATGGCATCAACGTCGCCATGGACCTTTTCTGAGTTGGGCCCAATTTGCCAAAGCTCTTCGAGATCGCTTTGAACAGGGAGACTCCTTTTTGGGCCGTCTCACTAAGCTCCGACAGATGGGTACAGTGGATGAATATATAACTGCTTTTGAAGCCTTAGCCTTCCGCACTCACCATCTCTCAGATGAGTTCTACACGGAATGTTTTATCAGTGGTCTTAAAGAAGCCATCAAAGCTCAAGTTCTACTCCACCACCCTCCCACATGGATGGAGGCTTGCCAGGTAGCTCGTAAGGTGGAACGTGCCATTACAGCCCAATACAGCCGCCCCAATTTCCCTACTAAAGGTCATCCCCCACAAGCTCACAACACGACTCAGACACTTAAGGTCCAAAAGGTGTCACCTCAGGAAATGGCCGAAAGAAGGAAACAAGGACTATGTTACTACTGTGATGAAAAATATTCCCCTGGTCATAAATGCAAGGAGCCCAAGTTTTTTCAAATAGATGCCACTGACTACAGCTCCACCAAGGAAGATCCACCTCTTGAGAAACCGGAGGTGATCGAAGAAGACAACCAAAAGGAGATTGTATCTCACGAACCAGTTATTTCGCTCAATGCATTGGTAGGAATCTGTTCCCCTCAAACTCTCAAAATCAAGGGTTTTCTTAAACATCGCCCAGTAATAGTCTTGATTGATAGTGGCAGTACCCATAATTTCATCCATCAAAAAATCGCCGAAGCAGCGCATTGTCTTGTACGGGCAGTTTCTAATTTCCAAGTCCAAATTGCAGATGGGGGCACAATGAAATGTGAAGGCCGCTGTGAAAATGTCAAACTTCAAATGGGGGATTATCAGTTGAAAACCCACATGTTTGCCATACACATGGGGGGATGCGACATTGTCCTAGGCGCTGAATGGCTCCGCACCCTTGGGCCAATCACAATGGATTTCCAGGAGTTATATATGAGTTTTAAGAAGAACAACTCCACACATACCCTCCGTGGCCTCCAGGCGGGATCCCCCTCTATCATCACCTCGCATCGGATGGAAAAATTGTTAAAAAAGGGCCATCATGGAGTGGTAGCTCAATTTAATGCCATCCAGGTAGTCGAAACCAGGTCTCTGGCAATTCATCCTGAGATGCAGCAGATTTTAAATAACCATCGGACGGTCTTTGACAAGCCTCATGAGCTTCCACCCTCGCGAGGGGAACATGATTATAGCATCACCTTAGTTCCAGGGGCCCAACCCCCAAATGTGCGGCCATACAGATATCCGTTCACTCAAAAGAATGAAATAGAAAAAATCATCAAGGAATTGTTGGAAGCAGGTGTCATTCGTCCCAACATTAGTCCTTATTCATCCCCAGTGGTCATGGTCCTCAAGAAAGATGGGGAGTGGCAAATGTTTCCCGACTTCAGGGCCCTTAACAAGCTGACCATCAAAGATAAATTTCCCATTCCGGTGGTTGACGATTTGTTGGACGAATTCAATGGGGCTCAATTCTTCACTAAGTTGGATCTTCGCTCCGGCTCCCACCAAATTCGCATGAAGGAATTCGACATTCCCAAGACGGCTTTCGGAACTCATGAAGGCCATTATGAGTTCCTGGTCATGCCATTTGGTCTCTGTAATGCCCCTTCTACTTTTCAGAGTCTTATGAATCACATCCTCAAACCATATCTCAGAAAATTTGTCCTTGTCTTCTTCGATGACATTCTCATCTATAGTGGCACTTGGGTGGCACATCTTCAGCATGTAGATCTACTCTTGCAACTGCTCCACAAGCACAAATTATTTGTCAAGATGTCTAAGTGTTCGTTTGGCATGGAAGAAGTTGAGTATTTAGGCCACATTGTGGGGCGTGAAGGTGTCAAGGTGGACCCCAAAAAGATCCACGCAATGCAAGAATGGCCTCAACCTAAGACTTATAAGAGCTTGAGAGGATTTTTGGGTCTCACATGCTATTATCGTAAATTTTTCCACAACTATGGCCGCATAGCGAAGCCCCTCACTCAACTCCTAAAAAAAAATTCCTTCTTTTGGACCGAGGAAGCACAACAGGCATTTACTGCTCTCAAAAACGCCATGTGTACCACTCCAGTTTTAGCACTACCTGACTTCACCAAATCCTTTGTCATTGAATGTGATGCTTCGGTTACAGGTATTGGGGCTGTCTTAATGCAAGAAGGGCGGCCATTGGCCTTCACAAGCCAACAACTCAGTGGGAGGAATATGGGCCAATCCACCTATGAAAAGGAGATGATAGCCATCTTACATGCAGTCGAGACCTGGCGACCTTACTTATTGGGGTGATGTTTCCAAATCTGCACAGATCATCACAGTCTTAAATATTTTTTGGAGCAACGCCTATCCTCCCCACAACAAAATAAATGGTTAGCCAAAATGTTGGGATATGATTATGAGATCATTTGCAAGAAAGGGAAAGACAACAATGTAGCAGATGCATTATCGTGCCAATTTGAGGAGGAAAGTACTCTGCTCGCAATTTCCCTTCCCATTCCAGACTGGATTGAAGAGGCTTGGAGGGAATGGTTTTCACACACAGGGCTCTCCCAACTCATTTCTCAGTTGCAGGTAGATCCTAATTCCAGCAAGGGCTACTCGTGGCAAAATGATATTCTTCGATACAAGGACAGAGTCGTAATATCACCAACATCTACCCTCAAAAGTCGCCTTTTGGCAGAATTCCACTCATCTCCCATTGCAGGACATTCGGGCTTTCAGAAGACGTATGCTCGCACCAGAAGATCATTCTTTTGGAAAGGCATGAAAAAGGATGTCCTTACTTTCGTAGCCGAATGTGATGTCTGTCAATGCCACAAAGGGGAAACTGCCAACACACCAGGCACCTTACAACCATTGCCCATTCCGGCCTCAATTTGGACGGAGGTTTCTATGGATTTCATTACAGGTCTTCCAAAGTCAGGGAACAAGTCTGTCATCATGGTGGTTGTGGATCGACTGTCGAAGTATGCTCATTTCTCCGCCCTACCCCACCCGTTTACACCAAGGTTGGTTGCTCAAACTTTCATGGATCAGATCTTCAAATTACATGGCATGCCCACTTGTATAGTGTCCGACCGCGACCCGATCTTCACCAGCAAGTTTTGGCAGGAGCTCTTCAGAATACAAGGCACTCAACTCAAACTCAGTACTTCATATCATCCGCAAACAGATGGTCATACCGAAGCCATAAACAAATGTCTAGAAACCTAACTTAGGTGTTTCACTTCCGAAAAGCAACACCTTTGGGCACAGTGGTTACCTCTGGCTGAATGGTGGTATAACACCAAATATCATGCCACCACCAAAATGACTCCCTATGAAGCAGTCTATGGTCAACTTCCGCCTTCCCCTACTTCTTATCTCAAGGGATGCTCCAAAGTACAAGCAGTGGATCAACTCCTACAACACCGCGCAACCATGCTTGCCCATCTTCGCGAGAATCTTCATCAAGCTCAGAACCGCATGAAGCAACATGCCGACCAACATCGATCAGAGCGCCAATTTCAAGAAGGGGATCAGGTCTTTTTGAGGCTGCAACCATATAAGCAAACATCACTCAAAGATAAGGGTTGTCAAAAGCTCGCTCCAAAATTCTATGGACCATACCAAGTACTTCAGCGCATTGGAGAAGCATCTTACAAGTTGGCTTTGCCCCCTACGGCAAAAATCCATCCACCTTTCCATGTATCGTGCCTCAAGAAAGTGATTGGGAACAATTGCCGAGTTCAAACCAGTCTACCTGAATTAGACGAAGAAGGGTCAATCTGGCTTCAACCCGAACAGATTCTAGACACACGAGACAAGCACCTGCGCGGCCGCATGATTAAGGAGGTCCTCGTCAAATGGAAAGACACCTCTCCGGAATATGCAACTTGGGAACTAGCCACTATTATTCAGCAGTTTCCGCAGCTTCAGCCTTGAGGACAAGGCTAGTCTTAAGGGGGAGGGAATGTTAGGGTCCCACCCTAACCCCCTTATTTATGTCATGGGATCACGTCATAGTCAAGAGTCAATAAAGCCCATATTAATATTTGTAAGTGGTTAACCCGCAATTAATGACGGGACCACAGTTAGTTGCAAATGGGCGGTAGTATTAGATAGATGGTATTAATAAAACCCACGGTATTGGCCCGTGGTATTGCATGTATGAGTCATATATAAAGGATAGAGACTCCCTGCGAGGAGTATCGTGTCTTGTTTTTGTAATCGAGCTCTGCTCTATTGGAGGTTGCCCCCTCAAAGAGGCCTGTGAACATTTCTCTCTGAATAATAAAATCATTGCTATTCTGTGTTCCGGGTATCTTTTCTTCGTATATTCTGTGTTCTAGGTATCTTTTCTTCGCATCTTCTGTGTTTGGGTATTACTTTGCAGGTTAAGAGCATAACAAGTGGTATCAGAGCACTTTCCAGGGCTCGGTGGGATCTCCAATTTTTAGCAAAATTTTTTTTGGCTAGAGACCTGTGTCGGCATCTTTAAACCACGGGATCTGTCGTTAAGCGCATAAACCTGCAGATTTGGGGAGGTATGCACGCAGGAAATACAAGAGGTGGTCACGTCTATTGGACTCCCTTGTAACCCTTGTGGGTACCCCTTCGAGTAGTAGCGCATTAGACAAAACCGCGCACGGACTGTCTTCCACGTACCCTCTGGGTATATAGGAAGCCCCCTAGCTCCCTTGAAACCTCGCCTTCGACTGCAGTATTGATAAGGAAGGAGTAAAACTCCGTTAGGAGTTTTCCAAAAAAAAAAAAGTCTGAGATCTTCCGAAGCGCTTATTTGTGATCTAGCCCATCAGCATCAGGACGAGGAGCTGAGCACGGTGGTACCATTCAATTTATTAGAAAAAAAAAAATTTGGCGGTCCCAATTTTTCATCAAGTTGGTGTATGGTAGAAACTAGAGCTCAAGCAATGGCCAATGAAAGGCTAGACAAACTTGAAACAGATATGAACGAGCTCAAAACTACGATTAATAGACTAACTAGCCTGGTACGGCAAGCACTCGATAAGGGCAAGGAGCCAGCTCTCGAGGAACCGTATAATGACCATGAACACCATGAGGGTGAGTCTAGCCACTCTCCGCACCTCAGGCACACCCATTCACCACCCAGTCAGTGACCTCCCAAGTTGGATATGTGGAAATTTGACGGTTCTCACCCGTCCGCATGGCTAGGACAAACGGACCAGTATTTCAAATTGAATCGTCTCCAAGATGATTGGACTAAGCTTGGAGTGGGGACCATGTACTTGGACAATGAACGATGGCAATGAGCAGAATGGCATCAACGTCGCCATGGACCTTTTCCGAGTTGGGCCCAATTTGCCAAAGCTCTTCGAGATCGCTTTGAACAAGGAGACTCCTTTTTGGGCTGTCTCACTAAGCTCCGACAGATGGGTACAGTGGATGAATATATAACCACTTTTGAAGCCTTAGCCTTCCGTACTCAGCATCTCTCAGATGAGTTCTACACAGAATGTTTTATTAGTGGTATTAAAGAAGCCATCAAAGCTCAAGTTCTACTCCACCACCCTTCCACATGGACGAAGGCATGCCAGGTAGCCCGTAAGGTGGAACGTGCCATAACAGCCCAAAACAGCCGCCCCAATTTCCCCACTAAAGGTCGTCCCCCACAAGCTCACAACACGACTCAGACACTTAAGGTCCAAAAGGTGTCACCTCAGGAAATGGCCGAAAGAAGGAAGCAATGACTATGTTACTACTGTGATGAAAAATATTCCCCTGGTCATAAATGCAAGGAGCCCAAGTTTTTTCAAATAGATGCCAGTGACTACAGCTCCACCGAGGAAGATCCACCTCTTGAGGAACCGGAGGCAATCGAAGAAGACAACCAAAAGGAGATTGTATCTGACGAACCAGTTATTTCGCTCAATGCGTTGGCAGGAATCTCTTCCCCTCAAACTCTCAAAATCAGGGGTTCTCTTAAACATCGCCCAGTAATAGTCTTGATTGATAGTGGCAGTACCCATAATTTCATCCATCAAAAAATCGCCGAAGCAGCGCATTGTTTTGTACGGGCAGTTTCTAACTTCCAAGTCCAAATTGCAGATGGGGGCACAATGAAATGTGAAGGCCGCTGTGAAAATTTCAAACTTCAAATGGGGGATTATCAGTTGAAAACCCACATGTTTTCCATACACATGGGGGGATGCAACATTGTCCTAGGCGCTGAATGGCTCCGCACCCTTGGGCCAATCACAATGGATTTCCAGGAGTTATATATGAGTTTTAAGAAGAACAACTCCACACATACCCTCCGTGGCCTCCAGGCAAGAGCCCCCTCTATCATCAGCTCGCATCGGATGGAAAAATTGTTAAAAAAGGGCCATCATGGAGTGGTAGCTCAATTTAATGCCGTCCAGGTAGTCGAAACCAGGTCTCTGCTAATTCATCCTGAGATGCAGCAGATTTTAAATAACCATCGGACGGTCTTTGACAAGCCTCATGAGCTTCCACCCTCGCGAGGGGAACATGATCATAGCATCACCTTGGTTCCAGGGGCCAAACCCCCAAATGTGCGGCCATACAAATATCCGTTCACTCAAAAGAATGAAATAGAAAAAATCATCAAGGAATTGTTGGAAGCAGGTGTCATTCGTCCCAGCATTAGTCCTTATTCATCCCCAGTGGTCATGGTCCTCAAGAAAGATGGGGAGTGGCAGATGTGTCCTGACTTCAGGGCCCTCAACAAGTTGACCATCAAAGATAAATTTCCCATTCCGGTGGTTGACGATTTGCTGGACGAACTCAATGGGGCTCAATTCTTCACTAAGTTGGATCTTCGCTCCGGCTACCACCAAATTCGCATGAACGAAGTCGACATTACCAAGACAGCTTTCAGAACTCATGAAGGCCATTATGAGTTCCTGGTCATGCCACTTGGTCTCTGTAATTCCCCTTCTACTTTGCAGAGTCTTATGAATCACATCCTCAAACCATATCTCAGAAAGTTTGTCATTTTCTTCTTCGATGACATTCTCATCTATAGTGGCACTTGGGCGGCACATCTTCAGCATGTAGATCTACTCTTGCAACTGCTCCACAAGCACAAATTATTTGTCAAGATGTCTAAGTGTTCGTTTGGCATGGAAGAAGTTGAGTATTTGGGCCACATTGTGGGGCGTGAAGGTGTCAAGGTGGACCCCAAAAAGATCCAGGCAATGCAAGAATGGCCTCAACCTAAGACTTTGAAGAGCTTGAGAGGATTTTTGGGTCTCACAGGCTATTATCGTAAATTTGTCCGCAACTATGGCCGCATAGCGGAGCCCCTCACTCAACTCCTAAAGAAGAATTCCTTCTTCTGGACCGAGGAAGCACAATAGGCATTTACCGCTCTCAAAAACGCCATGTGTACCACTCCAGTCTTAGCACTACCTGACTTCACCAAATCCTTTGTCATTGAATGTGATGCTTCGGGTACAGGTATTGGGGTGGTCTTAATGTAGGAAGGGCGACCATTGGCCTTCACAAGCCAACAACTCAGTGGGAGGAATCTGGGCCAATCTACCTACAAAAAGGAGATGATGGCCATCTTACATGCAGTCGAGACCTGGCGACCTTACTTATTGGGGCGACGTTTCCAAATCCGCACAGATCATCACAGTCTTAAATATTTTTTGGAGCAACACCTATCCTCCCTACAAAAAAATAAATGGTTAGCCAAAATGCTAGGATATGATTATGAGATCATTTACAAGAAAGGGAAAGACAACAGTGTAGCAGATGCATTATCGCGACAATTTGAGGAGGAAAGTACTCTGCTCGCAATTTCCCTTCCCATTCCAGGCTGGATTGAAAAGGCTCGCAGGGAATGGTTTTCACACACAGGGCTCTCCCAACTCATTTCCCAATTGCAGGTAGATCCTAATTCCAGCAAGGGCTACTCGTGGCAGAGTGATATTCTTCGCTACAAGGACAGTGTCGTAATATCACCAACATCTACCCTCAAAAGTCGCATTTTGGCAGAATTGCACTCATCTCCCATTGCAGGACATTCGGGCTTTCAGAAGACGTATGCTCGCACCAGAAGATCATTCTTTTGGACAGGCATGAAAAAGGATGTCCTTACTTTCATAGCTGAATGTGATGTCTGTCAATGCCACAAAGGGGAAACCGTCAACACACCAGGCACCTTACAACCATTGCCCATTCCGGCCTCAATTTGGACGGAGGTTTCTATGGATTTCATTACAGGGTTTCCAAAGTCAGGGAACAAGTCAGTCATCATGGTGGTTGTGGACCGACTGTCGAAGTATGCTCATTTCTACGCCCTACCCCACCCGTTTACACCAAGGTTGGTTGCTCAAACTTTCATGGATCAGATCTTCAAATTACATGGCATGCCCACTTGTATAGTGTCCGACCGCGACCCGATCTTCACCAGCAATTTTTGGTAGGAACTCTTCAGAATACAAGGCACTCAACTCAAACTCAGTACTTCATATCATCTGCAAACAGATGGTCAAACCGAAGCCGTCAACAAATGTCTAGAAACCTACCTTAGGTGTTTCACTTCCGAAAAGCAACACCTTTGGGCACAGTGGTTACCTCTGGCTGAATGGTGGTATAACACAAACTATCATGCCACCACCAAAATGACTTCCTATGAAGCAGTCTATGGTCAACTTCCGCCTTCCCCTACTTCTTATCTCAAGGGATGCTCCAAAGTACAAGCATTGGATCAACTCCTACAACACTGCGCAACCATGCTTGCCCATCTTCGTGAGAATCTTCATCAAGCTCAGAACTGCATGAAGCAACATGCTGACCAACATTGCTCAGAGTGCCAATTTCAAGAAGGGGATCAAGTCTTTTTGAGGCTACAACCATATAAGTAAACATCACTCAAAGATAAGGGTTGTCAAAAGCTCGCTCCAAAATTCTATGGACCATACCAAGTACTTCAGCGCATTGGAGAAGTGGCTTACAAGTTGGCTTTGCCCCCTACGGCAAAAATCCATCCAGTTTTCCATGTATCGTGCCTCAAGAAAGTGATTGGGAACAATTGCCGAGTTCAAACCAGTCTACCTGAATTAGATGAAGAAGGGTCAATCTGGCTTCAACCCGAACAGATTCTAGACACACGAGACAAGCACCTGCGCGGCCGCATGATTAAGGAGGTCCTCGTCAAATGGAAAGACACCTCTCCGGAAGATGCAACTTGGGAACCAGCCACTATTCTTCAGCAGTTTCCGCAGCTTCAGCCTTGAGGACAAGGCTAGTCTTAAGGGGGAGGGCATGTTAGGGTCCCACCCTAACCCCCTTATTTATGTCATGGGATCACGTCATAGTCAAGAGTCAATAAAGCCCATATTAATATTTGTAAGTGGTTAACCCGCAATTAATGACGGGACCACAGTTAGTTGCAAATGGGCGGTAGTATTAGATAGATGGTATTAATAAAACCCACGGTATTGGCCCGTGGTATTGCATGTATGAGTCATATATAAAGGATAGAGACTCCCTGCGAGGAGTATCGTGTCTTGTTTTTGTAATCGAGCTCTGCTCTATTGGAGGTTGCCCCCTCGAAGAGGCCTTTGAACATTTCTCTTTGAATAATAAAATCATTGCTATTCTGTGTTCTGGGTATCTTTTCTTTGCATATTCTGTGTTCTGGGTATCTTTTCTTCGCATATTATGTGTTTGGGTATTACTTTGCAAGTTAAGAGCATAACAATATGGTTAGACACCATAGCCAACAAATGGAATATTTCCCAAAAACTATTATCTATCTACCGCCACAACCACTACCCTATCAGGAATGATCTAAAGGGTTGTGAGTACCAAAAGTTATGAACCAGTCGTGTCAGTTACTGAATCGGTAGATGGAATATTTCCTAGCAGCTATCGTTTGTCTACTACCAAAGATCAATTGTGGAAGTATTGAAAGTTACAAGAGACAATAAGTGTTGGGTGGTTATGTCAACAAATGAACCCAACGAACACAATTTTTCATAACATTTGAAGAGCCTATTATATCCATAAATGTTGTCAACCTATTCACTATCTCAAGTGAAAAATATAAAAGTGCTAGTAGTTGTGGGAGTTCAATAGGCTAGCACCTTCCGTTTTAAGGTCTTAGTTAAGGGGCTGGTCCTATGAATTATCCTACTTAGTGCTAGGTGTTGGTAAATTTGGTGACAAATGAGACTATCGATATTAGTGGTACCTTTAAAGAGTTGTGAAAGTTCCAATGGAACTATATACAATTAAACATTTATCCATAATCTTGATTTAATATACTAATTGTGGGATTCCCCATCAAGAAACATGAGATTATATTGAATATAGGATAACAGCGAGGGATTGGGCCACCATGTATGCCGATCGTGGGGTGCATCTGTAATCGCCCCAGTCAAAATTGCATGTAATAAAGTTAGTAAAGGAACAATAATAACCAAGGTCATCGGACACGTATTCCAAGCTAAATTTTGGGAAAAACATCCTAATGTGGGTGTTCATTTGTTGTATTATGGCTAAGGGAAATTGGAAAAGCCAATGCAAAAGGAAAAGAGGCATTAATTGGCATTTTATTTATGAAATTAATGGAAATTAGGAGGAAAGGAAGGTGAAAGGCCACAGGTTTCATTTGAGGAGGAAAATGAACGAAAATAATGGAAATTGAAGAAAATAGAAGCCTCATTAATAAAAAGGCTTATGAGGATCAGTGAGTACCTTTTGTGAGTTCAGTTTTTGAGATGTATCTATATTCTCTCCCTCTCATACTCTTGGACACTTAGATTTTTCTTGGATCACTTCATCTTTGGATCAAGGAAAGAAAAGAAGGCAAATCAGAAGTAAGGATCAAGCATGGATGAGTAGGATCAAGCAACTACAATAAGATTATTTATAGGTATCAATTTGCATGTGCGATTTGCTTGCTAGATTTGGCATGCATGATAGATGCATGTGTGTATTTTGTTTTCTTGTTGTCATTAGCATGGGTTTTGTCAGGTGTGACAATGTTCTTCAACCTTGCCTTTCCATTTATAGATAGCCATGGTGTGGTGGGTAATCTTATATTTGGTTGAGCTGGATTGCCGGATGGACTCAAAGCTGAGTGAGGTAGTCTCAAGGTTATTCGTAAGGCCTAGTAATACTGGGATGGGATACATGGTAAAGCCTTGATGTGAACACTTAGATTAATCCTAGGAATCCCATGCCTAGTGAACGGTGGGATACATGATAAATATTGACAGTAACTACCATTGATTAGGCCTACGAATCCCTTGAACAGTAATGGTGGGATACATGATAAATCCCAGAGGGTGGAGACCTTGTAGACCTAGGAATCCCTTGACTGGTGAATGACGAGAAAAACAGTAAAGCCAAGAGGTTGAGATGGACAAATTCCTCATGAATTATGTGGAGAGATCCGAAGGCATCTATGCTTGTTTAGGGCCTAATGATCTAGTGGGGATTGTGATAAAGCCTGGTTCTATTGATGATGGTTGAGGCAGTTTGGCCTTGGGAACCCCTAGTTTGTTTTTTTGTAAGTCCCACATTCATGCTTGGAATATGGCACGGGGGTGATTAGTTGAAAGAAAGATTTGGTTCAGCCAATTTATGGTCACGTGGTTCATGGAAGTCCCATACCTAGTTGGTTTTTGCATTCATTAATAATAGTTCTTTCTCCTTGGTATATCATGTGTAAATACACTGAGTTGTATGAGACTATTATGGTTGTTATATGCTTTTTATTCATGTTGGTTATAGGTTGGTCATGAGTATTTTTTTATGATAGACGATGTATGGTTTCCATCATGTTTTGATTTGTAAATTAATGTACGATGGATATCTGACCTAATAAATGATAATGCAGATATTGCGATAAGGAAACAAAGCTTCCTTATGAATCTCAGGTAAGTATGAGACCCCTATGCTCAGATATGTTCTTATGACTTGTAGATTGCATATTTATGACATTTTTGATGAAATGATTATCATGGCTAGTAGGGGTTCAGTCAATTCATTAATCAAGTGATTTCATTAGTATCTCTATTTGATTGTTATTTATTATTTCTGAGAGTTTCATGAAGTTATGGGTAGTGACCTGAGTCTTTTCCCTTAAAACGTGGCACATAATCTGGGGTCGCTAGCTCAGAACTACCTGAAAAAGTCCATAGTCATTGGCATGCCCTTGTTGTGGGAGCAACCAGAAGGTTTCGGTCACATGAATGGATTTTCATGGGAGAGACTCGGGTTTATATTAGTAAAATGTCAATTTGTCTTAGGGGTTGGTCACCTGGAAGGGTTGGTTGACTCCTGAAGGTTTTGTAGCGAGTGTGGAAGGTCAGATTGGTTTGGTTTTGTTGGTTCCACTTCCTTAACTGTAAATGAGGATTTGAGTCACACATTAGTAGCCTCTCATCACATGTTTACCCTAGTGAACTAGTTAACTTGGGTAAATGTGGGAGTAGGATGTTACAACATTGACATCACTCTTGAACTGGTTGAACTATTTTCTATAAATCAAAAGTGTCAAGTAAAGAAAAGGAAACATGCACACATAGTCTGTCACTTCCATCATGAACATGCCATTAACTAACACAACACAAAAGTTCATTTTTTCCATAAATAGATCCCAACTATAAAAATGTAAGGTATCATGTCAATCTTAAGTTTGATAGTGAAATTTAGGTAATCAGCTATAAAAATTAAAGACATATTGCAACCATACACTTGGTAGTGAACAACCTAGTTCAGGCATACACTCTATATTCATAAACACATAAGGAAACTCGTCAATTATTAGCATAACAATATCTTTCAAGAATTCACTCATGAACATACATGATTAAACATTAATCATCAACACAACAAAGAATATCATAGTATATGATCTAACATTCATAAACACGTATCCTTGTCTTTGGCTAGCAGGTGAAGGAGGGACTTCCACTATCCACCCAATCATAGGTCAACTCCACTGCCACCTTTCTTGTAGTTGACTGTCCCTGAGCCAAATCCAAAATATGAGGGGATGTTTTCTCAAGGGATAATTCACACCAATGGCTTCTTAAAATCTCAAAGGTGGATTCCACTATCCATGTGGTTTATCAACTACCCTATTGTAGTAAGCACCATAGTGGCCCACTTACTATAATTACGTTCAATTATAGGGCTTCAGCTAAGGTGCAAATAGGGTATTACTCAGTTCAAGAGTTTGAATCCACTATCTAGGTTGTTTATGAATTATCTTTTCATAAGAAGCACCACAAGGGTCTATAGTCCATTGTCTAGGTTATTGATGATCTCTCTAGAAAGCACCATAGTAACTTGGATTTCTATGTCCATGTGGCTTTTCAAATATTAACAAACACCACAGTGTTTCGGTCATCCACTAAGCTTCGCACTAGCCATTCTAGGCATGCACACATGATCAAGTGGACTCAAACACAAAACATATGGAATAACACCCAAATTCACAAAGCATAGGAATTGGAAATTAACTCCATAATTTCCTCAATTTCGTTCTATCATGGTCCATAGCTCCATGTTGTTTGCACCAATATTTAACTCTCTAATAAGAACACCCAACCAATCAAGAAGTAGTAGGAGAGCCTAATCAAGAAGAACCCACTTGCTTAAAGTTTGTGTGTACATATACTTTCCTTTGTGTCCCTTTGTTTTCTAAAGGAACACCATCTCTTTTGGCTTCTCTACCTACTACATAAATGAGCACCACCTTATGCTTTCACCAACCTAACACAATCACACAACTTCGTGACGTCCAATGAACTCTTCCCTAATCTCATCATATGAAAAATCTATTAGGTTGTGGATTCAATTGGCCTGTAATTGAATTTTGAATTAAATTTTGTTAACTTTAGTGTTTAATTCTACTAGGTTCATGTCCTTTCAAGGCATTCAAGCTCACCATGCCCTTAAACATTTTCATGTCCCTTTTCTCATGCCAAAATCAAAATTTTGTATTTTATAAATATTTTTAAGTGTCCGTGGGAATTTGAATTAACCATCCATGGCTTTCACACTTTCATACACACTCATAATTAATTTTACAAAAATATGGAGAGGTGGGGATGTTACAAACCCCAACCCCTTAAGGGAACACCTTCCTTGGTGCTCTATAACCAGGAAAGAAAAGAAAAAAAAAAAAAAAAACTTTATAATTGTATCCCTTACATTCGCTTATTCATTAAACAAAAATGGGAAAAACAACCTCATTTGTCTTCCATATTCCCAGGTTGCTTCATTAGTTCCAAAGTGAATTACACCTTGACCTACTCTATTACTCAATTCTAGAGTGTGGTTTGTCTCTGATTTAGGATGCATTGTGGTTCTGGTTGAAATTCTCCCAAGGGTTTCACGTGTATCACATACAAATCAACCACATGCTTAGTTTCATGCACATAATTATTAAGAAAATAAATGTGAAATACATTATGTGCCTTCATTGGGAGTGGTAAAGCTGGGTTATAACCTACTGGTCCCACTCTTTCCAAAATCTGAAATGGTCCACAAAATCTGGCTGCTAACTTAGTATAAGTTCCCACTCTTAGTGAGCTCTTTCTTGGTTTTATGCAGAGATACACTTGACCTCCCACTTGGAATTCTTTATGGATTCTCTATTGGTCTACATAGCTCTCTTTTTTTCTTTTCTTTTTTTATCGTGGGTTGCATGTTTCTGCCTAATATTAGTAACTTCTTGCTCCATTTCTTTCAACTTGTCAGGTCCAAGAATGACTCCATTCATTGGGTCATCTTAGCTAATGGAAGTGTTGCATTTCCTACCATATAATGCCTCAAATGGGCTCATGTTCAGTGACTTCTAGTACCTGTTATTATATGCAAATTCAACTAGTGGAAGGAAGTCCTTTTCCTACCTATTTGGCTAATGCATGATATACATCCTCAACATTTCCTCTAAAATTATGTTCACTCTTTCAATTTTTTATATGTCTGAGGATGATATGATGTGCTAAAGGCTAGCTAGGTTCCAAAACTAGCAAGAAAAAGCATTCAAAAATATGGAAGTGAACTTGGCATCCTGATCTAATATGATATTTTTGGGTATGCCAAGCAACCTAAATATTTCCTTCATAAAAATTTGAGCTATGTCAATAGCTTTGTGAGTGGACTTAATAGCTATGAAGTAAGCTTCCTTACTCAACTTGTCCACAACCACCATAACATTATCATGTTACTTAGATGTCCTAGGAAATCCTGTGATGAAGTCCATATATATGAATTTTCACTTCCATTCAAGAATTGGGATTGGTTGTAACAATCCCATTGGGTGCCTACATTATACCTTTACTTGTTAGCATTCTAAGCACCTAGCAATGTATTCAAGGATCTCCTTCTTCATTCCCAGCGAATAATACTATTTCTTTATTATTTTATGATAACCAAGATGACTTGAATTAAGGTATCCTATGAAAATCATCCATTATGAGGTTCTTCAAGTCAGTTAGTTAAGAAACATATCCGTTATATTTAAGCAGCAGCATATTGTCATCAGTGAGAATCTAGTACTTACTAATTTCTCCCTAAGGTTCTTGTTGTAGGAATTCCTTCACGTGTTGTAAACTTTCATCATGTATCAATTTCACTTAGATCCGTTATTTGATTTCAACTTCATAAGTGCTTATGGCTTCCAAGTGAGCCACTTGTAAACTTCTACTATGTGCATCAACTACTCTATTCTCTTGCCTTTAATATGTTTGATCTCAAAATCAAACTCACTAATTAGAGCTAACCATTTGGATTGTCTTACATTTAGTTTGGGCCGATCAAAGAAGTATCTCATCCCTCCATTATATGACATCATCACAAACTTCCTCTAAGCATGTAGTGCCTCTACATCTTTAGTGCATATACTATGGTTGCAAGCTCCAATTCACGAGTGACGTTTTTCCTTCCATGCTTATTTAGTTTCCCTGATTCATAGTAGACTATATGTGTTTCTTGCATAGGATTGTGCTTAGTCCTTCCATAAAAGAATTTTTGTAGACCTTTAAGTCCTTTTATAGGTCTATTATGCTCAAAATAGGTGCACATGTGACTAATTTCTTGGGTTGTTCAAAACTAGCTACACACTCTAATGTACATTGAAATTTGACTCTTTCTTCTATAAGGTTGTGATTGGATGCCCAACTTTTAAAAAATCTCAAATGAAGCGTTAGTAAAATTCAGCCAATCCCCTGAAAGGTTTAACCTCTATGACATTTCGGGGAGTGGGTTAATCCATTATGGCCTTAAACTTATTGATGTCTCTAGTTTCCCCTTCCTTTGAGATGACATGTCCCAAATATTGAACTTGTGATTTAAATAAATCATATTTTTTTGAGTTTTCCATAAAAATTTTGTTCCATTAGCAACTGTAACATTTCCTTCGAGTTTTCTTCATGCTATTCTTTGGTTCTTGAGTAAACTATGATATCATCCATAAACACTAGCATAAATTTGTCCAAATACTAGCTAAAAATGTTGTTAATTAGGAACATAAATGTAGTGAGGGCATTTGTGGGCCCAAATGGTACCACCACAAACTCGTAGTGATTGTATCTCGTCCAAAATGTTGTCTTATGAATATTTTCATCTTTAATTTTTACTTGATGATAGCCAGATCTTAAACCCGTCTTGAAAAATATTGTGTCTCCTTTCAGTTCGTCAAATAAATGATCAAATTCTATGCAGTGGGTATTTGTTCTTCATAGTAGCTTTATTCAACTGTTGGTAATCAATGCTTAGAAAATGTTGACAGAGGACACTATTTTACTAAAGATGTTTACAACTACAAAATAAGGGCAGCATGACCTTTGGCAGTTTGGGTTGAAAGGACAACTTCCAAGCATGGCTAAATGGTACTCCCAGGAGAAATTAGAGGAAAAGTTTCCTCACATCATTGAATAAAATCATTTGCAACCAAAATCCTTCCAAACGGGGGATGTATGATCTATATTGAATCAATATATTATTCATCATCCATCTTGATGGTTTTAAAGTCAAAAATTTGGAGGAATCATCTTCTAGGCTCATTTTTACCAACGACCCGAGTTTGAATAATGGGTGAAAAGCTTCAAGAGTCAATTTGAGGCCTAAAATGAACACTTTTTTTGGTCTCAACGTTATTATGGACCTAGATCTCATAATTTACACATTACTATGGACCTAGATCCATTAAATTAGACACTGATACATTTCCAACAGTGTAATAAATGCCTCAATTAAAGATGATATGAGAAAGTTATGCCTCATAAAAGTTGACTTATCAAAATTGACCACCATAATTCAAAATGATGCCACATTAGCCCTTGCTACTCATGGAAAAGTGACTAGCTACATGGGTACTATGAAGAAAACTCTAGAAGGGTTGAGTTGCAACTCATATTGTTTGTTGAATGGGTCAAATTTAACCCTTTGTTAACTATTGGGTTGTGTTATAGCTAGGCTACTAGGAGGACAAGGGGTTTCATTCTATTCAAATGCATTTTGTTCCATAGATAAGCATAGTAGCTGAGAGTGGGTAGATACATAGAAAGCAAAGATGGTTATGTATATTGTAGTAGCCAAGAGGCCATATGTCTTATTTCTTTGTGCTTGCATCCATTTCCATTTAAATGACGAGAGAACAAAGCAATCTCACTTCTAGTCAGGTTTTCTCCATAAGAGTTTCTGAAGTCATATCTTCTATTATTATGCCATTTCGAGTGATTATACTTGTTCCTATTCTCTATTTTCTTATTTTTTATATCATATGCTTAAACATAACACAATAATTAACAAATCCAAAAAAATAAGGAAAATTTAACTTCTATAATGTAAATTTTGAATTTTCATTATGTCGATAGGCGTATCTATTTCAACTACTCAAAGTGGGCTTGCATAATTTTATTTTTTTATTAAATGGATGTACAAGATTTGATCTCAAGCGAATATTCTTAGTTGTATACACCATCAGATAGTTGAAATAAAAATACTTTTATATGTTTTTTAGTTTCAAACCAAAGAATAAAAAATTAATATATATTAAATTTTTCGCAAGATGTTAACTTGATTGGAGCTACCACTTCCATTCTCTTCTACTCGTTATATTATGTTAATTGGAATTTTCTTCTTCTAGTTAGATTGGCTCCATGTTTTAGATTGGTTTGATCGAGGCAATGGGAATATCATGTGTAACTTTGTTGCAAATTCCAAGACTATAGTTGATTGTAACATACCGCCTACTATCCCTAACCGTAACTAAGTATAGAAGGAGGAAATTACTATGCTAACCTAATCTCCATGGTCCAGTTATGGAAATGGGGTCTAAATTTTTCACCTTCTATTTTCCCTTCTTAAAACTCGAAATGAATGATAGCATCTCATTCATCTTGTTGAGCCGATTCTGGCGATATATAGTTGTGCCTCAGTAGGGCTCTAAATTCAGAAGTTGTAAACCCACAAGGGTTGGCCTATTAAAATTTGTTGAGTCATCTTGACCTACCACCTGTTATTCACACAAACCCATTCGATGCATACATGGCTAACCCAGTCAACGTCCATATGCCAGCTTGACCCTAACTACTGACTCATCCATGTCTTTCTATACCTTATGGGTATTAATTAAAGCAGAAGCATAAATAAAATCCCATTGTTCCCACTCCATTAGAGCTGGGCCCACATTGCCAACTCACCCCAAGAATAAAATCCTAGGGATTTCCCTCAACGCTCTTTTGGAAAAGGTATGGAGTACCTTGCGCTTGAACTGTCGGGATTATGTGGACTGTACAACATCCTACCCCTCTAACTTATCACACTAATGGCGACATATATTTTCTCATTGGGCCCACAAGGGCCACATCACCCTAGAAACACTCCCCCCGGAAATAAATATCGCCGCCTCTCCCGAACTTTCAGGGTCCTCATTTCAGGCTGCGTTGGTAGTGCCAACTTTGCGTTTCTGGATTGGCCTTCCCCTTGACTGGTAAGTTATTAAATTTGCACCACACAACACATCCCCAAATAACGGGGCCCATATGCCAAGTCACCTCAAGTAACAAATCCAAACGACTCTATCATGCCCTTCACCTAGATATTTTGGTGTTTGGGGTCGAAGGTGATGTCATATTTCATCACTTCTCCCACTTAGATGAGGTCCCATGTAACCTTTGAGCCCAAACATTCATGACTTCCGCCTCCCATGTGTTTTAGAGAGTTTTCTCTGCATTATACATTAGGCATAGGCCCGACTGCCACACCATCTTCGGGATAATACCTCGACAATTTTCCAATATGCTCCATTCGAAACCTCTAGAAAGGAACCTCCAAGGTCATCCAATCAACCATAGTGCCTCCCAACAATGACTTGGATCTCTCTACCTTCATGTGTGGACATGGGCTTAGCCATATGGCGCTTAAGATGGGTATATCTTTGTGCTTCTCTAGGTCCTATCCTCCCCATGGTATAAGCATATATGGTATGGGATTTTCTCCCTTAGGTTTGATGAATTCAAGGTTTTGAAGTCTAGATACATCATACATATTTCGTAGCATTGACACCTTATCTCTAAGATGGGTGATGCTCCAATTTTACTAGAAGGTATTGCTACTTCACATTAGTCTTAGAGTATTAATATTCAACATTTGGTTGTTCAATAGCAATGCTCCATTTTGTTATGGGGAACTAGTTTGCTCCACTTTAGCCTTAAATCTTCAAGGATACACTTTTTAACTTTGGTGAATCACCGTTTTACTTTAGTTTTAGTTTTATTTTTGGAAATGAATGGTTCATTTTGGTTTTTAAGTATTAAGGTTCCAACATAATGTGGGAGAATTGGTGTGCTATATTTATTTTTATAGCATAATACTGCCTAGTCAATTATTCGAAGCATTTCATTTATATATTGATTATCTATGTTTGTATGAGTGCATAAAAAGACACATTCATTTACAAGGAAAATTCTTTACAAAATATTTTTGCAAAAGTTTTTAATATTTGTATTTTTTTTAAATTCACATAAATCTAAAAACCTTCTGTAAAACAACATTTTTTTTATGATACATGTTTTATTGAATAAAAATAACTTTGTTATTTTATTTTTAAGAAAATATTTTTTAACTCTTTTGTGTAAAACAAATATTTGTTTTTCAAAATATATATATTTTATATTATTTATATTTTGGAAGGAAAAGCATTTTTCTTCATTGTGATCTTTGTAAATTGAAAAATCAAGTAATTACTAAATACCTAATCAAATGGTAGAATTTACCATTGGAGAAAGTGATATGGGAAGATGAGTCATTCATATAGAAACACTAAGTACCTAATCAAATGGGAGAATTTACCATTGGAGAAAGTGATATGGGAAAATGAGTTATTCATATAGAAACACTGCAATTATTGGGTACCTAATTAAATGGAAGAACTTACCATTGGAAGCAGTGACATGGGAAAATGAGTTATTCATTCAAAAACACTTCTAGTTAATGTGTTGAGGACAACACTTGTTTGAATGACATAAAACCTCTTATTAAGCACTAGATATCGAATGAAGACTGAAGACATTCTAAAAATAGCATTTAGAACTCATGAGGGTCATTATGAATTTTTGGTCATGCCTTTCGGCCTTACCAATTCACCTTCTACATTTCAAAGTTTGATGAATTCCATTTTCAAACCCTTCCTTAGAAAGTTTGTGTTAGTATTTTTTGATGATATACTAATCTACAACAAGTCTTGGAAGGATCATGTTGAACATGTTGACAGGGTGCTCAAACTATTGGCGGAGAAACAATTATATGCAAAAAGCTCCAAATGTTTCTTTGGAGTACAAGAGGTGGAATATATGGGTCATATTGTATCTCATGAAGGTGTTAAGGTAGACCCTAGCAAAATTAAAGCTATTAAGGAATGAAAAATCCCCACATCCATAAAGCATCTGCGAGAATTTCTTGGGTTGACAAGGTATTATCGCAAGTTTGTTAAGAATTATGGGAGAATATCAGCACCTCTAACAACATTATTGAAGAAAGATGCATTTTCATGGACTCCAGAAGCAACAAAGGCCTTCGAACATCTTAAAGAGACAATGTACCAAGCACCGATATTAGCTATGCCAAACTTCATAAAAACCTTTATTGTAGAATGTGATGCTCCAAGAAATGGAATTGGTGTTGTTTTAATGTAAGATGAAAGACCCATTGCTTTCGAAAGTCGTCCAATCAAAGGAAAGTATTTACACAAAGCTATTTATGAGAAGGAAATGTTGGCAATACTACATGCACTTAAGAAATGGTGACCCTACCTAATGGGAAGACACTTCAAGGTAAAAGTGGATCATGATAGTCTTAAATACTTTTTAGAACAAATATTATGCTCTGAAGGGCAACAAAAATGGGTCACAAAGATGTTGGATTATGATTTTGAAATCATCTACAAAAAAGGAAGCAAAATTTTGTGGCAGATGCACTCTCAAGAAAGGATGAGGATGTGGAAGCATTGATGTGCGCCATTTCTATTATCCAACTAGATTGGATAAATGAAGCGAGGGATGAATGGAAGGATGACGAAGAAGTGTGGGAACTCATTCAAAGGATACAACAAGATCCCAGTACATTTGATACATTTAGCTAGAAAAATGATTTGTTATGGTACAAAGATCGGTTATACCTATGTAAGAATTCCCAACTCAAACAAAATATTCTTATGGAATTGCACACTTCTCCCTTAGGAGGGCACTCAAGATTTTTAAAAACTTACCACAGGATTAAGAAGGAATTTTTTTAGGATGGCCTTAAATTGGATATTCAAAAGTTTGTGGCAGAATGTTTGGTTTGCCAACAAAATAAAGTTCAAACAATTAAGGTGCTAGGTCTATTAAAACATTTATCCATTCCAAGCCAACGTTGGGAGGAGGTTTCAATGGATTTTATCACAGGTTTACCCAAGTCCGAAGGAAAGAGTGTCATCATGGTGGTAGTTGTCAAACTTACCATGTATGGACACTTTTGTTCATTATCGCATCCATTTAAAGCTAGTATAGTTTCTACTACATTTATGGAAACAATTCAAAAGAAACATGGAAACCCAAAGATTATTGTAAGTGATAGAGATCCCATTTTCACTAGAAATTTTTGGACAAAACTATTTTCTTATCTCAGTGCTTAGTTAGCTCATAGCTCATCTTATTATCCTCAATCTGATGGGCAAATTGAGATATTAAACAAATGTTTGGAAGGATATCTTCATTGCTTTGTATTTGATAAACAGACACAATGGGTCAAATGGTTGCCTCTGGCTGAATGGTGGTATAACACTTCCTTCCATACTGCAACAAAGATGACCCCATTTATGGCACTTTATGGATATCATCCACCATCCATCACATCATATTTCAGAGAAAATTCTAAGGTTCAAGCAGTGGAACATCACATTGAGCATCAACAACAAGTTCTCCAGCTCTTAAAGGATAACCTCATGTTGGCACAAAATAGAATGAAACAACAGGCAGATCAACATCGTAGCAAAAGGAGTTTTGATGTAGGTGATTGGGTATTCCTATGGCTACAACCATATAAAAAAATGTCCCTCAAGCAAGCTAAGAAGGATAATAAATTATCACCAAAGTATTATGGTTCGTACAAGGTTTTGCAAAAGATTGGTACTATGGCATACAAATTTGAGCTTCGTGTAGCTTCCCAAGTGCACACAGTTTTCCATGTTTCAAGTTTAAAGAAGGTTATAGGTGACAAGCTCCCAATTCAAACAATATTGCCAGAACTTGGCGAGGAAGGAAAAATCATATTGAAACAAAAGTAGCCACAGAAAAAAAAAACTCGACAGCTACGAAATTGATCAATCTCAAAGTATCTCATCAAGTGGAAGAACTTATCCGCTAAAGATTCCACATGGGACGTTGAGAATTTTATACAAAAGCATCCAAAACTACTCAAGTGTTGACGACAACACTTATCAGAAGGAGAGGGGCATATTAGGTCTCTATAATACTAGTGATTCCCCCATTACTATTGTCATTGTAGCCCTTATTTTTATTATTGTGCCCCTATTGTCCCCATATTATTATTAGTGTGTCCCATAGAAACCTACTATTGTTATTGTTGTGCCCTTATGTTATTACTGTTATGTCGGCTCGATTATATTGTGAAAACTTAGACTCCTATATATAGAAGGGAGGTTTAGTCATTTGTATAATTCAAAAATTGTTCATTTGTGTAATGTAAAAGAGGTTGCCCCCTCGAAGAGACTGAATTCTATGGCGTTGGTCTATATTTTCTATATTTTTGTGAGCTGGTTTCATAACACAACCTTCGACATCATATTTTATGATTTCAATGTTTTATATTTTTATGGCCACTTTAAATTATGTTTAAATTAATATTTTTAAATTTACTATAGTTTTGTTTTGTTTTTTTTTAATAATATAAAGTTTATAATATATTAAAATTGGTGTTGAATGTTATGATAAAGAAATTATATTTATATATGAATTTTTGAACAAATGTTATGATGGTAAAATTATTAAAGTTAATTTTAATAAAATTTATATTAATTTGATGGTTTTTCATGAAATGTAGATAAATTGAGCTATATAGATTTAACCTTCTTCAAATTTCAGGAAAATAAATTGAGTGTGACATAATATCGGTAAATAGAAATTAAGAATATTGAATAAATCATGTTTAAAATCATTTAAATCTGTATTAAAATTAATATTAGTTTATTAGTTTTATAAGTATGATATTTATTGCATTTGGATTAATATTTAAATTTACACACTAAAATTTTAATATAATTTTTTTTTGTAAGCTTGGTAAGACTCTCCATTTTGGGTTAATAACGTGGTATATTTACACGGTTTTCTGAATTTTGTCATTTCTAAGAATGGCGAACCCTAGCTCCGCTGTCTCCATGCCCTCGGCCGCCGTCGGCTCTCGGCTTGCTCTGAGTGAGAAGGGGTTCGAGAGATCGGGGCAAAGACTAAGGGGTTGTCTCTCAGCTGCAGATCCGCAACATGACCACGCCATGAACACCGGCTCGAACCCCAGCACTGCTGCCTCCATGCCCCATGCCGCCGTTGGGTCACAGATTGTTCCGGCTGCGAAGGGGTTGGAGAGATCTGGGCAAAGATCAAGGGGTTTTCACTCAGAGGCAGGCACACAAGATTTCCACGCCATGAACACTGGTGCCGTAGATCCAAAAGGGCCTGTAAACCTCTTAGCCGAGAGCTCAGGGAAAGCCTGGTCCCGACCCCCTGCTTCCACGGCATGCCTTTGCAGCCCCCTTCCGATTGATGGAGTAGCGGACAAGAAAGATCTTGCAGATCCCTTAGCTTTTCCTCTGACCATGGCTTCCAGAAAGGAAGGGACGGCACCAAACAGATGCACGCCGCCCCTGCTCATTAGACAAATACAGGAATCGAAAATCTATCAAGGCATTTGCCTACCCTCTCCACAGATCGGTTGGGGAAAAAGGCTTTCAGAATCTTCCTCATCATTCCAGATACAAATCAGGCTCCTTACAGGCAAAACTATGCTACAATGGGTTTGCCAGACGGATCTAGTGCGGAATGTCAAGCATGCATTAGACATCAAACTGGGGATCCCCTCTGCAGCTCAACGGCTTCTCTACGAAGGTAAACATCTTGAGGATCTCTTTCCTATTTCTTTCTATGGCATTGAGAAAGACGCATCTATTATCTTAACCCTTCGTCTGAGAGGAGGAGTTGTGGGAGAACCTTCCTCAGCTAAGGCTTTTTCGTATAAAGATGCAGTCCATGCCAAACAGACTAAAAAGACAGATCCACCAGTGCAGACTTCACCCAAGCCTTTTTTGGTTGACAAAGTGGAGGAGGTCCCCTCAGTTGAGATCTCCTGCCCTGATCTTGAAGACGACACCCAGAAATTTGCTGAAAGGGCCATCATCTGTAGATTCAATGGGCTCTGGCCGCGCTCACAGGATCTTTATGACTGGATCAAGGACAACTGGACTGACCGTTGCAAGGTTTATTTTTGTGCAAAGGGATATTTTATAATGCTGTTCGATGACCTCGAGCACTGCTACAACGCCCTAGACGAAGGCCCTTGGTTCATGGGTTCAGATGGCCTTTTCCTAACTCCATGGTTTCCAGACTTTGACCCAGCTTCAGCAGTCATCACCAAAGCCCCGGTATGGATCAGACTTCCAAATCTCCCAGTTCACTTGTGGCGTACAGAAGTATACAGGCAAATAGGCAATGCCTTGGGTAGCTTTCTAATGGGAGATTACAAGAGAGAGCGGCAAGGTCTCTATACATACGCTAGAGTTTGTGTGGAGCTTGATTTAAGCAAGGGATTGCCAGAGTACATCAACCTCAAGATCAAGGACTTTGTCTGGACCCAGTTTCTAGAGTACGAAAACACTGCCTTCAGATGCTGCCATTGTCACCTAACAGGGCACCTGCATATCTCCTGCCCATCGCTGACAGCAAGAACGAAAAAGGGCCTCTTCGCACATTCTAAGCCCAAGCGTTGGGCTCCCTGTCCACCGCCGCCAGCTGGAAGCTCCAGCCCCCCAAGTATGGAAAAGGAGGAAAGAGAGTCAGATCCAGATCAGACGCCTCAGCCGATGGATCCGCCCACGGACAATATGGAGCACACCCATGTCTCAGCAAACTCCCAGAAACGTCCCCATGAGACTTCATCCTCCGATTCAGAGAAGGAGTCCCCGATGATAGAGAACTCCAGTCTTCAAGTTGTTCTAGCCCATCCTCCCCATGATGGCTGGACAAAAGTTAACAAAAAGAAAGGGAAAAAACATTGTGGTGTAGTTACTGTCCCGCTGGGGTAATAGCCTGATAGTTAGTATTTGCTCTCGAATCTTCTGATATAGCTGAGATTGTATCTTCCCTCCGAGACCGAGGTTGATGAATCCATCATTTCCGGTCTGTCGGTCTTTTGATTTTCCTGTAGCTCTGTGATTGTATCTTTCTTCCGGGACCGAGGTTGATGAATCCATCATTTCCGGTCTGACGGTCTTTTGCCTTTCCTGTCTGTACTATATTTTACTTAATAGATTTAGTCTTTACCGATAAAAAAAAAAAAAAAAGACTCTCCATTTTGGAGTTTAGCACAAGATTCGAACCCAAAATCTTGGGAGACTTCATTCCACAACCACAACCACAAACACTAAAATTTTAATATTAAAACTTAATACTAAAACTTTAATATTAAAACCTAATACTTTAATCTTAATATTATAAAATCTAATTATTATTTATATAATTATCATAATAATTAATATTAATATTAAATCTCTACCTAACAAAATAATTAATATTAATAACTTCATTATATTTATTGAAATTTTATTATTTACCAAATTAATATATACAGTTTCATTTTGAAATCTTTGCGAGCGAAAAAGGTGATAAATAGGTGAATGGATATATTGGAAAAATCCACGGAGTTTGGATGAAATAAAAAACAAAAAGAGGTCGATTTGGGATCCCAATGTCCGATGACTACTAGTGTAGGTAAGAAAATCGACAAATTCCATGTAGGAAAACTTTTAGCAATTGTGTTATGAAACATTAATAATAATATAGAAACGTGCCGTATGTTTTGATTTTTACCAATTGTTTTGGGTCAGTTTTGATGAAATTATTTCTCTTTAATTTCAGTTAGATGATGTGTAAAATAGGTCTTTTTATAAAATTTAAATATAGATAAATGTAAATTATTTTGGAATAGGTTTTTAAAAAACTTCATTTTTTCAAAACAAAAGTTAAAGGAAAAAATTCAACATTGTTTTTTATTGTTTTTTTATTTTTTTTTTTATGTTTTTTTTTTTTTTTATATATATATATATATATATAGTTATACACATTCTTAATATTACAAATTACATATATTTATAAATAATGATTTAATTTATATAATTGTATTAGTAAATAATAAAATTATAATGTTATCCAAAATTATATCACAATTTGTGAAGTGTCAAATAATAACTTTGTGTAGTGAAGTGAATCTCATGTCGGTACACTGCTTTATATGACTGTGAAGTGAATACCATGTTGAGTTTTAGTGGTAGTGGTTGAGGGGCTAATACCGATGGAGTTTCACTGTCATGGGTGATTTGCCCATAAATTTGATGGGTTAAGTCTGTTTTGAAATTTCAATTTTAAGAGTCAATTTTTATTTCAAAACTAACCATAGCAAAAGGAGGAGATTTTTTTTTTTAAAAAGGGTCATTGGTTCAAAAGGGCCTGGCCTGCTATTTTATCTTCCATTTCAAAGATGGGTTGATTTCATTCAATAACAATCAGAATGAGAGAGATTCTATTGCATTTTTTATTTTTTACTTTTATATGAATAATTGCATTAGTGGAATGCACATTAGTAAATGTAGTTGATATACATTGATTGATGTCATTTTCCAACTTTTATAAGCCAATCAACCGTAGCTTAACATATATTAGTAAATCTAGTTGGTATATGTTAATTGCTGCCATTTTCCAACTTTTATACCTCAATCAACTTTTGAAAATAATGATGATATATCAATCATATTTACTAATATGGTTGTGCTAGTAATAATATGGGAAAGCCAAATCTAACTCATTAATAAACAATAATTTCTTAAAATGTTAAATTTATTTATAATTTTCAAATAAAACAACAAGTGTAAAATGCAAAGTTGCTTAGTACTGTCTTATGCAAAAAGTAATTGATAGCTAAATAAAAACAAAAATAATAAGATGAAAATGTTTTCAGTAACACCCCAAGTTGCGTAAAGATTACTGAGATCATTAAGTGAACCTCTTTTAATGAAAGATATTTTAAATGTTATTATATTTTGATGAGAAATATTAACCGATACAGGGTGAAGGGCCAAGAGAACATATATGTTGTAATTACCTAAAATATAGGTAGTAATACTTTAACAAAAATAAAACGGTTGCTAAGAAACAGTTGCCCTCTACCTGAGAAGGGTAATATAGAGAGGGGAGAAGAGAAAAAAAATGTTCCTAGAGCTGGGTGGAATAAACCAATGGGAAAAACTGCTCAGCACAGTGGATAAGAGAGTACAGAGATTGAGGCTGGACCAGAGTCATGACACCCATAGTAATGACTGTAACTGCACTAGATCCAGCATAAAAGATAGAAGTTGCTCGAGAGAGAGTCTGAACATGATTGCTAGACTTGTGGCTGGGAGGAGAGACCTTTCGAATATATTTATTTCACAAGTTAATAGATAACTGAGGTAGCAAGATTTTTAAAGAATTATTGTTGAAGTGTAAATATGATTATGTACTGTAGCTATTAATGTTTATCTTATAGGTTAACAGATAACTGAGGTAGCAAGATTTTTAAAGATTTATTGTTGAACTCTAAATATGATCATATACAGTAGTTATTAATATCTATAGTATAGATTAACAGAATATTGAACTGTAGCTGCTAATATTTGAATTACATGTATATAAATAATGTAGGGGGCTAACTATTGAATTAATAGCCAGGGAGTTGTGCAAATACTCAACAAAAGATGAATACACCAGTAGTCAAACTCTATAAATTACAAGCATGAAAGAAAAGAAAATGAAGTCTAGTGCAAATGTCAGAATACCAACATAAACTCTTGAACACATTCTTGAGCATATAACTATCATTACCAAAAAGGAATGCTTAACAACCATCTCAATGAATATGCTAATAATAATGATTACTAACGAAACCAAAAAGTATAGTAAACAGTATCATGGTATGGTCGCATCCAGAGTCAGCGTCATGAATAAAATTGTGTATCAAAACCAGAGATAATGATATAAGAGCCTTTTTTATAGAACTAGCACAGTTTAATAAATCTAGTTCCTATATATTTCAAAGTAGAATAACCATACGCGGGAAAGGGAGAATCATAATAAGTCATTCTCATCTCATAGTTAATCTGAAACAAAATTATATACTTTTGAATAAATATAATGGACAGACGTTGAAACTATGCCATCAGAACAGTCGAATGACGACATTCATAACCCTCTCTCAAACGGAATTTGTAAACAGTTACTTTGTGCATTCCTTAGAACAAGCAAAACATGCTTGAAGGCCTTTAGATTCATCAAAAGTTACATTTCAAATCTTGTAAATGATCCACAGCTGTAGCTGGTCATATAACTTAGCAAAATAAAGGTTAAGAAAAGCCTGATTATAAGTGTTACAACCCTAATGCGCTATTAGAGATAAACCCTCTCTGTAAAACCCTTAATAACTTAAATTTGAATAGAGACCATGGACTTAGCTCCAACCTGAAATGAAATGGGCACGCCATAAGCTCTTTTCCAATTAGAAGTCACAATTTTGAGTACTAAACCCTCCTGAATGTGGCATCCCTATGTTTAAGAAAATGCGAATTAGTCATTGTTAAGAGAGGCCATTAACCTGTTGCTCATACATATAAATTCGACTTTAAACAAGAAGGACCTTACCTGAGTTAAGGGTATGGCCTCGATGAATCGCCCACTGGTAGAAGTAGGTTAAAACTTAGCTTCATATCCAGAATTCATCATAAAAGAAATATATAACCAATAACCCTCAATAATCTACAAATGAGTTCAAATAATTAATATTATATCCCATTATAGAAATTACATACCTGCCGTAGATGATCTGTGGTGCATGTTGCCTTCCCCCATCTCCGAAACTCCATAAGGAATCCCTAAATAGCGGTGAGAAGCCCTTAGACTAATCATAAAGTAATTACATATCTGATATCAGTCTTTTTACCTAAGGAAGCGCAGTTTTAGAATGGCACATTTGAAGGGTTACCTGCTCTAGTGAGTATAACGGCCTCCCTTGGTTTCATTTCTCACAGACAACCATAACCAGAGTCCTCACAAAATAGTACAACGCATAGGAACGACAACACAATGAGACCATCGGGGTTCGGTGCGAGGAGTTGGTTAGTTTAAACCCTATCCAATCTCAACCATCAGATCGCAAAGTGGAGATTAACGACGAGAAGCCATGATAGATGGCACAAACACACCAAGGTATTGTCCCACAAAGCAGATCCTCGCCATGTGGTGCTACGAACGAGGGCCAATACAACAAAGAGAAGCATAAAGTCATGTGTACAAATGACCAGGAGTATCTCAAGTTGGATCTCCATACCTGCTAGTTAATTAGTATTTATTTGCAATCAAAGATATGTACACAAAAGTCAGGGCACTGTATAATCCGTGGAATAAACACCATATATATATATATATATATATATATATGTATGTATGTATGTATGTATGTATGTATGTATGTATGTATGTGTGTATGTATGTGTGTATGTATGTATGTATGTATGTATGTATGTATGTATGTATGTATGTATGTATGTATATGTTTATGTATATCTATAGATGTATATGTATAAGTACAACATTTAATGGTATAGGGAAATGGAACGTTATATAAAATGTTTTTTTATTATTAAAGTTGTTAATTTAGATGTTACAAATGGTATCAGAGCTCAAGTTCATACACTGAGACTCTTTGGGAACAACTATCCATAGGAACCATGTGCTCGTGTTTTAACTAAATCAACTTGTGTGTGAATACAAATAATAGAAAAGATCACACCAACAAAACAAAAAGAAAGTTCATCATGTAGAGGAACTCAGGATGACTTGAATCACTCGGAGTAACTTATGTGAATGCTAACCCGGATATGTGCTACAGCTATGCAAGGAATCTCGACAAGCTAATACAATGTTACTTGAAACTATGCAGCAGTTGCATGCAGAAATGACCAGTTTGCGAACAGATAATGAATGACTGTGTTTAGAATAGGGAAGAATCCTAAGAAGTTTGTCCAATTGACAAAATCAATGGCACCCAGACCCTAGTGCAGAAGATCGGGAAAAGACCCCGACCGCTCAGCATGGAGAAGAAAACGTTGAGTCAGTTTAAATACATAGAGAGGATGAAGAAGGACACTCAGATAATGTCTCAAACTAGCGTAAAACCAAGAAACAAAATTCAGAACTACAAGGAGAATTTAAGAAAATTAAACCTTCACTCTTTGAGGGAGAATCTGAAGAGGCTGCAGAAGTGTGGTTAATTGATATGGGCAAGTACTTTTAGATTTATGAGTACACTGACAAATTGAAGGCATGGTTGGCAATTTATCAGTTAAGGGGAAAAGTGACTCTTTGGTGGAAGGAAATCAAGATGGTAAGGAAAATTGATGAAGAATAGGTTACATGGAATGAATTCCAAAAACATTTCAAGGAAAAGTATCTAACTAAACACTATTATGATGAAAAAGAGAAATAATTCCATGAATTAAGATTAGAAACCTTAACCATGGATGAATATGTGACTAGATTCATGTCCTTATTATGCTACGTGCCTTACATGCAAGAGGAAAAGGCCAAAATTCAGCATTTCATTAGTAGCTTACGAAAATTTATGAAGGAAAAACTAGAATTTTACTACCCTAAGACAATGGACGATGTTGTGGAGAAGGCCCACATTTGCTATCAGAAAATGAAACAAAAGAATGAAGGGCAAAAAGGGGGATTAAACAAAAAGGGTAGAAGCCTGATTCCAAGTAGACACCCAAAATTTACTAACCATAGGAATGCATAACAAAAGACATTCAGCAAGTTTCCAGCCAGAAATCAACCCAAAACTGCATACTCTAAGAACAAACCATCAGAGGCAGTCACAAAATATGTCAATGTTTAGCAATCAAAACCGTTTCTACAATGCTGGGGATGTAGAAAACCCCATTATTACAAAATTTGTCCACAATGAGCTAGAACACAATAGTTATCCAATGTGCAAGAAGCATCCATAGTTAGGGAAGTGGTGAGGATCTTACTCAGAATTAATGCTGCCTTGGATGATCATCAGGCTAAATTCCAACCCACAATGATCGAATGTGAAGGTATGATTGCTAAGAAACATGTCTGTATTTTATTTGATCCAGGTGCTAGCTTAAGCTATGCCAGTCCTCAACTGGTTGAAAAGTATCAGTTATCAAGCAAAAAATTTCAAAACCTTGGCTAGTTGAATTAGCCGCTGGTACAAAGAGAAGGGTTAATGCCAAGATAGAACGATGTCCCATAACCATTTCTAGGTAGCCTATTTATGTTGATCTTAATATAATTCCTTTGGCTTCATATGATATCTTAATTGGGATGGACTAGTTGGAAAAATGTTGGTCCCTAGTACACTGTAAACAGAAAAATGTATGTTTTATTTCAGAATTAGGTCAAAGGAAGGAACTACAAGGAATAAAAACTAGTACCAAGCTACGTCCTATTACTGCCAGTCAGTTAGGAAAATGCATTAGAAAAGAGTGTCAAATATATTTTGTGCGGGTGGGATTTACAAAATCTAAAAATAAGATGACTATGCTGGAAAGTATTCCCATAATTCAGGATTTTATGGATGCTTTTCACGAAAACATTCCTGGTTTACCACCAAAGTGAGATATTGACTTTACCAATGAGTAAATTTCAGGTGAAGCCCCCATATCTAGAGCTCCTTATCGCATGAGAATACCTGAGTTAACAAAACTCAAAATGTAGCTATAGGAGCTTCTAGATAAATGATATATCCATCCCAGTGTGTCCCTTGGGGAGCTCCCATATTAATTGTACAGAAAAAGGACGGGACCCTTAGATTATGCATCGATTATCTACAACTAAACAAACTTACTATCAAGAATAAGTACCCTTTACCACGTATTGATGATCTATTTGATCAGGTACAAGGAGCTAAGGTATTCTCAAAAATCGATCTAAGAAATGGTTACCATCAGATAAGAATAAAAGATGAAGATATTTACAAAAAAACATTCCGTACTCGCTATGGTCATTACGAGTTCGTGGTATTTCCATTTTTCCTCACAAATGCCCTAGCCACCTTTATAAGTCTGATGCATGGCATTTTCTAGCTTTACCTATATAAATTTGTGCTGATTTTCATAGATGATATTTTGATTTATTCTAAGAACCAGGAGGAGCATAAAGAACACCTGAAAATAGTATTGCAGAAATTAAGGGAAAATCAGTTGTATGCCAAATTCAGTAAGTGTGACTTCTTTAATAATCAAATTCAATATTTGGGTCACGTTATATCAGCAGAAGGCATTAGAGTAGACCCAAAAAAGATCAAAACGATCATGGAATGGACATCCCCAAATAATGTCGTTGATATCAAATCATTCTTGGGATTAGCAGGGTATTATCGTAGATTCATTGAGGCGTTTTCAAAGGTCACCTTTCCAATGACCTCTTTATAGAAAAAGTGACGCACTTTCTAATGGATGGCTGAATGTTAGCAAAGCTTTGAAAAACTAAATCATCTACTCACCACCGCACCAGTACTAAAATTAGTGGATTTGGAAAAGTCTTTCATGGTTTGCACGAATGCAACCAGAGAAGGTGTTGGTGGGGTGCTGACAAAGAATGGAAACGTGATTGCTTATGAATCCCAAAAGTTGAAGGAGTATGAGCAATGACATTCAGCTTATGACCTTGAATTGACAGCAGCAGTGCTTCACTTAAAATGTGGCGGCATTACCTATTGGGGAATAATTTTTTGCTGCTAACAGATCATAGTATCCTTACCAACTTCTTCAATCAATCTAGCTTAAATGCCCAACAGGCCAGATGGAAAACTTTCTTAAGAGAATTTGACTTTGAGATGAAGCATTTAAAGGGGAATTAAAACCGTGTGGCTGATGCACTGAGCATAAAATTACACTGTATCTATAAGGTCCGAATGAGTCAAGTAAGTTCAAATATTCCTGAAATCATAATGGAAGTAGCTAGCAGAGATCCGAAGTATACTTTCCTTTGGAAACAGATAAAAGAAGCTCTGCTGAAAAAGGAAGATTCAGAATTTAGAATAAATCCTCATAAATTCCTTACTTTTAAAGACAAAATTTACATTCCAAACCAAAATTTGATTAAACTATTAATATTAGATGAGTTTCATAAGAAACCTTGTGCTGGCCACCCAGGTTATCAGAAAATGTTTTCAGCCATCAAAAAAGGCTACTTTTGGCCTAGATTGAGGAAGGATATTGTAGAATGTTTGTCCAAATGTTTGGAGTGTCAACTGTTGAAAGAGGAACACTAACATCCCACCTGATGGTTACAACCATTTTCCATTCCATAATGGAAATGGGAGACCATATCCTTAGATTTCATCATCGTTTTACCCCGCACAAGGAAGCAACATGATTTAATTATGGTGGTGGTAGAAAATTTGAGTAAAACAGCTCACTTCATACTTGTGAAATCCACATTTAAAACAGTGGAAATCGCAGAAATATTTATGAAGGAGATATTTCGCTTACACGGGATACCCAAGGCAGTGATTTCAGATAGGGATGTGAAATTTACATCCACCTTCTCGAAGACTCTCTTTGCAGTATTAGGTACTCAAATCCAGTTTAGTACCGCCTACCATCCTCAAATGGATGGACAGACTAAATGAGAAAATTAGGTGTTAGAAGACATGCTATGCATGTTCGTGATGTAGCAACCACACAAGTGGGAGGACTACCTCAATCTAGTGGAATTTGCATATAATAATGGACATCAAAAGTCGCTAGGCATGAGCCCTTTTAAGGTGTTGTATGGAAGAAAGTACAGAGCAACCATAGATTGGAATAATATGATGAATAAGCTAGCACTTGGTCTTGACATGCTAGCATAAATGGAGGAGGTTGTCAAGAAATTTCGACAAAATTTGAGAGCGGCCCAGGATAGACAAAAGGTGTATGCAGATAAAAAGAGGTGATATAGGGAATTCCAACCTGGAGATCATGTTTACCTAAGAGTGAATCCTCGGAAAGGTTGCTTGCAGTGGCAGGGTTGTGCTAAATTAGCACCCCGATAGTATGGGCCCTTTCAAGTGTTGGGGCCTATAAGCTTTCACTACCAAACCACATTGGGGTCCATAATGTATTTCACGTATCTTTACCAAAGAAATATGTGTATAACCCTCAACACATTATTGATTAGGAAAATATTCAAGTAGACGGTTTAATGGGTATAAGACTGGATATATCTTTCTTCTTTTTATTATGTGAAGGTAGTTGAGAATTGTTTTATGGTGCAGGTCAAATCGGAAGGAGACTTCCTGGAAGAACCTCTTCGTATTCTCAATCAGCAGAAAACCAACTTGCGGAAGAGAGCCATCACCTAGGTTAAAGTGTAATCAAAGCACTTTGGCTGGGAAGAGGAGGAATTCATGCGAAAAGCTTATCCAGCATTGTTTTCTGAAATGGAAGAGAAAACCAGGGATGATGTTCCTCATATGGGGGGGGCGGGATGTAACACCCCAAGTTGCATAAAGATTACTAAGATCATTAAGTGAAAATATTTTACTAAAATATATTTTAAATGTTATTATATTTTGATGAGAAATATTAACTAATATAGGTCGAAGGACAAAGAAAAACATATATGTTGTAATTACCTAAAATATAGGTAGTAATAATTTAACAGAAATAAAACTGTTTTTTTATTTAAAAGAAACGGTTTCCAAGAAATAGTTACCCTCTACCTGAGAAGGGTAATATAGAGAGGGGAGAAGAGAACGAAAAGATTCCTAGAGTTGCGCGAAATAAACCAGTGGGAAAAACTTGCTCAGCACAACCAATAAGAGAGTACAGAGATTGAGGTTGGACCAGAGTCTTGAGGTCAATAGTACTGATTGTAACTGGACTAGATCCAACATAAAATATAGAAGGTGCCCGGGGGAGAGTTTGGATGTGATTGCGAGACTCGTGGCTGGGAGGAAAGACCTTTCGAATATATTTATTTCGCAGGTTAACAGATAATTGAGGTAGCAAGATTTTTAAAGAATTATTGTTGAACTGTAAATATGATTATGTATAGTAGCTATTAATGACTATCTTATAGGTTAACAGATAACTGAGGTAGCAAGCTTTTTAAAGATTTATTGCTAAACTGTAAATATGATCATATACAGTAGTTATTAATATCTACAGTACAAATTAACAAAATACTGAACTGTAGCTCCTAACATTTCAATTATAGGTATATAAATAATGTAGGAGGCTAACTATTGAAATAATAGCCAGGGAGTTACTCAAATACTCAACAAAAGACGAATACACTAGTAGTTGAACTCTATAAATTATAAGCATGAAAGAAAAGAAAATGAAGTCTAGAGTAGTGCAAATGTTAGAATATCGACATAAACTCTAGAACGCATTCTAGAGCATATAAATATCAATACCAAAAAGGAAATCTTAACATCCATCTTGATGAATATGCTAATAATCATGATTAGTAAACAGTATCATGGTATGGTTGCATATAGAGTCGGCATCATGAATAAAATTGTGTATCGAAATGAGAGATAATGCTATAAGAGCCTTTCTTTATACAACTAGAACAATTTAATAGATCTAGTTCCTATATCTTTCATAGTAGAATAACCATACGTGGGAAGGGGAGAATCGTAATAAGTCATTCTCATCCCATAGTTAAGCTGAAACAAAATAATATACTATTGAATAAATATAGCAGACAAACATTGAAACTATGCCATCGAAACAGTCGAATGATGACATTCTTAACCCTCTCTCAAACGGAATTTATAAATAGCTACTTCATGCATTCCTCAGAACAAGTGAAACAGGCTCGAAGGCCTTTAAATTCATGAAAAGTTACATTTCAAATCTTGGAAATGATCGACAACCGTAGCTGGTCATATAACTTAGCAAAATAAATGTTAAGAAAAGCTTGAGTATAAGCGTTACAACCATAATGCTCTATCAGACATAAACCCTTTCTGTAAAACCCTTAATAGCTTAAATTTGAATAGAGACCATAGAGTTAGCTCCATCCTGAAAAGCAATGGGCATGCGAGAAGCTATTTTGCAATTATAAGTCGTGATTTTGAGTACTAAACCCTCCTGAATGTGGCATACCTGCGTTTCAGAGAATGTGAATTAGTCATTTTCAATAGAGGCCATTAACGTGCTGCTCATACATATAAATTCAACTTTAAACGAGAAGGACCTTACCTGAGTTAAGGGACCGACCTCGATGAATCACCCACCTGTAAAAGCAGGCTAAAACTCATCTTCATATCTGGAATTCATCATAAAAGAAATCTATAAAGAAAAACCCTCAAGAATCTAGAACTGAGTTCAAATAATTAATATTAAATCCTCTTATAGCAATTACATGCCTGACACAGATGATCTGGGGTACATGCTACCTTCTGTCATCTCTGAAACTCCATACGGCATCCCTGCATAATGAAAAGAAACCCTTAGATTGGCCGTAAAGTAATTACAAATCTAATATCAGTCTTTTTACCCGAGCAAGCGAAGTTTTAGAATGGCACAGTTGAAGGGTTACCTGCTCCGATGAGTATAACGGCCTCCCTTGGTTTCATTTCTCACACAGAACCATAAATAGAGTCGTCACAGAAGAGCACGATGCAGAGGGAGGACAACACAATGAGACCATCAGGGTTCGACGAGAGGAGGTTGTTAGGTTAAACCCTATCCAATCTCTACCATGAGAGCGTAGAGTGGAGATCAATGACAGGAAGCCATGATAGATGGCATGAACACACCAAGATATTGTCCCACAAAGCTGATTCCCGCCACGTGGAGCTACGGATGAGTGCTAATACAAAAACGAGAAGCATAAAGTCATGTGCACAATAAACCACGAGTATCCCAAGTTGGATCTCCATACCTGCTAATTAATTTGTATTTATTTGCATCCAAAGATATCTCCCACACACACACACACACATATATATATATATATATATATATATATATATATATATATATATATATATATATATATATATATATATATATATATATATAAGTACACCATTTAATGGTATAGGGCAATGGAACGTTATATCAATTTGTTTATTATTATTAAAGTTGTTAATTTAGATGTTACATTTTCTTTATTAAAATCATGATTGAAATATCATAATTCCAATAATGAAAAAATGTGAGAAAACTAAAGTTGGATTTAAATCATGATAAGTTTTAAGCTCTCCATTTTTTGATGGAGTAATATAGTGATTAATTTATATATTTTTTATGTTTTTAAATTTTGTTACTTGAATTATTGATTTTAATTTTACTGTATTTATATTAATGTAAAGTGAAATAGTTTTATTTATGATTTCAAAGCTTTAGTAAACTTCATAGAATCCATTTAAATATTTCAAAACTAATTCAAAGCCAAAGATGTGTGAATGTGATTATATAACTTAGTTAAGTGCATGATTTAAGCACCACTACCTTGGTGGAGGGAGAATCAAATTTCTAATAATCTATTGGTACACCATAACATAGTTTTCTAAAAAACAATAATTAAATAACAACTAGACAACAATATTTTTTTTAAGAACACCCTCTCGTTATATTTTTTTATATTCTTCATAATTTTTATTGTATTACTATTTATTTATCCCTGTTATTATTTATTTATTTTTATATATTTTATTTAGTTTATTTATTTATGTATTTATTTATTTATTTTTAATCCTTGTTATTTTCTCCAAGTTGGATAATCATATAAATAAATAAATAATATTAATTACTAAATAAATAATGAATGAATAAGTTAATTAATTAATTAAATTATTATTTATTAATTATTTAAACAATTCAAATTAATTCCCTCCCTTAGCCAAATATAGTCATTTAGTTGATTTGGTCAAATATAGCCGTTTTCCTTTAGTCGTTAGGTTGACCTATCTTCTTATTTAACCTTCTTCTGAGATCTCTCTTCATCTTGTCCTGAAGATGAACCACACTGGGTGGAGATCTGTCACACCCCCAAGCCTACGGCAATTTTTTTTCCCGTGCCCGGCGGGGTGCGGCACCACCGTGTACTTTCTTTTCGTTAATACTTGTACATATGGACTACGCCTTTCACATAAACATACTTAATTCTGTCTTTCTCAATTAAGTACAATGCATAAAACTTCATACACTTTTATAACCAATATGCAATTAAACCATGAACATAACAATTGCACACAATTATATAGGGAGGGGCAACTCGCGAACGAGTCCGCCCAATAATGATTTATTATGAAACCTTCAATAATACATACAAGTGTGTCGGGCAGAGTCCACGGCCAACACTTAGAATCTTTTTACAAAATAGGCAAGACCGCCTTTACATACATGTGTCAACCTTCCTTGGTTGGAGCGAGCTCACCCGAGCTGCAGAACTCCACCAACTCGGCCTGCACATAAACCTGCCTTATACCGTGTGCCTTCGTCCACAAATAGCCATTTAGTAAAACTGTGCACTTATCTCATGCGCATGAGATGTGCGCACTTCTCACTGCGTCCTTTTACCCTTAGCTCGTATGTAGAGAGAAGAGTGAATGCTTGGTTGTCCAAATGAAGCCTCTGCGCTGCCAATATATACGCTGGCTTGCTCATTCGATGGAGGGGCGTCAGCTCTCAAGCCGACCCCCTAAAAACATGTTAGGAGCCCCCACTTTATTATTTGGTAGGTCGGCCCTTGCCTAAGGGCAAGTCCTCCCTACGCCCAACATAAAGTCTGCAACACTCCATCGCATATTTCATTAAGTTACATATGTGCGCCCATAACGTCGCAGCCAGCTCGCCCTTACGTCGCATTGCTGTTCGCCCATGTCGCACGCCGCCCGGTCGCTGTTCGCACTGTCCGCCCGTCGTGTGGAGGGGCGCCCGCCCGGGTCGCCCATCGCCCGCACTCGTCGTTCGCTGCTGTACCGTGCCGCCCACATCGCGCCTCCGTCGAACCTTACCCGCGTCCTCCACATAACTGTCCATCGTATGTTTGCCGCTCGGTCGTTCGCCCATCGGGCGCGGGTCGCCCACGGGTCGCCCGCCCATCGTGCGCGGGTCGCCCACGGGTCGCCCTTCCGCCTGTCGCACCGGCTCGTCGGTTCGTTCCGCCCGAACCTCAACCATCGTGCCTACTCGCCGGGTCGGGTGTCTGCACCCACATACCAAATCGCCGCAGCTCGTCTGCAGCTCGTCTGGTGTCTGCGCCCAACCCCAGCTCGTCAACTCGTCCATCGGGTCACCGTGCATGGGTCGCCCACCCGGGTTGCCTTCCCGTCATGCACGGGTCGCCCACGGGTCGCCCGCCCGTCGTGCACGGGTCGCCCACGGGTCATCCCGCTGTCCAACCGCCGTGTGAAGGGTGTTTGCCCGGTCGCGCTCTTGCCCGAGTCGCGAGGGCGTTACACTCTCCTCCACCTGAAGACGTTGTCGTCCCGACAACACATCATCTCAGTAGCTCCCTACCAAGATTGTATCGACCATAATGTAGACTCCTCCATATAAGGCAACATCACTGCATATATAAGGACCTGCCTCCATCAAGTCATCTCCATGTGCAAACTGCCCACGTACCTCAACAAGTGCTACACATCCTAGTCATGTGTCAACACTCATCTCCACGATTCCATGCCCAGGTCCATGGAAACCCCATCTTTCTGCAGCATGTTATGATCACCATACCTGCTCAACCATGTTTGAGGGCTCACTGCCATGAGCAGCTTAACAATGAGCCCCATCTTCTATGTCATCTAAGAAGATGTGGGGGGAGAAGAGCCAGGTGGCTCTCTCTCACTAATCAGCTCAATCCATCTGTTTGGGTCCTCAACCTCCATCCTTTGTAGATATGCCTCCCGATCTTCCTTCTGGATGTTCGGCCTCACATATACCCCATCGATGTCATCATCATCATCCTCCACCAGCTCTAGCCTTCTTGACAAATCCAAGATGCTATCTGAAAGTGATCTAATGACCAATGACTGCTCCACAAGCTTTGTCTCCACCGTAGACAACCGCTTGTCCACCTTCACCTTGTCTTCCATTCGCATCCCTCCTAACTTATGATCAGGTTTTGTTACACCAATGGTTGGAACACCAATGGGTACATCTTCCCTTCCATCATAAATGAAGAGTTTCTTCAAATGTGGTACGACCATGGCCTCATATTGCTTCATGAACTCCCTCCCCAATACGGCCTCATAGTCATCAATCCTTACTATAGTGAAGTCCATTTTCCCAGTCCATGCACCAAGAGTAGTGTCCACCTTTTCAGCTATACCAAGAATGTTCGTAGGAGGAGAATTCACTGTCTTCATTTGTACCTTTACTGGTACAAATTTTAGCCCAAGTCTCCTTGCAGTATCCTCACTCATGAAGTTGTGTGAAGCACCACTATCCACCATAGTGAGTACATCAGCACTTCCGACCTTCATCTGAACATACTCCAATCTGTTCCTTTCTGGATCCCTCCTAGAAGGTGCCTCCGTAGTAGCAGAAGCTCCTAGTACCTGCATCATCCCTACCGCAACATTTTCATCATGCTCATCATCGGATTGTGCAGCAGCAGCCACCTTTGGTTTGGAGGGGCAATTCTTCACCACATGTGGTCCTGCACATAAGAAACACTTCAAAGGTTTCCTTGCCTTCGATCCATCATCTGATTTCGAATCGCCATCCTTCTTCTTTTCCCTTGGCTCATCGGACTTCTTTTTCTCATTAGAAGTCTCATCTTAGTGATCCACCAACCTGTCAACTGCAGCAAAAGCTTCCTCAAGTGTTCTGATCTTCTGCCTCTTCACTTCATTGCGTGTCCAAGGCTTCAACCCAATAATGAAGTTTAACACCTTGTCCCTTTCCGCCATGTCGGGAAGTTCCAGAGCTGCACTTGAAAACTCTCGCTGATATGCTTGTAAGCTTCCAGTTTGTTTGATGTACTTAATCTTTGTCCTTGCTTCCCATGTTTCATCCTGGGGACTGAAATGAGTCTGCAAAGCCTTTTTCATGTCATTCCACGAAGTGATGTCATCAGCATTACCATTGATAATCTGATCCACCCTCCTTCGCCACCACATCTTAGCATCTTTTGTCAGGAATTGAGCAGCCACCTTGACTTGTGTCTCCCCATCAGGTAGACTCAACCACTCCAAGTTCTGTTCCATATCCCATAGAAAGTTTCCAAGTGTTGCTGCATTCCTTGTACCATCATAATATTCCGGTTCTTTGACCTTCACATGAGGCACTCCTCCACCTGAGTTGTGTTTCACGGCCCTCTTCAATACCACAATCTCGTCTTTGGCATCATTAAGAGCTTTATTTACCTTGTCAAGAGTTCCTTTCAAATTCACGATTTCAGCAAGACCTTGATCCCTTTATTTTTCAACCTCTCCGACCCTTTCTTCCAACCGAGTACACATAAGATCATTGTACTCACATTGTGTCTTGAGCTCATCATGCTGTGTTCGGAGTTCTTCAAGTTCTTCCCTGACCTTCAAGATGGATTCTCCCTCCTTAGTAAGTGAGTCCACATCCTGGTTCCAAGAAGTCTCTAAAGTCTCCATTCGTTCAATCACCTTTTCCATGAATCCAAGAGTAGTATCCTTCACGGTGTCCTTCATTGTATGGCTAGACCCAACTTGAGAGTTAGTTGCCATCTTCTTCTGCGATCTAGTCTCAACCATTCATCTATAAGAACTTGTCCAAGTCTTCACGAGAAACCCTGCTCTGATACCACCTATCACACCCCCAAGCCTACGGCAATTTTTTTTCACGTGCCTGGCGGGGTGCGGCACCACCGTGTGCTTTCTTTTCTTTAATACTTGTACATATGGACTACGCCTTTCACATAAACATACTTAATTTTGTCTTTCTCAATTAAGTAAAATGCATAAAACTTCATACACTTTTATAACCAATATGCAATTAAACCATGAACATAACAATTGAACACAATTATATAGGGAGGGGCAACTCCCGAACGATTTCGCCCAATAATGATTTATTATGAAACCTTCAATAATACATACAAGTGTGTCGGGCAGAGTCCACGGCCAACACTTAGAATCTTTTTACAAAATAGGCAAGACCGCCTTTACATACATGTGTCAACCTTCCTTGGTTGGAGCGAGCTCACCCGAGCTGCAGAACTCCACCAACTCGGCCTGCACATAAACCTGCCTTATACCGTGTGCCTTCGTCCACAAACAACCACTTAGTAAAACTGCGCACTTATCTCATGCGCATGAGATGTGCGCACTTCTCACTGCGTCCTTTTACCCTTAGCTCGTATGTAGAGAGAAGAGCGAATGCTTGGTTGTCCAAATGAAGCCTCTGCGCTGCCAATATATACGCTGGCTTGCTCATTCGATGGAGGGGTGTCAGCTCTCAAGCCGACCCCCTAAAAACATGTTAGGAGCCCCTACTTTATTATTTGGTAGGTCGGCCCTTGCCTAAGGGCAAGGCCTCCCTACGCCCAATATAAAGTCCGCAACACTCCATCGCATATTTCATTAAGTTACATATGTGCGCCCATAACGTCGCAGCCAGCTCGCCCTTACATCGCATTGTTGTTCGCCCATGTCGCACGCCGCCCGGTCGCTGTTCGCACTGTCCGCCCGTCGTGTGGAGGGGCGCCCGCCCGGGTCGCCCATCGCCCTCACTCGCCGTTCGCTGTTGTACCGTGCCGCCCAGATCGCGCCTCCGTCGAACCTTACCCGCATCCTCTGCATAACTGTCCATCGTATGTTTGTCGCTCGGTCGCTCGCCCGTCGGGCGCGGGTCGCCCACCCACCATGCGCGGGTCGCCCACAGGTTGCCCTTCCGCCTGTCGCGTTGGTTCGTCGGTTCGTTCCGCCCGAACCTCAACCGCCGTGCCTGCTCGCCGGGTCGGGTGTCCGCACCCGCATACCAAATCGCCGCAGCTCGTCTGCAGCTCGTCCGGTGTCTGCGCCCAACCCCAGCTCGTCAACTCGTCCATCGGGTCACCGTGCACGGGTCGCCCGCCCGGGTTGCCTTCCCGTCGTGCACGGGTTGCCCACGGGTCGCCCGCCCGAGTCGCCCGCCCGTCGTGCACGGGTCGCCCACGGGTTATCCCGCTGTCCAACCGCCGTGTGAAGGGTGTTTGCCCGGTCGTGCTCTTGCCCGAGTCGCGAGGGCGTTACAAGATCTATCTCTTCATCTTGTCCTGAAGATGAGCCACGCTCACTGGTTTGGAAGGCGTCGACCAAATATTCCCAATGTGATTTTTTCTGAAAGTTTTCATGAATTAACAAACAATTAAATAATTAAACTATCAAAAAAATTATTTTGATTAATAAAATATATTAATGGAAAATGTGGACAAACATTGTTATTAGAAAGAACACAACAATTAAAAAAAAAGAAAACAAGGAATAATTATAGGTTAATAAATATTTATTGTTAAAAATAAATATGATAATGAATGGAAAGAAAATATTAATTATCGATAAATTATTTTATATAACTAATTGTATTTCATGGTCTTGAGTATTTGTTTGAGAAAACAGAGGAAAAGTCGCAAATATTTTCAATTTAGGAGAACACTTGGCAATTAAGGTTTGTTTTTAACAATTTTTAATTTTGACAAATTCATTTTAAACTACATAATATTAGACATCCATCAATCAAAAATTAGAAATTCAAATTCGAATTTCAAAAAAAAAATAATAAAAAATTATTTTCCAATTTTAGAAAATAAATTTAATATTTAATTTTACAAAAATAATTTTTAAAAATTTGTTATTTAATTAAAATTCAAAGTATTTTGACCAAACTGATTACATTCTAATTAGATTGATTTATTTTCCAATCTAATTTATCTACAATCCCACAAAGATTCATTGAAATCACAAATTTGACATATTTTTCACACCAACCAAAAATCTCTGCTAAACTCCAAAAAATCTCACATATAAGAATGTCCATGGTCATGGTTAAGGCTGGATTTTGTTTTTACCTTTTTATTTTTAAAGGTATTTGTCAGTAAACAAACATTTTAAACTTCAAAAGTCAATGGTAAAAATAATTTCAAACCATAAAATAAATTTTAATAAGTGGTTTAAATTATAATAAATATTTTATAGTCTTAATTGCTTGTTTTAAATTTTAATAAGTGGGTTAAATTATAATAAACAGTTTACAGATAAAGACGAGGTAGACCATCTATCTTTTATTATCTTTTATTTAGTTACAGCATTTATTTTTTTATCATGATTCTTTTGTGAATTAGCTGGAAATGAGATCTTTATAAACTTAAGGAAAGATTAGATTAATATTATTATTTAGTTACATATTGTTAAATATAGTTCATAACATTTTATAAATTATTTATTTTATTTTTAACAATTTAAAAGTTTTAAAAATGAGTTTTATTTATCTTTATCAAAATTAGGAATTTATTGTATATGTCCATATTTACTAATAATAATAATAGATATATTACTTTCCATCTATTATCTCTCTTTTAAGAACCTTCAGCAGTAGTAAATGAAAGAGATATGGTTGACTAATTGCATTCTTGAAGGGTTAAAATAGGTATTTTTTATTTTTCAATAGATATCTGTATATATGAAATAAACAATTAGAAATAACAAAAAATGCTTTAGATGGAATCCAAAGATGCAAAAATTATTATATGTCATATTATTTTATAGTTTTTAATTGCAAATAATATCTTAAACAAAATAAAAGTCAGTCTCTCTTTTTTATATTATTATTCCTTAACTAATTTATTGTTTAAAAGGTCACTCCTACAGAGTTGTAATTTCCCAGAATCACTTGAATCTCAATATATTTTTGGAGTCATAGAATTAGAGTAATGAGCTGGGATGTTTTCTTTTTTAAAAATGACTATTTTAAACTTACTTTTCAATTTCCATACAAAATTTGTACTCAACAACCCAAAAAAAATGACACTCAAGCAATCTACATATAACATAAAATGTGAAACATAAAAAACAAATGACGGTCATCAAATTTTCATTTGAGGCCAACCTAAATTTCAAATTCCAAGGCAAGTCATGGTGAGGCATCAATTGTAATCTTCGACTGGAAGATTACAGTTGGCTCAAAGGAGTGAAGAAAATAATTTTAAAATCCAAAAGAGGCCGTTGGATGAGAAGACAGGCCGGGCCTGACCTGCTACTTTACCTCCTGAACCTCCCATTTCAGGGACGGATTGACTTCAATGACAAGCAGAGTGAGAGAGAGATTCTGAAAAGGCTGCCTGCTCTCTGCGCCCCATCAAATCTCTTCTAATGGTTTACTGTGTTTTTTTGTTTGTAATGAATCAAAGAAATCGATGATGGAGATTGGTGGGTATGGAAAAGTTCGATTTCACGGGCAGTCTGTGCAGTAAATAATAAAGTTGTAATGATGGTCGCCTGCATGATAAGACTCCCCTTACTGCGAACGCGTTATCAACGCCCGTAAAGAAACGCAGGAATTGTGTGTCTTTTTTAAATGCAAGATGCCTTGTGTAAGCTGCTTTGTCATTTTCTTCAAATTGAGTGAAAAACAAACAAAAGTTGGATGGAAATTCTTTATCCATGGAGGAGGACAACGAAAGTATCATTCCAAAAGTAAGAATTTATGTGAAAGCAAGCACCAAGAATTTACACCCAAAAACGGTAATATATGGTTGGTAGATATCCGTGCATTGAAAAGATGTTTAGATGTGAACATCTTTTCAAGTTCATGCGTTGCAAAAAACAATTGCCCCTAAAAAGTCGATGTCCCCTTTTTTATTTGGTTTTTAAATATAACATAATCAAAGAATGAAAAAGAATGGCTTGAATTGTTTTTTTTTTTTATTATTTTCTTAATTTTAAAAATTTTATTTTTTTAATACGAAATTTCATTTTATAAGAAATAAATATATTACTAATTTTTTATTTTTATATTATATCTTTTTTCTTCGTAAATACTAATTCTATTAAAGAAAGTAAAAAGATATATACAATGAGGTCAAGACCTCAGAGGAGGTATAGGCCATTCCTCAACCAAAAACTCAGAGACATTACATTTCAGGCTTCCTGCCAAATTTACAGTACATACTACAAAATTTTGTATTTGGGCCTTGCCACACTGAAAGAGATTACGAGGACTCATTCCGTCTTGCCCTTCATTGACCAAAAAAACAGAAAAGCAACTACCATAGCCATATTTATAACAAAAAGTAGAATCTATATTGGCATTTGCCACAACCTGTAACTAGAGTATGAACCACACAGAGACACCTAACCTCAAAATCAATGACACAAAACCAAAATTGCATAGGCCACCCGGCAGTGAGGAGACAGGTTTAATCTGCATGCTTTGGTGAATCCAGCGTGTCCCTATCCACCTGGTTGGAAGAAGCTACCCAGGTAACAAAACCGCTTTCATCAAATGCCGCTGCGCCACCATCAGGAGTGGTCACCAGATTTAAAATACCACATGCACTCTGAGACGGCCCACAGGCTAGAATATCACTTTAAGTCGGAACCACGGGCTGCTGAGGCGTTTCCGAGACAGGGGCATCCTCTTGCATGTTGTCCGCTTGGAACACAATCCCTGTCATGTCCCCTTGAAGCACACTGTCTTCCTGAGAGTGGGAGGAGGTAGTTGGAGCCGAGCTGACCTGATTGCTCTCTTCCTCCGCGAGAATGATGGTGATACTTGCTATCAAAACAGGTTTGTTGAGCCGGCTTTGAAAAGTGAACCTGAACGTCTGGAATGAATTATTCGGGATAGGCCTAGCTTGTTCCAGAGGCGGATAAGAAGGGGATGCTGAGGCGATAGGGATAACATTCTGCGGAACAGGGCGAGAAGGGCAGCCTCTGTTCCCGGTATGGCTGCCTCTGCGAGGGATACCTCGGCATCGAGGCATACTCAGAAATGCAAATTGACGGAGAGAAGGATTGAGGCAGAGCAAGCCGATAACCGGAGGAACGCAGAAAGTTACAGGGAACTTACAAATCTAGGCTAACAGCCAAATTCAAAATGCCAAGCAGGGGTGCTGAAGCGGCTCTGCTCCACCATAAAAAGAACCAGTAGCTGAGACAGGCGCATTGATCAGATCCATACCTATAAACCAATCTGTCTGCCGATCAACCATGCTCGCATTAATTCCTGACTGCAAGACCAACATTCGAGACTGCCCAGTATTGATTTCACCTGCTCTTAAATCCATTTGCCATCCTGCTACGCGTACCATAAGGGTCATCCGCCTGCCATCTACCAGGCCAGCTGCTTGTGTAGTGTGGCTCCTCGTTAATAGCTCTTAATGCCACCCGCATCTGGGTGTGTATTCCTCTTCTGAGATTTATCCCAAGTAACAATTTCTTGGAATTTAGCGAGTTGGTCCTTGGTGGCTATACTAGCGATAGACCCTTCAAAGTATCCTACCTCAGCTTCTACTCCGAGATTGGAAAGAAAGTCAGCAAGCTTGTTTCCTTCTCTTCTGGTGTGTTTGAATGAGATCGCTTGATGCTTAGAAAGCCAGATATTTATCAGCTCAAGCCTTTGGGCCATTCTCCAGCTGTTGCTGACTTTGTGAATGGGTGATCCATGCATGAGATTTGTAATCATTCGAATTATAATTTGCGAATCCCCTTCTATAATGAGTGGAAAAAATCTCTTTTTGTGAGCCATTTTAAGACCTCTCCATAATCCCTCCAATTCTGCTGAATTATTGGTATCCCAGCCTTTCAAGCCCATAAAGATACATTGAGGATTTCCATTGTGATCCCTGACGACTCCCCCATACCCTGCTTTCCCTGGATTTCCTTTTGAGCCTCCATCGAAGTTGAGTTGGAACATGTTAATGGGAGGCGGTGTCCATTTACTTAATTCCTTTTCCTGCATTGTGGGATTCGTTTTGATGATTGGATGTTGGTTTATCTGGATCCTCCAATTATCCCACACTGTTTCCTCCTGTGGTGATGTGGGGAGGTCTTCTGAGTACCATTCTCTAATCGATAGAGACTCCATGATGTTCTGATGAAATTTAGTCCAAATTTGCTCTAAGGGCATAGTTTGATCCTTGAAAACTCTTCTATTTCGCTCTTTCCAGATGTTCTACATCAGTAAGCCAGGTATAAGTTGCCACATAGTGTTAAGGAGATTGCTTTGAAATGGCTTTTGACTCCAGTTACGAATAGTTGCTTTGAGATCTCCTTGCACTCTACCTTCTTTTTGGCAGCGGAAGGCGACCTTCTCCCAAAGTTTTCTTCCTGTTTGACATGTCTGCATAAGATGTATGGCTATTTCCTCCTCTTGCCTACAGATGAGACATATGGAAGGGCCCAAGAAGCTTCTTTTCCGAAGATTATCCCAAGTCAGAATTTTATTGTGACATAGGAGCCATAAAAAGGTGGAGACCTTCGTCCAGTTGGAAGTGTGCCAAATTTTATCCCATAAAGTGTCTTTGTTTATCTGATCTTGGACTATTATCTTATATGTTTCCTTCGTGGTGAATGTTCCTTTCTCTTCATAGCCCCATCTTAGAATGTCTGATTCTTCTGAGATAGTGATTTGCCTCTTTTGTAGTTCTATAGTGAGAGACTGCTGAGTTTGTTCAGAGCTGTTCATTAGAATTTGATTTGCCTTTTTCCATTTCCTGTATCCTTGAGTTGTAGAGGAGCTCCAAAATTGACTGACCTTGGCTAACTGATTGATCTCTTGCTCTGATATTGGATGATTTTGGAGTATATCTCTTATTTTTGGTAATTGCTGCCAGGAGTCTTCCCAAAACCGAGCTATGGATCCACTCTTGACTTCCCAGAAACTGTGCTTTTGTATGAGACTTCTATGTTGTATAGCCGCATTCCAAATTACCGATCCCGTGCTTACCTCCGTCATTCGTATTCTTTCTTCCATAGGACAATTGCTTACATATTTAGATGTCCAAAGGGAGGCCCATGGGGTATTACGATGGGCTAGCCATCTCCACCAGATTTTTCCGCCCATTGCTCTATTGTTGTGCTCAGGATCTCTTAGTCCAATACCCCCTGCTTTCTTTGGAAGACAAACTTTGTCCCATTTAACTAGAGCCCATTTCCGATTGTGGCCTGAGCTTCCCCATAAAAAATTGCGCTGGAGATTCTTAATTTCTTTGAGAAGCCATTTTGGGGCAGCAAGGATGGAGAAGAGATACAAGGGCATGGAATGAAGGACAGCCTTGATTAGAACAAGTCTGCTAGCCATATTAAGGGCTCGGTGAGTCCATAGGGAGAGTCGAGCCTCCAGTTTTTCCAGCAGTTGTTTCCATGAGGAGTGTTTGAGAGCTGAGGCCATTAAAGGGGCACCTAGGTATTTGGAGGGCAGGGAAACGGTAGTGAATACCAAAATTCGGCCGATAGCTTTTTGGGTGGGAACAGGGGTGTTAAAGAAAAAAATCTGGGATTTAACTCGATTGATAAGGGCACCAGAAGCATCAGAGAAGTTTGACAGGATTGATTTGAGGAGGCAAGCTTCTTGCACCGAGGGATAACCAAAGAGCATATTGTCATCCACAAATTGTTGGTGGGAGTAGGAGGGGGAGTTGTTGAAAGAAAGGCCTTTTAGATGCTGAGCAAGCCTGGCAGAAGTGATACTTCTGCCAAGTCCTTCTGCCATAATAACAAAAAGAAAGGGAGACAAGGGGTCTCCTTGCCTTATACCTCTAGAGGGATGGTACATAGACGAGGGGATACCATTGATTAAAACAGAGAAGAAAGCTGAAGACAAAAGATTAAAAATCCATCTAACCCATGATGGGGCAAAACCAAAGGCAGTAAGAATTTTTTGAATATAGACCCAACTGATACTATCAAAAGCTTTGGACAGATCTAGCTTAAGCAGCATACCTGGCTTTTTGGTTTGCTTTAAAGAGTGGATTATCTCATGAGTTAGAATAATCCCGTCCATTATTTGCTGGCCTTCTACATACCGAGACTGCTCGGGCGAGATAATAAGAGGGAGCAGCGACTTTAGTCTGGTTGCTATGACTTTTGATGTTATTTTATAGATGATATTACATAGGGCAATCGGTCTATACTTATCTGGAGTGTTGGAATCTTCCACCTTTGGAATTAAGGCAATGAAAGTGGCGTTTAACCCTTGATACATCCATCGAAGTGCCCTGGATTCCTCCACTAATTGCCATACCTCATCTTTTATAAGGTACCAAAACTTATGAAAAAGGTTTGACGTAAAACCATCCGGACCTAGCGCTTTCCCCTCCTTCAAGTGTTGTACAGCTTCTTCAACTTCCTGCAAATTGATGGGCTTGAGGAGGAGACTGTTATGTTCCTCTGTTATTATCTTTGGGATGTCCTTTAGGAGCTTATTAATAGCCGGCATTCTGTCTATATTGGGTTCCTGATGTGCTTTCTTGAAATATCTGAGAAATTCCTCTTCAATGCCTTCATGTGTTTCAATTTTGTCCCCCTGTTCATTTTTGATGTGAGTAATACAATTGTTCATTCTGCGCTGGACCGTAGTTTTATGGAAAAATTTTGTGTTCTTTTCTCCATCTTTTAACCATCTAATCCTCGATTTCTGCCTCCATAATGTTTCCTCCTGTTTAGCCCTCTCTAATATTTGAGATTCTATGATTTGCTCCTGCTCGGTTAATTCCTCTGTGCGTCCTTCAGTGATAATGTTTTGCTGGATCCTCTTCATTTCTAAGTTGAGAGTGGCTTGAGCTTTAAAAATGTTGCCAAAAGTATTATGATTCCATCACTTGATTGCTCCTTTAAGATGCTTGAGTTTTTGCTGAAACCTGGACATTTTTGTACCTCTAGTAGGATTGAAGTTGAGCCAAGTTGATCTAACTAATTCCTCAAAATCCGGATGAGTTAGCCAAAATTCTTCAAATCAGAAGGGGCGCTTGAGGTTGTTGTCAGGCCTGTTCTATTGAAGTTTGATAGGCCAGTGATCTGATCCTGAGATAGGTAGTATGGACGCTGTAAATTTCCCTCCTAAGTGAGTTGCATTGTCTGAGATAGGAAATCTATCAAGACGCGAAGCAATCTGCTGCAATCCTGGCCCTCCCCCTGAGGTGATTGCATTTTACTTTTTGCCTATGGCCAGTCTATTCTGACCACCAGTCCGCCTGATCTTTACTGGCTGTACTGTGCTTGGCAGGCCTGCCGTTGCATGAGTTGCAGAAACCCTAGGTTGGGTTGGAGAGGTCGTTCCTGCCGCAGTCCTCAAGTCCCCTTCTTATTTTTATATTATATTAATTAGTTTAGTTATTATTATATATTTTATTTATTTATTATATTAATATTTGTTTTAATATAATAAGTTTTTATATATATTTATATATTAATAAAGCATTTTATTAGGATTTTATAGAAACAAGTATGCATAATGAAAGGAAAGGTGATTGAAAGAGTGCATTTTTTTCAATATTCATTTAACTTTAATGGGCTTCTTTTCATTCTATTTATAAGCACAAAATTTTATTATGTTTTGTAATCTCTTACTTTATTCATCTAATAGCATATTTAATTTTGGTTTTGAATATAACTTTTTTAATTTAGAAATTGAACTCACAATTTATAAAATTTAAGTAATTAATATTAAATATTTATATAATTAGTAAATGTATAATTAGTTTAGATTTATCTTAATTTTGGATATATTAAGTTTGTGAGGGATTAAATATCTTTTTACCCGAAAAATGTTTGTATATCAAGATATTTGGATCTAAGTTGACTTAATTATTAATTTTAAGTTAGTCTTGATTTCTCCAGTTCATCACTAAAGCACCTCACTAACAGAAGGTCACACGTTAAGCTTGTAAATATTCATTTACTGAGTTAAAAAGACAATGTTTTACTTTTTGGGTCATGTGGAAGGCCAAACATATATATATATATATATATATATATATATATATATATATATATATATATATATAATTGCATAAAATGTTTGTATATCAAGATATTTGGATCTAAGTTGACTTAATTATTAATTATAATTATTAATTTTAAGTTAGTCTTGATTTCTCCAGTTCATAGAAGGTCACAGATTAAGCTTGTAAATATTCATATACTGAGTTAAAAAGACAATGTTTTACTTTATGGGTCATGTGGAAGGCCAAACAATATATATATATATATATATATATATATATATATATATAATTGCATAATTGTTATACCATGGCCATGAAAAATCATATTGGGAAACAATGCTATAGAGGTTCACATCCCAAGTAGTTGAACAATTATGGGCAAGGTAAGTTCTTAGCTGGAAATAAAACTTCCAACATAAAGCCAATAGGGTGTGGTGGGGAGTCTGTAGAAGTCTCATAAGTAATTAAACTAGAATCGTCATAAGTAATTATAACCAAAGGATTCCATAGCTAGTTGGCCAATGCAATCCATCTAAAACTTGAATGTTCAGATTATAAGCCCTTTACCAAGGCTGGTTGGGATTATATGATCATTGGGAAAACAACTTGTACTACTCATTGTTATGAAACTACTATGGGTGTAAACGAGCCTCACCCGAGACAATGTCAAACCTGGTCTTTTTTGTATTACTTTTAATGTTTTATTTTATTTTTTAATTTAGTTGATACATAAATATTAAATTTTTATGTTAAATGATAAATATTTATGTCTATACATATGCTTTTATTGAGTAAACATTGATATTAAATTAAATATGTTAAATATTAAATATTACACATATATTTTTATGGAGTAAATATTGACATTAAATTAAATTTGTTAAATGTTAAATATTAAACATTTCTACCCATACTGCATTATTAGTAATATTTACTCAACCTTCATTATTGGTTAAATTGTAATATCCATACACTTGTCGTAGCTATCTTGAATCAAAAGTGAAGTGAAATTTTTGCAAAACATAATAAAGGATAGATAGATGAATGGATGTATTCGATAAAACCAGCAGTTTAGATAAGCAAACAAACAAAGGAGGTTGATTTGGTCTTCTTTGCAGGCATCCCAAGGTCCGATGACTACCACTGTAGGTATGCCAAAGTGGCCATTGGATCAGAATACAAGAAGGGCCTGACCATTTAAAGGACGGATTGACATCAGTGAAAAAGCATGCCTACTCATTGCCCCCATCTAATCTCTTCTAATGAGTTATCTAATACAATAATTAACAAATCCAAAAATATAAGGAAAATTTAACTTCTATAATGTAAATTTTGAATTTTCATTATGTTGATAGGCATATCTATTTCAACTACTCGAAGTGGGCTTGCATAATTTTTCTTTTTATTATTAAATGGATGTACAAGATTTGATCTCAAGTGAATATTCTTATTTGTATACACCATCAGATGGTTGAAATAAAAATACTTTGAAATGTTTTTTAGTTTCAAACCAAAGAATAAAAAATTAATATATATTAAATTTTTCGTGAGATGTTAACCTGATTGGAGCTACCACTTCCATTCTCTTCTACCGGTTATATTATTTTGATTGGAATTTTCTTCTTCTAGTTAGATTGCCTCCATGTTTTAGATTGGTTTGATCGAGGCAATGGGAATATCATGTGTAATTTTGTTGGAAATTGCAAGGCTCTAGTTGATTGTAACATACCCCCTACTATCCCTAACTGTAACTAAGGATAGAAGGAGGAAATTACTATGCTAACCTAATCTCCATGGCCCTGTTATGGAAATGGGGTCTAAATTTTTCACTTTCTATTTTCCCTTCTTAAAACTCGAAATGAATGATACCATCTCATTTGTCTTGTTGAGATGATTCTGGCGATATATAGTTTTGCCTCAATAGGGCTCTAAATTCAAAAGTTGTAAACGCACAAGGGTTGGCCTATTAAAATCTGTTGAGTCATCTTGACCTACCACCTGTTATTCACATGGACCCATTTGATGCATACATGGCTAACCCAGACAATGTCCATATGCCAGCTTGACCCTAAGTACCGACTCATCCATTTCTTTCTATGCAATATGGGCATTAATTAAAGCACAAGCATAAATAAAATCCCATTTTTGCCACTCCATTAGAGCTACACCCACATTGCCACCTCACCCCAAAAATAAAATCCAGGGGATTTCCCTCAATCCTCTTTTGAAAAAGGTGTGGAGTACCTTGCACTTGAACTGTCGGGATTATGTGGACCGTACAACATCCCCCCCCCTCTAACTTATCACACTAATGGTGACATATATTTTTTCATTAGGCCCACGAGGGCCACATCACCCTAGAAACACTCCCCCCGGAAATAAATGTTGCTGCCTCTCCCAAACTTTCAGGGTGCTCATTTCGGGCTGCGTTGCTAGTGCCAACTTTTCATTTTTGGATTGGCCTCCCCTTTCACTAGTAAGTGACTAAACTTGCACCACACAACACTCATCCCCACATAACGGTACCCACATGCCAAGTCACCTCGTGTAATAAATCCCAACGACTCTATCATGCCCTTCACCTAAATATTCTGGTGTTTAGGGTCCAAGGTGATGTCATATTTCATTACTTCTCCCACTTAGATGAGGTCCCATGTAACCTTTGAACCCAGTCATTCATCGATTCCCCCTCGCATGTGTTTTATAGAGTTTTATCAACTTTATGCATTGGGCATAGGCCCGACTACCACACCATCTCCAGGATAATACCTCGATAGTTTTCCAATATGCTCCATTCAAAACCTCTAGGAAGGAACCTCCAAGGTCATCCAATCAACCATAGTACCTCCCATCAATGACTTTGATCTCTCTACCTTCGTGCGTGGACATGGGGCTTAGCCATATGGTGCTTAAGATGGGTATATCTTTATGCTTCTCTAGGCCCCGTCCTCCCCATGGTATAATCATATATGGTAAGGGATTTTCTCCCTTAGAATTCAGTCACGATACCCCATGACATGAGCTTATTTAATACAATTTCCTAGCGCTACAATTTGCCCCCCATTCTTTCTATATGTGTACATATATTTTTTAGGCTTGGACTAGATGGTTTTTAAGAGATTTTCCCTTAGCACCTGGTAACTATTAATTTCCTTAAGAGGAACCCTTTATCAGGCCTTCAACACACATATATATATATATATATATATATATATATATATATATATATATATATATATATATATATGTACACAAGATCACAAGAGTTATCCTTCCTAAGATTGAACTTCTTTGGCCCTACCCATCTAGAAAATGTGGTTGAACTATATGTTCAACATAAATATGTTTATGTATATATACATGGTTATACATATATCCCAACTATCTGTTCTGAGCTTAGTAATATTTAAACAAGGGTTAAGTAAACATTTCTTTCAAGTTTATGGCACACGCACCATGGTCTACACATTCATCTTCATTATTTCCCTTTTAGATAAATTTCAATTTCATCACAGGTCATCAAGTGACAAGACTATCGACCAATAATAAATAGAAACAAGCCCATGGGTACATACAAGAATCCCTTCCATTTACTGAAGATATATATAAATATATAGATGCATCCTTCCTCAAGAAGGAAAACAATATCATATTTCATGACATACACATTGAATACACATTAGTACAGGCCTTACGCCAACACAAAAACTTAAGCCATTCCATATATATGCCTTTAAACAATTATGCTCATTCAAGTAGGAATACCACATTCTCAACGTTATAAACATTACAAAAATAATACATTAAACAAGCATAAGGAACTCAGAACATAAGAGACATTAGTAGACACTTATCCTTGATAAATTGATATAGGAAACTAAGATTGGGACTTTAACTCTCCACCCAACCTTAGAAATCTTCATCCAAGCTTGCTTGTAGTTTTCACCCCCGAGCAAGATTCCAAAGCTTGAGGAATAATTTTTTTGGAGGAGTTTAAACCAATGTTAACAACTTGAACAGGGTGTCCCAAGGCCACATCACCTTCACCCACCAACTACTCAATAGTTGAAAACACAAAATGCACCAATGATCCTTCTCCCTTCTCTTTCTCTGCTCTGCCTGAGTGTATACCTTCCTCCCACCCATAATTTTCCTTAGCATATCAATCTTGAATGATCCTATTTTCGCCAAAGCCTGTCGGCCTCCACCACCTTCCTCCTATAACCGATCAATTGCCCTTATCTTTTTGTGGGTCTGCGTAGACCATCCTCGTGGCCAAAAAAACTAATATCAACCATCTTTGGAAATGATCGAGTTATCCACGTGTCTATTTTCCCATGCCTATTTGTATATGCTTTCTCGTGTGGAAATTCTTTCCCCCAAATAGACTAACCGTCTGTCCTCATCCTAAATCCACGCTAATTAAACCTGTTGGACATCACAACCCATGTTGCCTTTAATATTTTGTCCTTCTCCTTGCTTATGGTGGGAGCTAAAGAACATCTAGGCCTATCATCATTTTTTCAGTGAAATTTATTCGAAATTCATCCTATTAAACTTCTCATCCAACCAAGACAGTTATTTCAAAAACAATTCCCTGAAGCAATTTCCTTCCTTAAGCAATCTCCCTCCTCAAGCAAATGGAATTTGTGTCGCTTTCTCTCAACACTTTAATTAATTACAATTTAGTTGCAATGAAGGAATGCCAACCAGGGAATGTCACATCGATGATCTATTGAAGATTGGGCAATTCAACATACTATCAAAAGCAGTTAGGGTACCTCTAGTGGTGTTCTCGCTCAAGAAAAATAGCAAGCATGATGTATATGAGATCTTTGAACACGTGAGAAGGTTCGGGTGGATCGTGCCCATGTACATGATGGCTCTAGATGCACAAGACGTAAACCTTATGTGCATGGTGGTTTACAAATATTTGAACCGCATTCTGGAAGAATGAGGGATTCATGACACCGAGAAAGTGTTGCAGGAACTTGATGTGCTTCCTTCAAAATTAGTGAGGGAATTGATGGCATCTATGCTAGAAATCTATCCACAACTCAAAGAAGACAAAGATATAGACATTGGGAGGGTTCAAGTTGTCTCATGTGCTCAAAGAGATTATTGGCTATCACAAAGCCACAAAAGAGGAATAAATTTGTTTATATTGAGTAGAAGCCCAATCGTATTGATTGGAACCATTGAAATAGCTTGTACCATTTAATTCATTACTCCTTTGGTCATTGAATTATTCATCATCATTATAACATAATAAGGATATGAATATTAATGAACATGATTAATAATCCCGTCATATAAGTAAAATTATTAATCTATCATTTAATTCATGCAATTTCATTAATTCTTAGAAGCTTGATAGGCCTCTCAATTCACCCACATAAATAAAATTGTACATCCAAGAAAAAGTTGTTTATATGGTATCATATAATTTTTAAAATCTTCCCATTAAAGCTAGTAATGAAACCAAAAATTGTTCAAAAGTGTTGATCAATATTTCATAGGATTCGAGCCTAGGAGGTGATCAAAGAGATAAATCTAAAAAAATATCGCTCATAATTCTAAAATTCTGCTCCACATATTGTGACGTGGGTTAGGGTTTGTGTTGCTTTCCATGCATTTTTCGATAATTTTTGCAGGGGAATTTAATTGTGAAAAATAAAGTTAGATATGAAATATTTATTTTAAAAATTCTCAATATTTTCTTTTCTGAGTAAGGCTAAATCTATTAAAAAAGAAGAAAAATATTTACATAGGGATCGTAGTCATTACAAAGCTCTAAAAAGAGCCAAAATTCCCAAGAAAGCATATGTGAAACCAGTAGCAAAACCCACGCACGGGATCAGGATGCAGCTTATCTGGAGAACCACATGAACCCAAAACAACAAAAACATAGGCAAACCTTTGCCTTTCTACACCAAAACTATAGTCGACATGCCTGAAATAAACCATTACAAAAACCAAAAGAAAAGCCCACGTCAGCGAGAACAAACTAGTCAGCAGGCATTTCCTCCACGATCTGGCACCAACCGAACTCTGGCACATCATCAATAAGACCAGCTACCTGATTGGAGGGTTCAGGATCCGCTGGCACCATCTCAGCATCCTGCGTGCTGCATCTTCGGGCTTCCTGCGCCAGCAGCGGCGCTACTACAATGCCAAAGTGAATCATAGAGGAGGGACCAACAATTGCTCTCGAGCCCTCCGAATGAGAATCAAAACCTTCCAACTAAGTGGTTTCATAGAAGAACACAGAAATATGGGCAGTTATCCGAGGCCGACGCAGGGAGCTATTAAATGTGAAAATGGCTGAGCCCGTCGAGGATGGAGGCCCACGATAATGGCTGGAAGTCTGCCGTCTGGCTCACCCACTTCGGGTTCTCGGATAATGACCAGTGAAGTGTTCACTGGTGGGGGCAGGCGAGTCCGACGAAGAACCAGTTGGAGCGCGTTGGGTTTTCCCTCTACGACACCCCATTCTCTGACGTAAATGAGCCATTGAAGAGGGGGTAAACGTAAAGTTGCAACGCACTTGGAGCTCATTGTTAGAGAGGTAAATCCCCTCTATGGATAGAGGCGATCCCCACTAGCCCAAAATGGGTCTAGCAACAATCAAACAATGCTATCACGCAAGTTCCTAATTGCAAATTAAAGGTGGATTATGAGAGCCTACTTCGATTCCAACACTCGTGTTGTAGAAGATTTGACACTCCCGTTCCTTTGCTTTGGCCGGTCACGATCCCCACGATCTCTGTGAATGGACAGCTGCACATGCAAAGAATGACACGAATACAAGCATAAAATCCAATAGATGCAATTATATATCAGTTAGAAAAGATATAACTCCAACATCATCACAATGAACAACAAGAATGGAACCATAATGATAGTCATGTATTATTGATAATCAACAAAGGAGAATACAACCATAGTTCTGATGTCAAATCCTCCTTTGGCTAGATGATCAGCTACATATGTCTTGCAAAGCTTGTCGAGATTGGGAACAAGCCTCTCTCTCTTTGATTATGAATGCAAAGAAGACTCTTACAGCAATCTCTCAGACTTCTGACAGTATGATTCTCCCTATGCTCCAAAACTCGCTTGTCAAATGCAACAGAACAAACTTTTATATATGGAGGAGGAAGAGATACAATGAATCCAAACATCCATGGGATTGGCATTATCCTCGAAAAGCTATTATGGATAGAGGAAAAGGAGATATTATGAATCTCGACATCCATGAGATTGGCATTATCCTTAAAAAGCTTCATGAGTCAAAAGGAAAAAACTTTCGGGCGTGCATTTGTTAAAAAGCTTTTCCAAACTTGGTTGGCGTGGGTATAACTCTGAGACAGAGCGCCAATTTGCGTGCCCTCTTTGGAGGATTTCCCCCATTGGCATGGGTAATACACTGTGGATCCACGCTAATGGAAAAGGGGGACTTTTTAAGGATATTCTGCAGGAGATGTCTTTAAGGCATATGAAGTCCATACTTAGGGGAACATAATGCAAGTGTCTTTAGGTTATGTCACTTCTCACAGGTCTCAGAATGAGTCCTAAAAAGTTCAGGAAAGGGGTAACAGGGACGGTGACAAATGGTGACAAATTACTGTGTAAGAGATGCCCCCTAAAGCATGAGGCCCAAGAGATAGAGAGGGGTTAAATGCTTTACAAGAACACATGCAGCTGCCGCCGGAGAATCTGCATAGAGACGTACAACTGATAGCTTAAGTACATGATATATGTGGTATGAGTGCAACCATCCATAACAGAGTACATAATAATCTAGATCCAAGGTATGGGTGCAGCCATCCAGTGAGGATCGATGAATAGACTCGGGCATGGTCGCAGCCATCCAGTGAATGAGTCATGTAACAATAATCCACAAAATCGTAGCCTGGATTCCAACAGACAAAATCCAGGGTCTTGCGCCCCATCTTGACCCGAACAAAAGTACAAGTTCAAGCATTCAAATACATGAGTTGAAGTCGAACATGCATGAACATCGTCTGATTACCAGTCAATAATGAAAACTGTTAACAGACGCGAGAGGTACCACCAATAATTACAATGGCCCTCAAGGTACTATACGTACAATATACAGCGTGAGAATCAGTGAGCTGGTGTCGAACACCCGTAGAATCATTCGATCGGAGGCCAATGATGAAAACCTCACGTCGAACACAAAGAACCTACCATTGAGGCATGCAGGCTCCAAGGCACCCGAAGAGAGTCTCTAGATCAGCTTCCTGGATAATGAGCTAAAGTCGACAGGAAGTGACCTTGAAGGTGGGTCATAGTGTTTCCCACATCATCAACACGAGACAGAGGAAGAATGTTGTGGTGAATCAGAATTATGCGAGCTATTAGAGGGAGTTTGTTATTCTGTAGAGGTCAACTTCTCTTGAACATATCAGCGGCACGACAGTGAACTTGGTAGTATTTGACATCAATGGATCAAAGGTCATGGTGACGAGGCAATGAGCAAATGAGAGGTCAAACAAGATCACCCAAATCAACGGAGGCAAGTGAAAAACGAGATGAGACGTCCCCACCCAAACACGAAAGCAGACAGGTGCCATGTTCAAGAGCGACATACTGCCGACACGACAATAATTATGGTTCCATTTTCCCCCACCATTTCTGGCGAGTACCCCAGTTATTTTTATCAACAAGATTGACAGGGATAGAATATGCTTGTGAGGTGTCATTTCGACGGAATCCAATGTCATTAGGTTTTAACGAGTCTAACAGAGGAAGAACTCGGCGTCTTTTCATGTTTAGAGAGTTTGAAAAGACAGCAGAAAAGAAAACTCCAAGGGTGTCCTTTTTCGTAAAGTTGTGTCTCTCGAGCCTGAAAAAGTATAAAACAATGCTCGAAAGAACTTCCCGACCATTACGATCGAGGAGTACTTTTCATGAGTAGTGATTTCGACCTGAAAAAGTAAAAAATCGATCAAAGCCATGTTGCTTCGTAACCGTTAACGAACCTGAAACGACAAGGGTCCGACGATCTTTTCACTTTTACACGGTCGGAAAAGAGTTTAAAGGCAACCGCCTCTTATTTACGTTTAACGAGTCAAGAGGGATAACTCCGTGATCTTTTCATGTTTAGAGAGTCAGAAAAGAGCTCAAAGATGACTCCACAGTGACTTTTTCGTGTATTTACCGAGTCCGAAAAAGTATAAAATAGAACTTGTTTCACCATCGAAGTTGCTTAAAAGACCTGTCGCTGCACAAAAAGCAAGTGTAAAATCCATTTTCGACCAAAGATATATTAAAATATTCAAAAAGTAACTTTTCAAACCTAAGCATAAGTCAAAAAGTTATAAATATGGTGAAAATGGTAAAAATAGAATTACTTTTACTTTTTACCTCTTTGAAGAGTAGCAGTGGTTCGTTTGGGGAGTGAACTTCAGACGGTGATTATGGCCAATCCGTGCAACCATTCGATATTTTGTCGGTTCCAGGTAAGAGGTGCTTCCCTTGGCTCCATTTCCATACATTTTTTAATGCATTTTGCTTTCTGGTTGGCCTCTGCAAGGGGGAATTGCAAAATTTAGGGCTTCACCCATTGGCACAGGTATCCGGCACGGACCCACGCTAATGGAGCGATTTTTATAAAAGGGTCATACTCATTGGCGTGAATGTTTTAGAAACAGTCACGCTAACCACGCAACTCAATTTCTGCTTAAGATTTCCCAACGCATTTTAAATCTAACTGGATTGTAAGCTTACCAGTGATCTAATCGTGATTTATATGTTCTTGTGGATGCAAAGAAGCAAGAAGAATGGTAGTAGAATGGAAGGAACGAGAACATGATGCTGAGGATGCCTTGGCCCTTGAGGATGAAGGGTGCATGAATGCCCTAAGGGATTGCGGGCTTAAGAAATTCTTTCTTACGCCTTACTTGCGCGCTCAGCCCGAGCTACTACAATTCGTAATTGATCTGTGGGATGTTGATGACCAAGTGTTTTGTTTACGGGACCAAGTGCTGGGGCTCGATGTGTCTGATGTCTACTTCATCATGGGGTTGTCACGGAGAGGGGTGAGCCCTATTTTGACCGGGAGTAGACCTTCCGGGGAGAAGATGACTGAAGTTCGAGACTGAGTGTGCCCAGGGGCACAATTTGGAAGGAACAGTGCAGAGGTGGATATTCCTACCATTTCGGACTTGATTCTCAGGGTGATACTATTCACCATTACTCGAGCTGCAGGGGTGCAGGTGCCCCATGAGGCGAGCAAAAACCATCTTTTGTTAGCCACAGAATGCCTAAATCCTACCATCTTTGACTGGGCCACTGCAGTGACTACTAACATCAAGAAGCAACTTACAAAGTGCAAGAGAGGAAAGGTAAAGTAGTTTGGGTATGGCTCGATCGTGGTATCATTCTTCTTGAAATGATTACCAATTTTTCAGGGACAGGGAGCTATAGTGGCTAATCCTTTGCCACGAGAGCCTAGGATGGCTCGCTAGGCAGCACTGATGCCCACGGGAGGAGGGGGCCAGCAGATGTCCTGGAGGCCCGAGTTATTTATATGGCTCCGCCGTCAGTTGATTGTGGTGGAGGATTTGCCATACGCAGGGACTGAATTCATGGGAGACCCAGATCTCCCACTGCCCGAGGGAGAGAAGTGGGACGAAGAGTTGGGTAAGATCTCTTTTTGTTTTTTAATGTTTTATATGTTTCTTTTTTTTGTTAATACATGTTTGTCCTAACAATAATTGTATATACATGCAGATGTTGGCCTAGAGCGACCAGTTGGCATGTCTCCCATCGCTCGGAGGAACCAACCCGCAACCGACCCTCAGGAAGACGGTGCCGAGGGGGATGAACTAATTCATAATCTTGAGGGACTCGCCCGAGGGATTCCTGATTACGCTAGACTGGGAGATATGCCACTAGCATACTAGAGGCATACAATGGGGGTGGCTAATCGTGTCCATCGTCTATTAAGACGCTTGGTGCGCGTGGTGTTGTGCTATCATGAGCACCAACGGGACTAGACTCCTAGGTTTCTTTTCCATGCATATTTTTTGAGAGACATGTCGTCTCTAGATGTATTTGAGAGGAACATGTATTATTCTTTGAACTGTATGATGCACGTGGTGCAAACATTGCGACACACATATATATATACATATGCCTATTTCTATGGTTTTATGATTGTGCTTTATATGCTTTCTTGCATGATGTTTTATCTATTACGCAAATGTCTATCTAATACATGGTTAGCCAATGCATCAGTTAATGTGTTCAATTGTCTTGGAATGTGCTGATATGTGATGAAATCAAAGTTCCTTTCTAACAATCTCACACGTAAATACAACCTTAGAATGCGATGGTCTCTGACGGAATATCGCCCGTTCAGCTAGTGGACGACAAGTTGAGAGTCTAGGTTCACTAGCAATGAACGAATGCGGAGATTAATTTCTTCAGAAAGTAGTTCAATTACAGCACAATATTCGGCAACATTGCTAGTGGTACAGCCTAAACACAGACCTTGAAGATCTATCAACTCGCCATGAGGAGCATAGATCACCCACGCCGCAGAGGACAAGTTGTGAGTACTGTGGCAGGCACCATCAACGAAACCAACATAAGGTGCATCAGACATCTGCACAAGAAGCGAAAGACACAATAAGCGGCAGTCATGCCTTCAAAACAAAAACACGCACGCACACAACAGACCTGCTAAAGTACATGTATGTACAAAAAAAAGTGTACAAGCATCATGCATAGTACTTTTTCAAGTACAGCCCATTTCGGGGCTTCCCGAGAGGGTTCCCTTCATAGTCAATTAGCTCGTAGGCCCCTTTTTGCAAAACTTTCTTGACAATGTAAGGACCTAGCCACATAGGCTCTAGTTTTCCTGCTTCCAGCTTATCGTTTGCCTAATCGTATAGCAGGACTAAATCTCCCTCAACAAAAGAACATGGATGGACAGTCTAATCGAAGTGAGTCTTGACTCGCTTCTTTTGTGCTTCAATGGCCAAAGAGGCTAGGCGATGGGTCTAATCTAGTCGTTCCAGGTAAAGAAGGCGTTCTTCTACCGGAGTAGTGTTAGGAAGTAGTTCGACGGACAATTTTAATGAAGGGATTTCGCACTTGATTGGAAGGGTAGCCTCTAGTCCATAAACTAGTTGAAATGGAGTGAAACCGGTGGCATTCTTCACGGATGTTCGGTAGGCCCAGAAGGCAGGGAACAACATCAAGTGCCAGTTAGACTTATGCATGCCAATGGTACGTTGAAGCGTTGTGACCAAAATCTTGTTGATAGCTTCAACTTGGCCATTAGCCTGAGGATAGTATGGATTCGAACTATCGTGTCGTAAGCCCAGCTGGGTTGTTAGTTCTGTCATCATATGATTACAAAAATCCTTCCCGTGATGAGTGAAAATAGCTTTAGGGACGCCGAATCACGAGATAACATGGTTGAACAAGAATTTCCCCGCTGTGTGACCATCTTTAGTTAATGTGGGCATCGCCTCGTCCCATTTAGTGAAGTAATCGACGGCAACGATAATATACCCATGCCCCCCAGCCGAGCGAGGGTTATAGGTCGTATAATCAATGCCCCATTTTGCAAAAGGGCCGACGGTGACAACAGGGTGCAATGGAGCGGGAGGTGCTCTCATCTTCCGCTGGTATATTTGGCACTCATGACAAGAGCGGACAGCAAGAATGCAATCCTTAAAGATAGAGGGCCAAAAGTAGCCAGCACGGAGGATTTTTTGGGCAGTGGCATATCCGGACATGTGACCACCACATGCGCCAAAGTGGCAGTCATTCAAAACACGCTCAGCTTCCTCGAGAGTTAAACATCGGCAGATAACAGAGTCGGCGCCAAGGCGGTATAGTGTATCCCCAATGATACGGTATGGTTGATACTGATGACGAATCCTTCGCCGAGCATCTTTGGACACGCCGAGGTGAAAGGGGGACATTTGCAGATATATGATGATATCCCCGTACCAGGGTTCGAGGGTGCTAATGAGAAACAAAGTCTCATCCAGAATACGATCCTCTGGGTGAGAGGGTGGGGAAGAAGATGGCAAAGAGAAAAGTAACTCAACGAATACAAGGGATTTCTTAGACTTGGTAGTGGTAAATTCCAAATCAAACTCTTGGAGGATGACAATCCACTTTGAGTACTTGCCCCCCAGTAACTGGCGTGACAAAATTTACATCATGGGGTTGCAATCAAAAACCACGGTGGTAGTGCACAGCAGAATGTAGTGATGGAAGCGTTGGACGGCACAAATGACAACCAAAGCCAACTTATTGACATAAGCATATTGAGTTTCTGTGTCTAAAAGTTTGTGGTTGAGATAATATACAACATGCTCAGTGTCATCATCGTCAGTTTGAACAAGAACCATGCCGATAGTGGTGTCGGCGGCGGCCAAATACAGGGTATAGTCGTGATGATAGTTTGGAGGACGCAACAATGGAGCGGAAACAAGGAGACCCTTGAGACGCTCAAAATATTCCTGAGCGATGGTATCCCAATGGAAAGGGACATCTCTCTTTAGCAACCGTGCGAAACCTTTAGCCACCTCAACATAGTTTGGAACGAATCGTCTCAGAAAGTTTGCTTTACCCTGCAGGCTTTGCAATTGCTGTAAAGAAGTAGGTGGAGGAAGATTCACAATAGCCTTGACTTTAAGGGGATCCAAACGGATTCCCTCTTGGGAGACGATAAATCCAAGAAGTCGGTCGGATTCAATGCAGAAGACACATTTGTGAGGACTGAGTCTGATACGGTAGTGTCGGAAGAAAAGAAAGATACCGCGAAGGTGAGTAGGGTGGTCCTGATCTTTGGCTGAATGAGCTGGTAGATCATCCAGGTATGGTTGTACAATGTGGTGAATGTCATGAAAAGCGTAAGACATTGCACGTTGGAATGTAGCACTGGCATTTTTGAGACTGAAAGGGAGCTTCTTATAAGCAAAAGTGCCCCATGGACAGATAAAAGCAGTCTTGTGTTGATCAGCGGGGGCAATATTGATCTGGTTATACCCAGAAAAACCGTCCATAAAAGAGTACATTTCGCTTCCAGCACACTCGTCAATAATTTGATCAATCAATGGTGTGGGGAAATTATCTTTAGGACAGGCCTGGATAATATCACGATAATCGACACAAACAAGGATGGTACCCTGTTTTTTATTCACAGGCACGATGTTGGAGACCCAATCTGTGAGTGGGATAGGGTAAATAAAACCAACTTTAAGAAGCTTTTCCACTTCCGCCTTAATGGTTGCAGCCTTGTGATGAGCCCCAATTTTGGTACAATTTGGGCTCATTTTGGCCTATTCTACTTGCTCAAACCATTCATTTTTTATTGCTTATGCATGCATTTCTTAGTTTATTCATGTTGTTTGTAGGAAGAAGGGTAGGCACTCTCTCTACGTGACTAATGCATTATGATTCCAGGTTTTGACATTAAAAGGGAGCAAAAGACAACGAAAAAGGAGATAAGGAGACAACGAGGTGGCACTGCGGGTTTTAGGAGAGGTTGTCCACGGTTCTAGGGACATCCCTCGTGATTCCCACCAAGAACTCCGAGCTCTAATCCATCTCCCCTCTGAGCTTAAAAGCAGCCAGTTGTTCTACAGGAACAACAGTTATAAACTGCTCTATAGGAACAACAATTATGACCGTCCTACAGGATCAGCAGTTAAACTCTAGTTGGACAGCCGAGCTCCTAAAATCAAGGACACTTGTTGGATCATCGTTTTTGTATAAGTATGGAGGCCTTAGCCTTAGATAGGTTGTTGAAACTCTCGTATTGCTATTGTAATTTTTGAGCACAGCTCAGTTTTCGTTCCTTTTTGTAAGCCAATTTGGCATGATATCAGATTATGAATAAAGGAGGCAGATTCTGATCTAGTTCTGAGTTTTTCTTAAGGAGACTATAGCTCTCAGGTTAGGGCCCAACCTGAGAGCCATAGATCCCCTCTGCTGTAGTGTTGTTTCCATTTCATTTCAGCACTTTGAGCTTTTCATTTGCACATGCAATTCGAATTACAAGTTGTTGAGTTGGTCTTTTTCATGAGTTAGATAGGAATTGCTTATGGTGAATTTGTTTCCACTTGCTTAGTGTAGCCGAGGATAGATATAATCGATTGGAGCTCCAACAAAAAGGTTGTTAAGGCTCACTACCGTCTCATCTGGGATTGGAGTGAAGTCCATGACTAACCACCAAAAATACCCATTTCTTTATTCCATGGTTGCTGCAAACACAGTCACATTATGTTAGATGCTTCCACATGATTCACACCTGCACCACACTCCCTTACCACAGCTTGATGCACATTCTCCTTCGCGTTTAGATTGCTGCTCGTTGAATTTACAAGCACAGGTAGTTTAGGTTAATGCATTTTTGGTTGAGTGACAGTCATAAGCATTTGTTTCACTTACACTGCTCTCTCTCGTTCCATCACTTCGTCCTCCATCTTGATCATGCATGCAGACATCTCTTTGACCCCTGCTCCGCTCTGTTATCTCCCAAAGTCTTTCACTCCTCACGTACTTCCATTCTCTAGCCCTTTCGTTGACATAACCCTTTACCTTCCATCCTCCTCCCTACACTCACTTCCCATCCTATTCTTCCACTTCTAAAGCCATCACCAGCCTTATTCCTACCTTACACATCTCCCCTACCATTCCATTACTCCTCCATCACTCCAAACACTCATGGTAGGTCATCTTGTAGCCATTTGTAGACATCCTGTAGAAAACAGAGTATCCTGTAGGATCCTCCACAGCCATCCTGTAGGAGGCCACTCTCTCGGTTGCTGAGCATCTGAATGCGAGGAACCTCTGTGGATGGATGCTAAGGATCCCTAGGGACCTCTCCTAGCCTCCCCAACCTATCCCACGCTTTCCTTCCTTCTCCATCCCATCTGCACAACCAAACCCTAGTTAGCACAAGATCACCATCATTCCACACACTTAAAGGAAAAATACAAAAACATAACTTTCATGATGCAAGTAGTTTAGATCCATGCATTTCCATTTATTAGAGGTAGTGATAGCATTGGTAGAAGTTGCATTTACATTCCTTGCATTGTAGAGGTCAGACTAGTTAAATTAGGGTTTCCTAGGTTTACATGCTTCGATTTGCTTTCACTTCATTTTTGTCAAGTAAAGTAGCTTTCCTTTGAGATCAGCTTTCGTCCATCAATTAGCAAGCTTCTTCTGAGAGCCCATAGAAGTTGGCTTGAGCCCTAGCGGACTTGTGCCAGCTGACCAAGTGACAGCTGCGACAAGAGCTAGTACTTGTGCATATAGCACCGTCGCTTCCAAGTTTGTACGAACTACCGGGTTGATAAAATGAGAGACAGGAAGCCCCAGGAGTTGTAGCATTATTGCTACAATACTGGAGCTCACCATATTTTTGGCCCCATTGCCGGGGAAGCGTCAGAGTATTAGTAATTGTTGCTTTTCTTCTACTTCCATACTCTTACTTCTGCTCAGTAGTTTATTTCATTTCCATTTTGCAAAAGTAGCTTAGCATTTCCTGCTTTCCTAGATTAGCATTTCCTGCTTTCCTAGATTAGCATTTCCTGCTTTCATAGATTAATATCTCTTGCTTTCCTAGAGTAATTTTTCTTGCTTTCCTAGATTAGCTTACCAATTTTGCAATTTCATTTGAGCAATATAATTAGTTGTAGATCACTTTGTTTCAGTTTTGCAGGTACCAAAGAAAAAGCAAAAGCACTCAAAAAAAAAAAAAAAAAAAGTCCTTTCCATTTCATGCCTCGTAGGAACCGAGATAGATCAGGCAAATTCCTACCAAACACCCCCACCACATCACTGAGTCACCCTTCTCTCCTCTTTGGTGACAGTGACCCAGAGGAACCTATAGGTGAACATCCAGAGATATACCAAGACCCTATAGAAGAAGAAGAGTTAGAGACCACTCCATCTGAAGCCATGGCTGATAATAGGAGAGAAGATGAGAGAATAGAAGGAGCTTTCCCCATCCGAGAGACCAATGGAGATATGAAAATGAAAAACATTAGCCCCTCCGCCTTGCCTCACTTCCATGGATTGACCACTGAGGATCCTGATACCTTCTTGTTTGAGTTTGTTGTCCTTTGTAGAACCTATGACTATACTGAAGATGAGCAAAAGCTGAAGCTTTTCCCCTCCACTCTTAAGGATGCAGCCCTACACTGGTTCATGGGATTACCTGGGAATAACATAGCTACTTGGGCTCAGATGCAGCAAGCCTTCAATACCAAGTATAGGGATTATTGTAGGTCCAAGGAAACCAAGGGAGAGATCTTTCGAATGACCATGGGGAACGATGAGTCTTTAGAGAATTACGAGGAGAGGTTCCAACTTAGCTATAAACGGGCCAGGTGCACACTTGACCCTGAATCCCTCAAGTTGGTTCTACTCCGAGGAGTCCCTGAAGATCTCTTAGACACCCTTCACATGTTAGCTGGGGGGGACATTTACCAACTGCCTTATGAGGACATCAAGACTGTGTTTCGAAATCATTCCAGGGCAGCTAGAAAACGAGGTAGAGGAAATCTCCTCTCCACTGGTGTCCCTTTCTCCAAACATGAGTTTACAAACCAATTAGAAGATCTTAAGAGTGAGGTGAGATAGACCATTGCCATGCAGCTGGACACATGCAGGATCCAGCAGAAGAAAGAAGAAGCTGAGAGAGCCTTGGCTGTCTTCTGTCCTAGGTGCACCAGAAGACACCCTAAGAACGAATGTCCATTGCATTCGGTTGAAGTGTGTTTCGTTTGTGAGGAGGACCACCCAACAAATCAGTGTCCGACCTTACCTGGGTTTAAAGCCATGTACCAAGGAACCGAAGCCCCCACTGAACCTCTCTACTTCATCAACCAAAGGAGGCCTCAAGGATCTAGACCTTATCAGCAGGGGATGCAAGGGGCATCTCAAGCTTATTACAACCCCAACCAGTCAACTCCTATGCCTTCCTGGGGTCCCCCTGCTCATCCTTCATGGTCCATGCCTCCTCCATGGTCTTATCCACCTCAGTACCCTACTCAACCTCCTTCTCATCCATATCACTCACATACCCAGTCGCAGCCTCAATGGAGTGCTCCTCAGTCGGGGTGGAGGCCCCAATACAACACTCCTCCTGCCATTTTGCCTCCACCACCAGTTCAACCTCAACCTTCACCTCCTGCTCCTCCAAGGCAACCTCAGATGCCTGCTCAACCGAACCCAAACCCCAACAATAGATAGGCTCAGTAGGTTTATACTGGGGAGACCTCATGCCCTACCTATGCTGTGGAGATCCAGGAGATCAATATTAGATCTGGAAAGACTCTTCCAGATCGCCAACCTCGTCCCCCAGAAGATGAGGAAAACCATCAGGAGAGTGAACCAAAGCCTATTCCACCCTTTCCTGAGAGACTAACAGCCACCACACAACCTAACCCAGAAGAAGATGAGCTTTTGGGTGAGCTCAAGCAGTTGTGTGTAAAAATCCCACTTCTCCAAGCCATCAAGGATGTGCCTATATATAACAAGCTGGTTAAGGAGAAGTGTTTCAAACACCCAGGCAGACGGAAGAAAGATGCCTCAACTATCAATGTCATAGGACAGCTGTCTGACCTTATGCTAGGACAAGTCATCTGCCCAAAGTACCTAGATCCTGGAAGTCCTGTAGTAGATGTTCACATCAATGGCACCATTATCCCCCACACCTTTATTGATCTGGGGGCAGCCATCAATGTGATGACCAGGGATACCATGCTTAAACTCAACCTTCAGGGTTCCTTGAGGAAGACCTCGACAGTACTGCAACTAGCAGATCGCTCCACCGTGACTCCCGAAGGGATTGTGGAGGATGTCTTGGTCTCTATTGATTCTTGGGAATACCCTGCAGACTTCCTGGTTCTGCAACCAAAGGCCAAGCTTACTGGATATCCTCTCATCTTGGGAAGGCCCTGGTTAGCTACTGCAGATGCTTACATAAGTTGTCGGGCAGGAAACATGACCATAAAAAATGGTCCCATGTCCAAGCAGCTAGTCCTATACCCTCCTGCCCAACCTTCTTTAGAGCATGATTTACCAATCTGGTTGGAGGAAGGAGAGGAAGACGAGGTGTACTCTGCACCTCTGTGCACCCTAGATACCACTAGAAGAGACCCTCCTACCGAGGATGATTTGATTGAGACCCTGATCCAGAATCCACCTTCCAGTGCATATATTTAGAGAAGTTGGTGGAGGATGCCCAAGCTAGCACCTCAGTGGACCTTTGTACAACCGGCCCTGTCACTCCCAGAGTCAAAAGTGTGGAGTTCGGCCCTGAGAGAGCATTAAAGATCAGCTCCTCCCTATCTCCTTCCCAGGAGAAGGAGTTGTGTAGCCTATTGTCCAGCCACTTAGATGCCTTTGCTTGGAGCTATAAGGAGATGAAAGGAGTCCATCCATCGGTCTGTACCCATCATATATACATCAAAGAGGATTGTAAACTAGTTAGGCAACCCCAGAGGAGAATGAATCCAGCCCTTAAGGACATTGTCAAGGAAGAGTTGCAAAAACTGTTGGATGCCGGATTCATCTACCCCATCTCAGATAGTGAATGGGTGTCCCCTCTAGTGTTGGTTCCCAAGAAGAATGGGAAGTGGAGGATCTGTGTAGATTACCGTGAGCTGAACAAAGCTACCAAGAAAGACCATTTCCCCCTACCTTTCATAGATCAAGTGTTGGATGGACTGGCAGGAAAGAAGTTCTTCTCTTTCCTGGATGGGTTTAGCGGGTACAATCGAATCCAAATCAGCCTGGAAGACCAAGATAAGACCACCTTCACTTGTCCTTGGGGTACCTTTGCCTACCGAGTCCTTCCCTTTGGGCTATGCAATGCTCCTGCTACTTTTCAGAGAGTTGTCTTGAGCATCTTCTCGGAGTTGGTCCATGATGCAGTGGAAATATACATGGATGACTTTACTCCTTATGGGGCCAACTTCCAGGAAGCATTGACCAACTTGGGAAAGGTCCTAACCAAGTGCACCGAGATGAACTTGTCCCTTAGTCCTGAAAAATGTGAATTCCTAATGACTGAGGGGACCGTGCTAGGCCATACTATTTCTTCCCAAGGATTGCAGGTGGATCCTAACAAAATTTCTCTCATCAATAGGGTTCCACCTCCTCAAAAAGTAAGGGATGTCCAGAGTTTCTTGGGATTAGCAGGATACTACCGGAGATTCATTAAGGACTTCAGCAAGTTAGCCTCACCATTGTTTGGTCTGTTGGCAAAAGATGTGGAGTTTAAGTGGACTGACGATTGTCAGAGGAGTTTGAATGAGTTAAAGGACAAGTTGGTGTCAGCACCAATCTTGAGAGGTCCAAACTGGGCCCTACCTTTCCACATCCACACTGATGCCTCGAACAAAGCCATAGGTGCAGCCTTAGGACAGGTTGAGCAAAAACTTCCATATGCCATTTACTTCGTTAGCAAAAACTTGTCCAAAGAAGAGTTGAATTACACTGTAACCGAGAATGAATTCTTAGCTGTGGTCCATGCACTGAACAAGTTCCGACATTATATTACTGGTTACCAGACTTTTGTACATACTGACCATGCTGCTATTAGATATTTGATGAATAAACCAGATGTGAATGCTCGTATTATTAGATGGTTACTTTTATTGCAGCAGTTTGATCTAACCATTGTTGATAAACCAGGGAGAGAAAATGTTGTTGCTAACTTTTTGTCTAGATTGGATTTGTCTGCAGATGAAGATGGGACGGTGGATGACCAGATGCCTGATGAGCATCTGTTTGCTATCTCAGTACTCTCTCCATGGTTTGCTGATATAGAAAACTACCTTGTTTCAGCTCAGTTCCCTCCGCACCTCTCTTCAAAAGAGAAGAGCAAAATCATCAGAAAGAGTGCCTCATTTACATGGATTGGGGGCAATCTGTTCAAGCTTGGCCCCGATCAGATCTTAAGGCGTTGTGTAAGGGAAGAGGAAGTCTTTGACATCCTCCTCACCTGTCATGATGGGCCTTGTGGAGGAGATTTTGCAGCAAAGAGAACTGCCTTCAAGATCCTGCAGGCAGGCTGCTATTGGCCCACACTGCATCAAGATGTCAGAAGATATGTCAGCCAGTGTGACCAATGCCAAAGAATGGGGAAACCGACCCAAAGGGATGAGATGCCTCTCCAACCTCAAGTGACTCTTGAGCCATTTGAGAAGTGGGGCATGGACTTTGTGGGTCCAATCAATCCCTCTTCGAGGCAAAGATCCTACATCATTGTGTGCACTCACTACCTGACGAAGTGGGCAGAGACCAAAGCCATCAAAGTTGCAACAAAAGAAAAAGTGGCCGAGTTCTTGAGAGAGAACATCTTCTATAAGTTTGGCTATCCAAGAGAGCTGGTCACCGATCAAGGGAGCCAGTTCACCTCCCACTTGGTTGAAGATCTCCTGGCTCATCACAAGATCAAGCATAGAACCTCCACTCCCTATCATCCTCAAGCAAATGGGCAGGTGGAGGTCACCAATAGAGCATTAGAAGGGATCTTGACTAAAGTGGTGAGCAGCAGCAGAAAGGACTGGGCAGATCGCCTGGTTGAAGCCACATGGGCTTACAACACCACTTGGAAGACCACCACCGGCTTCACACCTTATGAGCTGGTCTATGGGAAGAAAGCTTTGCTATCCATTGAGTTTGAGTATAACACTTTGAGGATGGCAGCTCAGTTGGACCTAGATCTCAGCCATGCGCAGCAAGAAAGGTTATTGCAGCTGAACGGACTGGATGAGCACCGCATGCAGGCCCTCCTTCACTCAGAAGTGGTTCAACTTCAGAGGAAGGTGTGGCATGACCAACATCTCCATGACAAGCAATTTCAGCCGGGAGATTGGGCTTTGTTGTATGATTCCAGATACAAAGATTTCAAGGGGAAGTTGAGAACCAGATGGCTAGGACCATATTCAGTGGAAAAGTGTCATGACAATGGATCTGTCCTCATTCGAACCATTGATGAGGAAGCCATTCCCATGCTTGTCAATGGGCATCGATTGAAGATCTACAGGAAGCCTCCCTCAAGACAAGAGTTCATCAAAACAATGGAGAAGGCAGTATTGGTCATAGAGAAGGGTCCTGCCCCTGCTTTGGGCACACCCTAAAGCATCTAAAAAAAAAAAAGAGAAAAAAAAAGAAATAAATAAATAATAAAGATCCTTGGGTGAAAACCTCTCTGAGGCGCCCAAGGCAGGTGGTAGGGGTGAAAACCTCATTGAGGCACCCCTGCTATCTTTAAAAAAAAAAAAAAAAAAAAAGACAAAAAAAAAGAGGAAAAAGAAATGAAGATCCTTGAGTGAAAACCTCTCTGAGGCGCTTGAGGCAGGTGGTAGGGGTGAAAACCTCATTGAGGCGCCCCTGCTATCTTTCAAAAAAAAAAAAAGAAAAAAAAAAAAAATAAAAAAAATCAATAAGTCATTATGTGAAATTTGCATGCAGATTGCAGGTGTTCTAAGGTGGAGAGGAAGCCTCTCAACTCAAAGGCAGAAGTCCTTATCATGCAGCCAGGACACCTCACCAGCTGTTACACTAAAAAATGTCACCTTGACTACTTACAGTTAGTATGGCTCAAATCAACAGTCATGCTACCCTCTTAGGCAAGTCTTATGCCTCTGTTATCCATCTCAAACTCAAAGAAGAGAGAAAGTCTTGTAAAAACTATGTTTATCTCTGGGGTCGCAGGTTCTCTCTAGCCTTACCTGCGGGGACGCTGACCATGTTCACAAAATCTGCGTCCATGGACGCTCTGTATGTTAAGGGACAGGTGCGTCCCTCTGTAAAAGGCAAAATGCGCGAGTTTTATCTTGAAAAAGTTACTTGTGGTTACTTCTAGAACATTCTAGAGGTCGGTTTGATGAAATGGATGCGCCTCCAGTTGGTTCATGTATCTCTATTAAGAGGGAACTTATCCCATCAATAAGGGAGCTATCCCACCCAAAGAGGGGGATGATCCCATTGATAGTGGACCTGAATAACCTCTTTACAGCACTATAAATAAAGACATTGAGCCAGAGGGAGAAGAGGTTGGAGCTATACATTTTCTTTGGGTAAATGCTGCAGGATTTAGGTCTTCCATTAGAGCCTTTGTGAGGAGAGATTGTCTTCACTTGATTCTACTTGGGAGAGGGTGAGCTTTGTCAAAGTAGAGGAAAACCCTTGATGGACCCTGGGAGGAACTTGCACAACACCAAGGCCAGGTTGTAAGAGTTTCTTTGTTTCGTTATTAATACAAACTGGTTTATTTTTCTCAATAGCTTGTGTTAATGAGTTATTTCATGTGTTCCTTGGTCTGCATGTTGAATATATGTTTTATTATATGAAATGCAAGTGCTTGGTAATTGTTTGATTGTTTGTGGTTGCAGGAATTGACTTGAAGGAGGAGCTCATCCGGATCGTCAAGAACGGACTTCAACAACAGCGTTTTGGAATAAGGTAAGCCTAAACACTTGTAGTTTTCATGTTGTAAAAGGTGTATTTAGAGAAAGATCACTCCATTTTGTCTTGTTTGTCATTAGAATGTCTTAGACTTCTAGGAAGGTCAGTCGTGTCCGCACCCTTGACCAATTCCGTGTGACAAATTGGCGACTCCACTGGGGAATCCATTAATGAGAGAGTCTTTTCCTTTATATGAACTTTGCTTTGAGAAAATCATTTTTATTTTCTGGTTTTTGACTGTGAGAATTAGTATTTGGGTGGCTTAGCTTTAGATTTAGTTAGATTTGGTTTTTCTTCATTTTTCCAGAAGGACGCACCCTCTGAGTACTGCACAGTGCGTCTTTGGACGCGCTGTTGCCGTTTTCACAGAGCGGGGCCGCACCTGTGACAACGGGTTGCCTGCGTCTTCCTGTAAAATTTAAGAAAATTCCATTTTTGCTTTAAATTGCTTTTAGATTTTGATTTTCCTTAGTGTTTTCTGCCCAGATCCTTTAGTACCCTGTCAAGAATTTTCACCTGAACTTGTTTTGTGAGCTTTGAGTGTTTTAGTGGTTTTCAACGAAGTTTAGGCCTAGGGTTTGATTTTTCAATAGGTCCTGTAGTGACTTTGATAGTAGAAAGTTGTCCAGCCTTAGATCTCTCTGGTTAGTCAACCTTCTTAGAAGTCGGGCCTGTCGTAAAGTCTCCTTGTGTGAGCAACTTGCCATTTGAGTTGTTTTGGGTCAAATTTCGAATTGCTTGTTTATAAAGTATTGATTTCCATTTTACAAAAAGAACAAAAAGATTAGAGTTTTGTTTTGGCTAGTTTTTGGTTCTGCAATAAGCTAGTCCTTGATTTGATTGTGATCAAGTAAAACACCTTAGAAATAATCATTGTTAGTTTTGGCCTCGTTAAGATTGCTTAGAGTAAATTTGCCTTTAGTTTGCTTATGAGTGGATTTTCATAGATTTTAAGAGTTGTTAAGATTGATTTTTGGTTATATTAGATTTATTTGCTTTATTAAAAGAAAAATACAAAAACATCTTCTTTAAAAAGTCTTGTTTCAAGTAGCTTTTTGTTTTTGAAAGAAGAAAAGAGTTTTTTCGTGCATGTAAAGAGAGGTTATGTTTTTATGCTTGGAAAAGACAAACGAATTGTTTCTTTGATTGTCTTCAATTAAGAAGTTGCTTTTATAAAGATTGCATTCTCTCAACTTTTTAGTTAAGCAATTCATCGAAAAAGTAAAGTAGTGGATAAATCATTCTAGGTGCATTTTGTAGTGGTTTCGAGTCGAGTCAACACACCACTGGTTTCACTTCCATCACCTTTTGACTTAAGAAACAACCTTAAAAGTAACGCTTAAATTAAAATCAATCTAGTAATCTTTATTTTTCTAGGGCTCTGAAGCACCAACATAGCTTAGGCTAGGGTCTTGGAGTAGGTGAGTACTTAACTCTCCAAGACTACAAAACCAAACAGATAGTCTATCTTGAGTAGAACAAATCCAATTGTTTCAGTTACATTCTGGGAAAGCTCCTCTTAAAGGAGAAGCACGAGCTCGTGTCCGAACCAGTGAGGGGATCATTCCTCCCTCGTTGGGAACGACGCCAGGCAGTACGTATTACAAACGGTAAACCTCGGATTAACCATTGTCGAGGAGCCAGGGGTCACTTATCGGTAAACCTTGGATTGTTGTCAAGGAGCCGGTAAGGGGATTGGAGCTTGCTACTCTGCCCTTGCGTGCTGTCGGAGTTTAGACTGTTCCCCCAGGTGTAATTGTTGTGATTGGTAACCTTAGTGGCCATAATATCTAGGATTCTACCCAAGGTGACGGTGGAGGGAAGGTCCCACTGTACCTGGAGCAGACGTCGGTTATACTCACTTGGATTTTCTGGGGGGTTCGCTTCACTTCGAGACGGTTAAAGTGGAGGAACTTGGTCCAGTCTATTCATTAAGCAGGTTGCCGGGGTAACTGTTCCACCCGCCATTTCTGTACTGAATCCTGCGAGGTTGGGCCTAATCACCAACTAGCGCTTTTGGTCCGGAAGACTACTGTTTGTGTGTGGTTTGACGCTCTAGATTATTTAGGCGTGTGCTTCAAATTTGTTTGGTTCTTTAGAAGACTTTAGGTGGTTTGATTTGAAATTTTTTACTTTGTTTTCGTGTGTTGTAGTTAAAAATCTTTAATTGTGGCGGAATTACCGAGAAGGTCCCGTCGAATTGCGGGCCAGTCTCCTGAAGTTGTTTCTGTGGCCGAATTGTTGAGAAGATCCCGTAGACTTAGGGGATCCCCTCCTCGAGACGACCCAGGTAATTTAGAAGGGTTAAAGGTCCTTGTAACTCCTCCTAGTGGCAGTAGAGTAGGTTCACCTGAAGAAGGAGAATCTTCCTTGGTAGTCCATCCAGATTACCAAAGTTTAGAAACAGGTTACAATCCCGAAGCTGTTACAGTTTCCGAGCTTGCTGGTAGTTTTTCATCTGCCAGTGAAACAGGCGAAGAACCTGAAATTTCCGAACCTGTTACTCCAACTCCTAGTGTTCCTGATTCACCAAGAATAGAAAGAATTATCACCGAAAATCTTCCTGTTGGATTAATTGCTATAGAAGAACTTGTTCCAGAGGAAGAAATAGGCGTTTCTGATTCTGAAGATCTAATTACCCTTGATCTAAGGGAGCGTGAATCCATCTTTTACAGTCCTCCTAGAAGTGAATCTTGGTACCTTGCATTAACCAATTTTTTAGACAACTCAGTAGGTTTTTCTACACCTCGTACTCCTATTCCACCTAGAGGAATTCATTCTCCTGTAAATATGTCTGGTCAGTCATCTGTGTTTTCGCAAAGTCCTGAATCATTTTTACATGGCGGTCCTTCTGTTCCTACTGGGTATCAATCACTTTCTGGTACCTTTGCGGGAGCATCTCCTCAACCCATTGATCATGGGTTATTAGTTGGAAACAGTGGTAATGTACCATTGAGTATAGGTGACGTTTATATGATGTCAGGTTCAACTCCCATTAACCAACCTCAAGGTGGCCAATTACCGCCTGGGGGGCAACCTTCGTTAATGCCTGGGGGGCAACCTCAAGGTACTTCATTCGTGACTGGGGGGCAACCTCAAGGGTATCAACCCCAAGGGTATCAACCCCAGCCTCAATATGTACCCCAAAGTCAACCTCAGTATCAATATCAACCTCAAGGATGGCAACCTCAAGGATGGCAACCCCAAGGGTATCAACCCCAAGGGTATCAACCTCAAGGATACCAACCTCAAGGTCAAGGTCAACCCCAGTACTCGTATTTACCTCAAGGTTATCAACCTACGGGTCAATACCCTGGTCAAGGTTATCAACCACCTCAAGGGCAATCATATGGGACTACACCTTACAGTTATCAACCCTATCCTCAATACGGCTATGGATCTCAGTATCCTCAACCTGTTACGAGTCAATACCCTGGAATGTTAACATGGGATCCGTCACAGGGTCAACAGATGTCGCAACCAAGTATACAGTCGGTACCTCAAGCAGGACAACCTGCAGTTCCTGGTCCACCCCAGCAACCGCAACCTGTCCAGTCAAGTGTTCAGACCCCTGTAACTTCCGTAGTTACTCAGCCGCCAATTGCACCTGGTACTCCACCTCACACGGCTGCAGCAACTACCGCTTCATCTACCATGCTTACTTCTGGAGTATCGGCAGCTCCGGTTTCTACTGTCCCTGTAACCACTCCTCAGACATCTGTACCGTTGTCTGGACCCACGGTTCAAACCACAGTCCAGATGCCTGCAGGCCAACCTGGTACAAGTACGGTTGTTACTACTCAACCTCAATTTGTTCAACCTCCGTACCAGGGACAGTATCAACCTGGGCAAGCTGCCCAACAACCGGTTTACCAGTATCAACCGTATCCTGGGTACACTTATCAACCACCTCAGCAACCCCAGTACGGTCCGGTTAATCCTGGTTTTCCAGGAGGATATAATATCCCAAATGCGACTCCTGTTCCTAGTTATCCTGGATATCCTCCTCCTGGGGCTGGTATTGTGACTCAGAGTTTTAGAGATCCTAACCGGCAGTTACCGTTTATTGCGACTTTAGATTTACCCGACTTGACGCGCCTAACGAACGATCCAATTCAATATCTTCAGTTCTGGCCGCCAATGCCAAATAAGTTGCCCAGCGATATACCCAAGTTCGAAGGTAAGTCTGGAGAGGATCCGTCTAATCACGTGATGACTTACCACCTCTGGTGTGCATCAAATTCCATCTCAGATGATTCCATCCGCTTACGTCTTTTCCAGCGTACACTCATTGGTCTCGCAGCCAAGTGGTACATTGAGTTACCACGGGCCTCTTTTTACAACTTTAGCCAGTTAGCTACCTCGTTCTTAACTCATTTTCAGTTACCAGTCAGATACGATAATGGTACAGAATTATTAACTTCGCTAAAACAATCGACATCCACGTACATTTCTGATCACATCCATGAGTGGAGACGTCGAAGAAGATTAGTGAAAGTTTTTATCCCGGACCAAATCTTAGCTGAATGGTTTGTCAAATCATTATTACCAAGAATTACTGAAGATGTAGCTAAGGCCGGAGTAGTTACTGAGGAGCAAGTCATTGCTCAGGCACAATACCTTGACTTAGTTTACACTCAGTCGGGTACGTTACACGAGAAAATTCCGGATCTTCCAAAGTCAAACCAAATCGCTGCTGCTCCTTCGGGATCTCATGCCGCTGATGGTATGATTGGTATCGTGACTACGAAGAGTAAGAAGAAGTCTTCCAAGGCCTCCAATACTCCAATTATCACTTTGCCTGATTCTCCGACAGGAGAGTCTTCTCCTCCTGAACTTACCGCCGACATTCACGCTGTAGAGTCATCTACGGCCAAATCAAAAAACGGTGGAAAGAAGAAAGGAAAGAAGAAGGCTAAAGCAGACAAGGCTCCAAAGGAGAAAACGGAAAAGTCGGAAACCAATGACGAAAAGCGCAAACCTCGATATCCTTGTCTCATTTGTGAAGAAGATCATTTTACGAGAGACTGCCCTCATCGGGCCGAGGTAGTGAAAATAGTCAAAGGTTCTCCCACTCCTGCTGTGTTAAAAAATCCATTTCCAGAGCAGGAGAATAAGATGATAGGTTCTTCTTCGAATGCCAGTGAAGAACCCATTTTGATGATGTCTCATGTCAGGATTGCGACTCGATCGCAAGATTATGGTAGTAAGGCTCCTGTTGATGGTAAGGAAGCAGAATCTTCTCACTCTAACCCATCAACCTCAGCTCCTGGTTCCGATCCACTACAGATCGAAAAACCTAACCCAGACTTAGTGATTAAGCCGCCCGCCAAGGGTGTACTTCGAAGGTCTGCTTTCAATCCACATGCGAGAGCAGCCCAGAATTACAACATTGTTGAAGACTTAGCTGTTTCACCTTCAGCAATGTCGGCACTCGAAGTGCTGCAATCATGTCCAGCGCAACGAAAATTGCTTTTGTCGGCTATCGGAGCTGTCGATGTTCAGGACCCGAACCTAATGATCTTTGATCTAGAAAATAGTACACCGCGTCTCCCCCATCAAATGGCTTTCCAAATTCCAGTGATAGTCAAAAACAGGCCTATTCATCGGACTGTGATTGATGAGGGAGCTTCTACGTGTATTATGTCGATTCAATGTTGGAGATCGCTTGGTTCTCCTTCGTTGAACCAATCCCCCACCATCCTTAAGGCCTTTGATGGCCGTGGGTTCCGTCCGTTTGGTATTCTACAAGAATTGCCTATAGGGGTCGAAGGTAAAACCGTTAGTCTGGATGTGGAAGTGGTTGATGCCCCTCTAGACTACAACCTTCTTTTGGGTCGAAGTTGGTCATATGCTATGACAGCGGTCGTTTCATCGGTCTTCAGAGTCATTAAGTTTCCACATAACGGTAAGATCGTGACTATTGATCAGCTGACATACTTTTCATCCGACCCAACCTCTTCAGAAACTATCCAGCATGTTGGTAAAACGACAATCCCTTATAGGGACATTGGTGTAGGTTTAGTTAAGGATTCCGGTTTACTGGGAACTTTTCCTCTCCCTCCACTCAATGCAGACCCTTCGTTTGCAACAATTCATATGATCACGTCAGAAAACATTATTTATGATGATCCTTGGTATGTTCCATCTGACTCTGAGCTAGACTCACTCGGTGATGTTATGCCGTTGAGTCCGTATGAGATTGCTTATGAAGCTCTTATGTCTTTTACCGACTTTCATTCAACCGAAACCGACCAAATGAATGTGGTCAGTGAAGAGTCACTTTTCACCTCACCCTTAGAACGGATAACGTTTCCCGAAGAAGTGTCATCTGACGAACAACTTCGCGAAATCCTAAGTGTAGATGATCTACCATGGGAAGATCTCCATCACAGATCTTCGTTTTTACCTAAGGATGATGCATTTGAAAATGATTTTTCATCTATCTTTACCGCTGAATATGTCAAAGACGCTCAGGATCCAACGAAACATTCTGATTCAGAGCTGAATTTAGGGAATATTTCTCGTACTATTCCCATTGATATTTCAGTGAAGCCCGGAATCGAGGAGAACATTCATATAGGTGCCGCATGTACTGAAGAAGAAATCCAAACTTACAAGGCCCTATTCCAAGAATTCCGCGACGTGTTTGCCTGGTCTTACGAGGAAATGCCGGGAATTGATCCTGCCATTGTTGTTCATGAAATCAAAACCTACCCGGATGCTAAACCCATTCGGCAACGGTTGCGTCAGATTCACCCTCGAAAAGCGGCTGCGATTAAAGCAGAAGTCGAAAAGCTGTTGAAAGCAGGTTTCATTTATCCGATCCCGTTAACGGATTGGGTATCGAATATTGTTCCCGTCAATAAAAAACAAGGAACAATAAGAATCTGTATCGATTATAGGGATATCAATCGAGCTTGTCCAAAAGACAACTATCCTACGCCTTATATCGATCAAATTATTGATGATTGTGCCGGAAGTGAGATGTTTTCCTTCATGGATGGTTTCTCAGGCTATAATCAAATCAATATTCTACCTGCCGACCAACCAAAAACGGCATTCATTTGTCCATGGGGGACATTTGCTTATTGCAAATTACCTTTTGGGCTTAAGAATGCCGGCGCTACTTTTCAACGGGCGATGTCTTATGCATTTCATGACATCAAGCACATTGTGCAACCCTATCTCGATGATTTGCCTGCTCATTCTTTACATCGAGCTGATCACCTTGTCCACCTACGAGCAATCTTTATGAGGTGTAGGCATTATCGAATTCGGTTGAATCCCCACAAGTGTGTTTTCTGTATAGAAACAGGTCGATTGCTGGGATTTGTTGTTTCAAAAGCCGGCATTCGCGTCGATCCCTCGAAAGTCGAGGCTATCATCAAATTGCCTCCTCCTTCGAGTTTGCGCCAACTCCAAAGTTTGCAAGGGAAAGCGAACTTTTTACGCCGATTCATCCCAAACTACGCCGAGGTCACTAAAGGTTTTACACGGTTGTTGAAACAGAACGCACAATTCTTTTGGGACGAGATTGCCCAACAATCTTTTGATGCATTAAAACACGCGTTGACCCATGCACCGTTATTGCATCCTCCCAACTACAACCAGGACTACTTCTTATACCTCGCAGCTTCGCATTCCACCATTGGAATGGTGTTAGTTCAAGAAGATGAATTCAAAGCAGAGCATGTGATATATTATCTTAGTAGAACCTTAAATCCCACTGAGTTAAAATATTCGCATGTGGAGAAATTGGCCCTGGCAGCCGTTCAAGCTGTCCAGCGTTTTCGTCACTACATTCTTCTTCGCAAAACTACGGTTATTTCGGATTGCAACCCTATGATTTATATTTTGACAAAACAACTGCTAGGGGGCAAGTACTCTAAATGGATTGTTATCCTGCAAGAGTTCGACTTGGAGTTCGAGAAGTCCAAGTCTAAGAAATCTTTAGTTTTTGCGGAATTGATGTGTGATTTCCCGAGTGCTGACACAGAGACTGTGGCAGAGGAGTCCATTGCGGACGAATCTTTGTTTCTTATTAGCACTTTAGATCCGTGGTATGGGGATATAATCATCTATCTCCAAACCCAAACCTTTCGGCCTGAAGCTTCCAAGGAAGACCGTCGAAAAATTCGGTTTCGATCCCAGCAATACAGAATTATTGGAGATACACTTTATCGCCGGGGGGCAGACTTAGTTTTTCGACGTTGTTTAACTCACGAAGAGGCTGAGAGAGTTTTGAATGATTGTCACTCTGGAGCATGTGGCGGTCATATGTCTGGGTATGCCACAGCTCAGAAGGTGTTGCGCGCTGGCTATTTCTGGCCGTCTATGTTTAAAGATTGTATCCTTGCCGTCAGAACATGCCACAACTGTCAAGTGTTTGATCGAAAGATGCGCGCTCCACCTGCTCCTCTCCACCCTATAATTGCCGCTGGTCCATTCGCCAAATGGGGCATTGACTTTATTACTTGTAACCCTCACTCGGCCGGGGGGCATGCGTATATCATCCTCGCGGTTGATTATTTTACAAAATGGGCCGAGGCGATGCCTACATTCGACGCAAGCGGCAAGACAGCTGCAGTTTTCGTATTCAATCATATCATAACTAGGTTTGGTGTCCCACAAGCAATCATTACTGACCATGGGAGCCATTTTCGAAACGTCATGATGACTGAGCTTACAAGCCAGCTTGGTTTGCGCCACGATAGCTCTACTCCTTATTATCCGCAAGCCAACGGTTTGGTTGAGTCAATCAACAAAGTTCTAGTCATCATGATTCGACGGATCATTGGTATCCATCGAACGAATTGGCATAACATGTTATTTTCGGCGCTATGGGCATATCGAACTTCAGTGAAAAATTCAACAGGTTTCACCCCTTTCCAGCTAGTTTATGGCTTAGAAGCTGTGTTACCTATTGAATGCGAAATCCCATCACTTCAAATGGCTGTCGAATTACTTCCAGCTACTTCCGAAGAGGAGAAACGGTTATTATACTTGGCTAAATTAGATGAGACTCGACGTGACGCTACTTTAGCTATCGAGACTCACGCGAAACGAATGAAAGCTCAGTACGATAAAAATGTAACCCCTCGAAGTTTTTCGGAAGGAGACCTAGTACTATTATATGATCAAGCTAACGATAAGCTAGGTGCCGGAAAATTCGTTCCCATGTGGCATGGGCCCTACATTGTAAAGCGAAAGCTAGCAAAAGGGGCTTATGAGTTAGTTGATTTTGATGGGGACTCTTTGGGTAAACCCAGAAATGGACTTTACCTAAAGAGGTATTATGCTTAAAATGATGGGTATGGAGAAATTTTTAGATAGGTTAGATTTCCTTTCTAGCTAGCAAGTGTGTTAGTTTAGTCAGTGTGCTTAGCTTAGCGAGTGTGGTTTTTCGTCATTATTCTGGCTTATCTTGGTTTTACTCTTGATATTGTAGATGTCGACGCCTCTCCAAACATACATTGGATTTGCTGATGGTGCTTGTCGTAATACACGGAATATCTCTTCCGCAGCTTGGGTTATCTATTCGCCCTCTGACGAGTTAGTTTCTATGCATGGGGTAAGCCTCGGTCAAACAACGAATAACATTGCAGAATACAGTGCAGTGGTTGAATTATTATCCGAATCTATTTCATTTGGAATTCGACGTTTGATAGTGAGGTTAGATTCTGAACTTGTTGTATTACAGCTTAATAGAGTTTATGCCATTAGAAATCCTGTGTTATTAAGGTTGTTTTTGAGAGTGCGTCTCTTGGAACGTGAATTTGATTACATTGAATATCAACATATTCCAAGGTCTTTGAATACATTAGCAGATGCAATTGCTTCTCGAGTGTTGGACAGACATTTATAATAATCATGCAAGTAAATTTAAAAACATTTCATCATACATGTTAAACAAGATAAGCCGGTAATAGTGATATATATAGATAGAAGTGTGTCAAAAAATATATACATCGTCTTCGATCATAGGTTGAAAACACCTTATGATCGGCAAAATGATAGTACAAAAAGTCAAAAATGTCACATGTGACTACAAAAGTGACTAGTCAATCACTGGTGGTGCTCTCTGTACGACACCACTGCGCGGGCTACCTTACGCAAAAATCTCCTAAACGGTCCAGGGACCGCGACTACGAAGCGCTGAAGCCTGATAGGAATGTCGTCCATAGTAGTCTCAGGTATATCTGCCGTGAGACGCTCTAGATCATGCTCCAACTCAGCTAGTACGTCTGCAGCCGCGTCCTGTGGGGCCGGTACCGGTGCAGCTGGATGTAGTCTATCATAAGGCCGGAGGTTGGCTGGACGCTGTGGACCAACATCTGCATTTTGAAAAAATTTACTATTAGTTTTGAGACGATATATATAAAAAATACAAAAAATACATAATTAGGAAACTTGTGAAAATAAAAGTACCTCTGTCGTCCCATTGTTCTCCCTGTGGAAGAACCATGTCCGGATCACCTCTGAAATCCATTCCGGCATACGGAAAGTCCTGTATCACAAAAAGCTGGCCCTCTAACCAGTCAAAATAACTATCTGAGAATCGAACTACTGTCGCGCCCTCGTCAGGATGCCGGGCCATCACCGCAACCCATCGTATCAGCTTTGGCTGCCGAGGACCCAAGATATCAACAGTGAGTTGCTGAGGGATCAGCATTGGAATTCTCTCCAAGGCAAAGCTCACGACTATAGGCCCATATCCAAAAGTCTTTAGTCGTCCGTTCTTTGCCTTGGTCAGTTGGCTCTTCATATGAGCCGACACAGCTTCACACCAGTTGAAAATGGTGCCTTGGTAACAGTCAATTGCCATCCGCATTTGGGATCCGGAAGCAATGTGTAAAGCGGTCGCGCCGCAAATTCTGGTAACCGTGAACGCTATGACTTTGAGTTCCGGTAGAGCGATGTGTTTTATCTCTATGCCTTTTGAATGGTGAGCCCCACGTGTGCACCAATCCTCGCGGAGACTATCAAGGGATTGGCCACCCGGCCTAGTCCCCGCAAGACTGAGTTGCTCACCTCTGTTTGGCAAGCCAGTGAGAAAGTATACATCCGAGGGCTCTATCTCGAGCTGGTGCCCTCCTATGTAAAAGCATTGTTCTTGAACGTTCCATCGCTCAACCAGCCATTCCAAGAATCTTACCTGGCCCCTCATGCCCGGTATGGTCCAATATTTGTATAATCCGCATGCTCTTAGGGCATCCAGGGAAGGTTGATGATTTATTGCAGCTTCATCTTCCTCTACATGCTCTCTTTCTCTCCAGTCTAACATGATTAATGCCCTGCATATCAAAAATAGCAATTAGAAATTGATTTGGGAATTTTTGGTGGTTTTTTGAGAGAGTTGGGGTTTTGAAATGCGCGTTTCTCGGAGGACGCACCCCGGCTTTGTAGCACAGGGCGCCCGGACGCAGCTGGCCTGAAGGCGGGCTGCGTCTTCCGACCGTTTTCCCGTATGAGAAAAAGTCGGGGGACGCAGGTCACCCGAAGGGCACCTGCGTCCGCCGAGAGGCGCATTCCAAAACCAAAACCCCCCCAAAAAATAAAACTAAGACCTAAAAATTGATTCTAAACGGATAGAAATGCAGAGTAGGATGTGTAAAATACCTGGATGAGACGGCGTTCGATTCCGACGGTCAGATTTTCCGCAGCGACCACGGGAAGTTTCTTGTCAAAAGCTCCTTTTTCAACCTCAACAGTGAAACGGTAAAAATGACATGGTAAAAGGTCTTTTTATAGGTTTTTTGGATGAATTAGTTCATTTTTTACCATGAAAAGATGTTTTTGAATGTATTTTTGCCTATTTTAAACAGGTATGAGTAATGTGTTGCTTTTGTGCAGGACAAAGGGATTTCGAGGGAAATTGTAATTTTTCACAAACAAAAATATCAGAGTCATCTTTTAAGCCCTTTTCTGACTCCTAAAACATGAAAAGATCGCCGAGTGTTTCTTTTTCACTCGTTAAAACGGAATTAAAAGACGGTCCCCTTTTAGCTCTTTTCTGACCGCAAAATCAGGAAAAGATTGCCGGGTTTTTGTCGTTTCGAACTCGATAAGGAAATAAAACGACGTGTCCTTGATCGCTTTTTACTTTTCAGGTCAACGACACTATTATGAAAGTACTCCTTGGTCGCAAGATCAAGCGGTTCCCCCAGGTATTATTTTATACTTTTTCGGGCTTGAGGGACACAAATATACGAAAAAGTTCAACGTGGAGTCTCCTTTAGTTTTTTCAGACTCTCTAAAATTGAAAAACGCCGAGTTTCTCCTATACTGGGCTCGTTAAACTTTTACAGTAGAGGACCTGTTCAATTACAAACAGGAACGAACCACTCCTTCCTAGGGTTCGAATTTAAACTAGGTTGGACTCGTCCGAAGGATGAGCTTATAATCAAGCATATGTTATCCTCCTCAAGCTTGTTAAAAATAAAGAGGTACTTGCCAGAAATGGTGGGGGAAAAGAGAGAAGAATGAACCTGTTTGTCACCTTTTGTCTCAAAAGAAACTTTATTACCGCTCTTGAACACGACACTTTTTATTCACCTGGGTTGGGAAATCTTTTACCTCACAGTTGACCAAACCACTTTGAAAGTCTTTAACCGGGTTCCGGGGATTAACTTTGAGTTATTCGTCACCAAGCCATCTGTCGTGTCGTTATGTGTTCAAGAGGTCTGCAAGAAAAACTTTCATCTGCAAAATACTTGTCATCCATTTGACCATCCCTGAGTCAGTCCTTACAGCAACATTTCTTCAACTTGAACAATGATTTCGTGTTGTGGGCTTGCCTGCAACGGGTCGCTTTCTATCGACATCGACACATTATCTAGAAAGATGACTTAGGAATCGACAGTACCTTGAAGTCTGCATGCATCAATGGCAGGTTTCTCGCCTTTGACGTCAGTTTACATCATTGACTTTCGATCAAAGGATTCCGTGAAGTGTTCGACATCAAAACATCTATTCACATTTCACGGGTTGTGCTTGGTACTTTGAGAACCATTGACATTACTGGTGGTTTCTCTCACGCTTGTTAACAGTTTACATCATCGACTGGTAATCAAGTGGTTTCTAACATGTTCGACATCGAATCATTTAATCACATGGCTAGAATCGTACCAATTCGGGAAGTAGAAGTGAAGACCCTGGATCTAGTTTCTACCATCCAGGCTGCGAGGAGTTTTGTATTCATTATCTATGTAGACTAATCATAAACAGATGGCTGCGTCCATACTGTGTCTACAAAAGTCTATAAAAATGATGTACTGCAAGATCATTCCTGTATCAGAATAGTTAGTCCATTAGTTAAAGTTTTGAATCTGAGTATGGGAATGCCTACCTCAGTGATGATATAATCTTATCCATGTATTTTGTGTTGAAAATTGCAGGTTCCAACCAGGCCATCCACAAGACAATCCTTGAAATGATAAAGCGCTTCACCCTTCCTAGAATTACAAAACCCTACTCTATTCCAGGCTTCGCACTTTAGGGGGCAATCTGTTACACTAAAAAATGTCACCTTGACTACTTACAGTTAGTATGGCTCAAATCAACAGTCATGCTACCCTCTTAGGCAAGTCTTATGCCTCTGTTATCCATCTCAAACTCAAAGAAGAGAGAAAGTCTTGTAAAAACTATGTTTATCTCTGGGGTCGCAGGTTCTCTCTAGCCTTACCTGCGGGGACGCTGACCATGTTCACAAAATCTGCGTCCATGGACGCTCTGTATGTTAAGGGACAGGTGCGTCCCTCTGTAAAAGGCAAAATGCGCGAGTTTTATCTTGAAAAAGTTACTTGTGGTTACTTCTAGAACATTCTAGAGGTCGGTTTGATGAAATGGATGCGCCTCCAGTTGGTTCATGTATCTCTATTAAGAGGGAACTTATCCCATCAATAAGGGAGCTATCCCACCCAAAGAGGGGGATGATCCCATTGATAGTGGACCTGAATAACCTCTTTACAGCACTATAAATAAAGACATTGAGCCAGAGGGAGAAGAGGTTGGAGCTATACATTTTCTTTGGGTAAATGCTGCAGGATTTAGGTCTTCCATTAGAGCCTTTGTGAGGAGAGATTGTCTTCACTTGATTCTACTTGGGAGAGGGTGAGCTTTGTCAAAGTAGAGGAAAACCCTTGATGGACCCTGGGAGGAACTTGCACAACACCAAGGCCAGGTTGTAAGAGTTTCTTTGTTTCGTTATTAATACAAACTGGTTTATTTTTCTCAATAGCTTGTGTTAATGAGTTATTTCATGTGTTCCTTGGTCTGCATGTTGAATATATGTTTTATTATATGAAATGCAAGTGCTTGGTAATTGTTTGATTGTTTGTGGTTGCAGGAATTGACTTGAAGGAGGAGCTCATCCGGATCGTCAAGAACGGACTTCAACAACAGCGTTTTGGAATAAGGTAAGCCTAAACACTTGTAGTTTTCATGTTGTAAAAGGTGTATTTAGAGAAAGATCACTCCATTTTGTCTTGTTTGTCATTAGAATGTCTTAGACTTCTAGGAAGGTCAGTCGTGTCCGCACCCTTGACAAATTCCGTGTGACACCAGCACCTCCTCCAAGAATGCCTATGTTCTTCAAGGTATGAGCACTTTTATTATAAACTGAGTCTTCTACAGGAAGACACAGATTTTCTACAGGAAGGTGCGATTTTCTACTGGAAGGTGCAAGTTTCTACAGGAAGAGTTGTCTGTCTACAGGAAGCTCTGTACTTCTACAGGAGACTTCCTGTAGAAGCTCAGAACGAGCCAGAATGCGTTGCATGAGCAGATCTGATGACTACGGGTTGGTGTGGACGCATGCAAGCCTCTTTTGGGCCCATGCACGACGCTGATACCTTGCTCCACCATCCTCGTCACCATGCAACTAAGATCCCTGCACCAGCAAACCAGATCAATGAGTTCTCGTGGAAAAATCAGTTGTCATAGAAAAATGAACACCGAGAGCTCATACCATGTCCATGACGAGCATCAGAAGCTTCGGGAGCGCGACTAGCAGGTCATCTACAGGAACAGTAGTTATGACTGTCCTACAGGATCAGCAGTTAAACTTTAGTTGGACAGCCGAGCTCCTAAAATCAAGGACACCTGTTGGATGATCGTTTTTGCATAAATACTGAGGCCGTAGCATTGTAGAGAAGCTTTTTGAACCTTGGCATTACTCTTGTAATTTGGAAGTACGAGTATATGTAAAGAATTTTGCAAAGGAATAGAATTGCTAGCAGAAGCCTCGTGCATATCACTGTCCAAATATTTAAAGAAATCAAAGGTGCAAATCATGAAGAAATGGTTATACCTCGACTTGTGTGCAGGTAGATTCAATGGGTGAATTGCAGAGGCGTTGTTGAGGTAATCACTTTTGTTAGCATATCCAGATTTATAGTGGATTCCTTGCGCTGTTCTGATATGTTAGAAAGTGCAGTTCTAATAAATTTTCGCTATGGCATTATTTAGTCAGAGCTTTATATTGGAATCCGAATTTGTTCTGAGTTGAATGTAAAATGTGGGCGCACTTGTTTGATTGGTCCTTGAATCTGATATTGGAGGCGCATATACAAGGACTGATGTAATTGGGCTGACGTGGCCTGCCCCAACTTTGTCTCTTCTGCTTTTTGACCTTATTTCTCTTGCTGACAGGATGGGGGAGTCAGCTTTTTCTTCAGCCTCCTTTTCCTCAGCCACCGCTTCCTTGTCTTCAGTGCTGGAGGAGCCACTATCTTCGATCAACATTTTAATGTCCCCATCTCGTGTTAGATTCCTAAATGACTCTCAGGAGAGGGGAACTTTATACAAGTGCAGTGCATCCTCCACAAGCAATTTTATTAACCCATGATGGGCTATCTGATCAGGGATGCCCTGTCTTAGCTTTGTAGCAAACTCCATTAGGGACTGCAGGAGATAATAAGGGATGCTTAGTTTTTGCTCTACAGGAAGGTCAATTCCGTGCCTTAACTCAGTGAGGAGCCGGAAGTGATATGCATACACGATACTGAACCGGCCTTCACAAGTAATATATTTCATGATTTGCAAACTGACTTCGTTCCATGGTGGTGACAGGCTGGTCCTCCTCACCCCGTTTTTATCCTCAGAGAATTCTTCCTCAGGTGTGAGAAACTCCTTCTTTGCTTGCTGGCTCCACTTCTGCTCTTCTTTATCCCACGGCAGACCCATGGGCAGTTCTGTGATTCGACTTATATGCTCTGGGGTGAGTTGGAGGCTGAGACCTCTGAAGCTTACCGTGGCCAGTGTCAGGGATTTAGGCTTCAAGGCCTGCAAGAATTCCTCGGCTACTTCATCATCGTAGCCTTGTAGCTTATCGTCATTTCGTAGCAGCTAGTTAGTCAATTTGGTTTTTGCTCTTTGTAAGCCAGTTTTGGCATGACATTAGACTTTTGATTATGAATAAAAGCAAGCAGTTTTGGATCAGATTTTAAGTTTTTAAAGGAGCCTAAAGCTCTCGGGGTTGGGCCCAACCTGAGCGCTCAGGCCTCCTTCCTTTGTATCAATATTGTTCCTTTAGCATTTCGTTTCCATTTTCCTTTACATGCATTTGAGTATAGCTGCTCATTTAGATTTCCTGTAGAAGTCAAACAGATTGGTTTTATCAGTTAGTATAGGCCAAGTTGAAACTCTCGTATTGCTATTGTAATTTTGGAGCACAGCTCAGTTTTCATTCCTTTTTGTAAGCCAATTTGGCATGATATCATATTATGAATAAAGAAGGCAGATTTTGATCTAGTTCCGAGTTTTTCTTAAGGAGACTATAGCTCTCAGGTTAGGGCCCAACCTGAGAGCCATAGATTCCCTCTGCTGTAGTGTTGTTTCCATTTCATTTCAGCACTTTGAGTTTTTCATTTGCACATGCAATTCGAATTACAGGTTGTTGAGTTGGTATTTTTCATGAGTTAGATAGGAATTGCTTATGGTGAATTTGTTTCCACTTGTTTAGTGTAGCAGAGGATAGATATAATCGATTGGAGCTCCAACAAAAAGGTTGTTAAGGCTCACTGCCGTCTAATGAGTGTTTGGAGTGATGGAGGAGTAATGGAATGGTAGGGGGAGATGTGTAAGGTAGGAATAAGGCTGGTGATGGCTTTAGAAGTGGAAGAATAGGATGGGAAGTGAGTGTAGGGAGGAGGATGGAAGGTAAAGGGCTATGTCAACGAAAGGGCTAGAGCATGGAAGTACGTGAGGAGTGAAAGACTTTGGGAGATAACAGAGCGGAGAAGGGGTCAAAGAGATGTCTGCATGCGTGATCAAGATGGAGGATGAAGTGATGGAACAAGAGAGAGCAGTGTAAGTGAAACAAATGCTTATGACTGTCACTCAACCAAAAATGCATTAACCTAAACTACATGTGCTTGTAAATTCAATGAGCAACAATCTAAACGCGAAGGAGAATGTGCATGAAGCTGTGGTAAGGGAGTGTGGTGCAGGTGTGAATCATGTGGAAGCATCTAACATAACGTGACTGCTCTTGGGCTTCCTGTAGAAGCCTGCTCCTTACTGATCTTCGGGCTTCCTGTAGAAGCCTTTGTCTTTGTTTTCGGGCTTCCTGTAGAAGCCTGTTTTTGTGTTTTCGGGCTTCCTGTAGAAGCCTGTGCTTACGTTCCTCCAGATGCAACTTTTGCCACCTTTTCTTGCTTGGCTGCATGGATTTTGCTTTTGGCTTTGACTGCAGGAGCTGACGAGGTGCTTGGGCTGGCAGGGACCACCTCAGTTTTGACTGCCCTGCTTTTCAACCTCTGTTCCCTTGCTGACAGGATGGGGGTGTCCTCTTTTGCTCTGTCATCCTTTCCCTCCTCCTTCTCCTTTCGTTCTTTCTTCTGTGTTGGAGTCGGGACCTTTTTTCTTTTCCTTTTCTTACTCTTGGCTACGGGCTCTTCTTCTTCACCGCTAGAGGACCCCATTTCTTCAAGCAACATTTTTATGTGCCCTTCTCTTGTTAAGTTCCTAAATGATTCCCATGCGAGGGGGACTTTATATGAGTGGAGAGCATCCTCCACAAGCAATTTTATCAACCCATGATGGGCTATCTGATCGGGGATTCCGTCCTTGAGCTTTGTAGAGCATTCCATCAAGGACTGCAGTAAAAAGTAAGGAATGCTCAGCCTCTGTGCTGTAGGGAGGTCAATCTGGTCTCTTAGTTCATTGAGCAGCCTGAAGTGATACGCATATATGATGCTGTAACGACCCTCACAGGTGATATATTCATAATTTGCAAACTGACTTCGTTCCACGGTGGCAACAGGCTGGTCCTTTTCACCCCATTTTTGTCCTCTGTGAATGATTCTTCAGGTGGGAAGAACTCCTTCTTTGCTTGCTGGCTCTGCTTCCGCTCTTCTTTATCCCACGGCAGACCCATGGGCAGTTCTGTGATTCGACTTATATGCTCTGGGGTGAGTTGGAGGCTGAGACCTCTGAAGCTTACCGTGGCCAGTGTCAGGGATTTAGGCTTCAAGGCCTGCAAGAATTCCTCGGCTACTTCATCATCGTAGCCTTGTAGCTTATCACAAAAAGGCATCCATTGTGCCCTGGTAAAGAGATCTACCACTGCTGGATTTCTCCTTAATTTGGCGGAATCTGTGGGTTCTCGCCTGATAAATCCACCCGGTATGATGCACAATTTTCTTAACCGGAGGTGGTGATGGTGGAAGAGAGTTTAGTTTCAGTGACAGAGTGCAGAACAATGCGTATAACCCACAAAAATTTTCCAACACAGTATAACCACGCAACAATCCTGTAGAATTGTAGTATGGGCACACAGACAGCAATTGATCTACTTTCTCCTTTACCCTGACAGTAACTGACAATCCTACCACCTTAAATGAGCAATTGCATGAGAGGTCCAGTGTTACCTCGTTACTCGGCCACCTTTTTTTCGTGAACACCCGCGTTCCTGTAGAAGACTGCGTCCTGTAGGACTGCGTTCCTGTAGAAACTGTTCCTGTAGGAGCAGTGTGCAAACTTCGGGGAGGACTGCAATTGGACTGCGGTTGAGGTGCACTTCGCTGGTGTTCAGTCGGCCGAAAGCTTGGCATATCAACATGCAGAGGTATTCAAAAGAGTTACTCACGTTCTGAAGTGGAGGTGGATGGATATACAGGCACAATCTAGCCGATTAGATTTTGAATCGGCGCAGCTCGTGGCGAGGAGGGTGAGCTGTCCCCGCCGGACCGTTGGGTGACGTCGCCCATCATCCGCCTGCACATTCCCACAGATCTGCCGCCGCCCTTTTCGGTTAAACTCATTTTTTTGGTTGACGGGACTGATCTTCACGTGCGTGTTGTGTGTTTCCTCTGTCGCGGCTACCACCCCATCATCTGACTATCACTTCACTAGCCAACGTGGCCAGTCAACTGGCCTTATAGCCGCTCAACCATTCATTTCTACGCCATGCAAACAAATCAAAGTAATACTCATGCGATTTGATGGAAGGAAGGATTAGAACACTTACCTGCGTGCGTCTGCACATGATTTTCAGATTTTTGGACGACGGATCTACCAGCTGCATGTGGCTTACACAGTCCCGGAGGCTCGTGGTTACAGGATGTTGGCGCTGTAGTGGACGCTCTGGTTTTATGCGCCCGCGTGTTGCTTGCAGATGGCTGGTCAATGAATGGCATCCACTGCTGCAGGTTTGACTGCTATAGGATTCCCGCAGGGGTCTTGCAACAGTCTCACCTCCTCGGGTGCATGCTACTTGATAATGGAGATGACCTACTAATCGCGCTCCCGACGAGTCTGATGCTCGTCATGGACATGGTATGAGCTCTCAGTGTTCATTTTTCTCTGACAATTGATTTTTCCACGAGAACTCATTGATCTGGTTTGCTGGTGCAGGGATCTTAGTTGCATGGCGCCGTTGCCGGGGAAGCGTCAGAGTATTAGTAATTGTTGCTTTTCTTCTACTTCCATACTCTTACTTCTGCTCAGTAGTTTATTTCATTTCCATTTTGCAAAAGTAGCTTAGCATTTCCTGCTTTCCTAGATTAGCATTTCCTACTTTCCTAGATTAGCATTTCCTGCTTTCATAGATTAATATCTCTTGCTTTCCTAGAGTAATTTTTCTTTCTTGCCAAGGCTCTCTCAGCTTCTTCTTTCTTCTGCTGGATCCTGAATGTGTCCTAGCTGCATGGCAATGGTCTGTCTCACCTCACTCTTAAGATCTTCTAATTGGTTTGTAAACACATGTTTGGAGAAAGGGACACCAGTGGAGAGGAGATTTCCTCTACCTAGTTTTCTAGCTGCCCTGGAATGATTTCGAAACACAGTCTTGATGTCCTCATAAGGTAGTTGGTAAATGTCCCCCCCAGCTAACATGTGAAGGGTGTCTAAGAGATCTTCAGGGACCCCTCGGAGGAGAACCAACTTGAGGGATTCAGGGTCAAGTGTGCACCTGGCCCGTTTATAGCTAAGTTGGAACCTCTCCTCGTAATCCTCTAAAGACTCATCATTCCCCATGGTCATTCGAAAGATCTCTCCCTTGGTTTCCTTGGACCTACAATAATCCCTATACTTGGTATTGAAGGCTTGCTGCATCTGAGCCCAAGTAGCTATGCTATTCCCAGGTAATCCCATGAACCAGCGTAGGGCTGCATCCTTAAGAGTGGAAGGGAAAATCTTCAGCTTTTGCTCATCTTCAGTATAGTCATAGGTTCTACAAAGGACAACAAACTCAAACAAGAAGGTATCAGGATCCTCAGTGGTCAGTCCATGGAAGTGAGGCAAGGCGGAGGGGCTAATGTTTTTCATTTTCATATCTCCATTTGTCTCTCGGGGTTGGGCCCAACCTGAGAGCTCAGGCCTCCTTCCTTTGTATCAATATTGTTCCTTTAGAATTTCGTTTCCATTTTCCTTTACATGCATTTGAGTATAGCTGCTGATTTAGATTTCCTGTAGAAGTCAAACATATTGGTTTTATCAGTTAGAACTGTTGTAGTTGTTTGGAAGTAGGCTGAGGCATTACTTAGATCCATTCATGCACTTTCATATTTAGCATTGCTTCTTCATTCCACTGCCATGCATGAGTTTCCTTCACAATTTATATTGTTGTTCATTGATTTTATGTCACGGGTAGCTCAGGTTGAAGCATTCTTGTTTTGGTGACACTCACAAGCAATTTGTTTCATCTACACTGCTTTCTCTCGTCCATCACTTTGTCCTCCACCTTGATCACACCTACAAACACATCTTTGACCTCTGCTCCGCTCTGTCATCTCCCAAAGTCTTTCACTCCTCACGTACTTCCATTCTCTAGCCCTTTCGTTGACCTAGCCCTCTAGTTTCCAACCTATTCCCTACACTCACTTCCCATCCTATTCTTTCACTTATAAAGCCATCACCAGCCTTATTCCTACCTTACACATCTCCCCCTACCATTTCATCACTCCTCCATCATGCCAAACACTCACGGTAGGTCATCCTGTAGCCATTTGTAGACATCCTGTAGAAAACAAAGTATCCTGTAGGATCCTCTGCAGGCATCCTGTAGGAGGCCACTCTCTCGGTTGCTGAGAATTTGAATGCTAGGAACCTCTGTGGATGGATGCTAAGGATCCCTAGGGACCTCTCCTAGCCTCCCCAACCTGTCCCACACTTTCCTTCCTTCTCCATCCCATCTGCACAACCAAACCCTAGTTAGCACAAGATCACAATCATTCCACACACTTAAAGGAAAAATACAAAAACATAACTTTCATGATGCAAGTAGTTTAGATCCATGCATTTTCACTTATTAGAGGTAATGACAGCATTGGTAGAAGTTGCATTTACATTCTTTGCATTGTAGAGGTTAGACTAGTCAAATTAGGGTTTCCTAGGTTTACATGCTTTGATTTGCTTTCAGTTCATTTTTGTCAAGTAAAGTAGCTTTCCTTTGAGATTAGCTTTCGTCCATCAATTAGCAAGCTTCTTCTGAGAGCCTATAGAAGTTGGCTTGAGCCCTAGCGGACTTGTGCCAGCTAACCAAGTGACAGCTGCGACAAGAGCTAGTACTTGTGCATATAGCACCGTCGCTTCCAAGTTTGTACGAACTACAGGGTTGATAAAATTAAGAGACAGGAAGCCCCATGATGTTGGAGAAACGGGGTCCTCTAGTGGTGAAGAAGAAGAGCTCGTAGCCAAGAGTAAGAAAAGGAAAAGCAAAAAGGTCTCGACTCCAACACAGAAGAAAGAACGAAAGGAGAAGGAGGAGGGAAAGGATGACAGAGCAAAAGAGGACACCCCCATCCTGTCAGCAAGGGAACAAAGGTTGAAAACCAGGGCAGTCAAAGCCAAAAGCAAAATCCATGTAGCCAAGCAAGAAAAGGTGGCGAAAGTTGCATCTGCAGGAACGCAAGCACAGGCTTCTACAGGAAGCCCGAAAACACAAAAAAAGGCTTCTACAGGAAGCCCGAAAACAAAGACAAAGGCTTCTACAGGAAGCCCAAAGATCAGTAAGGAGCAGGCTTCTACAGGAAGCCCAAGAGCAACAACCAAGGCTTCTACAGGAAGCCCGAAAATCATTGGAAGACAGGCTTCTACAGGAGGCCCAAAAACGGAGAAAGAGGCTTCTACAGGAAGCCCGAAGACAGAGACAGGGGCTTCTACAAGAAGCCCGAGATTGGAAAGAGGGGCTTCTACAAGAGGCCCGAAGGTCATTGAGAAACATCCTCCTATAGAGAGTCTGAAGACAAAGAAAGAATCTTCTACAGGAAGCCCGGAAGCGGGCAAAGCAGGGTCTTCCATAGGAAGCCCGAAATCTAAAAAGGAGAGGCCCTCTACAAGGAGCTCCGAGAGAGCAAAACGCAAGAAAGAGAAGGCTGGCATTCTTGAGAAGGAGGCAGCAATGGTGCTGGCTGCCCTCAGCACACCTCCAAAACCGAAAGAGAAAAGGGAGAGGGAGACCCCTCTACCAGCTGAAGCCAGGAGAAGCAAGAGGATGACCACGGGCAAGCCACAACCTCCACCCAGCAGCCAAACCACTTCAGGGGATGTCCCTACTTCACCCAGTGCAAGGACCCCCTATAAAACATCAGCCACCCCCGAAAAGGGGAGCCCAAAAATAACTTCCTGTACATGAAAGATAGGCCAGTCGCCTTCCAAAGCCCGACTCAAGGAAATAGAAAAGGGGAAGGAAACATCACCCTCATCACCACCAGGGGCAGAGAAGGCAGGGCCATCAAAAGCAGAAAAGAAAGAGCCTTTTCCGGTCCCGAGTCCTCGGCCAAGGATAAGGAGCAAGAGCAAGGTTTCTCAAGGATGAGCAAATGGTTCAGCTGGGGGGTGATGATGAGCCCCAATTTTGGTACAATTTGGGCTCATTTTGGCCTATTCTACTTGCTCAAACCATTCATTTTTTATTGCTTATGCATGCATTTCTTAGTTTATTCATGTTGTTTGTAGGAAGAAGGGTAGGCACTCTCTCTACGTGACTAATGCATTATGATTCCAGGTTTTGACATTAAAAGGGAGCAAAAACAACGAAAAAGGAGATAAGGAGACAACGAGGTGGCACTGCGGGTTTTAGGAGAGGTTGTCCACGGTTCTAGGGACATCCCTCGTGATTCCCACCAAGAACTCCGAGATCTAATCCATCTCCCCTCCGAGCTTAAAAGCAGCCAGCTGTTCTACAGGAACAGCAGTTATAAACTGCTCTACAAGAACAACAATTATGACCGTCCTACAGGATCAACAGTTAAACTCTAGTTGGACAGCCGAGCTCCTAAAATCAAGGACACTTGTTGGATCATCATTTTTGTATAAGTATGGAGGTCTTAGCCTTAGATAGGTTTTTGAAACTCTCGTATTCTATTGTAATTTTGGAGCACAGCTCAGTTTTCGTTCCTTTTTGTAAGCCAATTTGGCATGATATCAAATTATGAATAAAGGAGGCAGATTCTGATCTAGTTTTGAGTTTTTCTTAAGGAGACTATAGCTCTCAGGTTAGGGCCCAACCTGAGAGCCATAGATCCCCTCTGCTGTAGTGTTGTTTCCATTTCATTTCAGCACTTTGATCTTTTCATTTGCAAATGCAATTCGAATTACAGGTTGTTGAGTTGGTTTTTTTCATGAGTTAGATAGGAATTGCTTATGGTGAATTTGTTTCCACTTGCTTAGTGTAGCAGAGGATAGATATAATCGATTGGAGCTCCAACAAAAAGGTTGTTAAGGCTCACTGCCGTCTCATCTGGGATTGGAGTGAAGTCCATGACTAACCACCAAAAATACACATTTCTTTATTCCATGGTTGCTGCAAACACAGTCACGTTATGTTAGATGCTTCCACATGATTCACACCTGCACCACACTCCCTTACCACAGCTTCATGCACATTCTCCTTCGCGTTTAGATTGCTGCTCGTTGAATTTACAAGCACAGGTAGTTTAGGTTAATGCATTTTTGGTTGAGTGACAGTCATAAGCATTTGTTTCACTTACACTACTCTCTCTCGTTCCATCACTTCGTCCTCCATCTTGATCACGCATGCAGACATCTCTTTGACCCCTGCCCCGCTCTGTTATCTCCCAAAGTCTTTCACTCCTCACGTACTTCCATTCTCTAGCCCTTTCGTTGACATAGCCCTTTACCTCCCATCCTCCTCCCTACACTCACTTCCCATCCTATTCTTCCACTTCTAAAGCCATCACGAGCCTTATTCCTACCTTACACATCTCCCCCTACCATTCCATTACTCCTCCATCACTCCAAACACTCACGGTAGGTCATCCTGTAGCCATTTGTAGACATCTTGTAGAAAACAGAGTATCCTGTAGGATCCTCCACAGCCATCCTGTAGGAGGCCACTCTCTCGGTTGCTGAGCATCTGAATGCGAGGAACCTCTGTGGATGGATGCTAAGGATCCCTAGGGACCTCTCCTAGCCTCCCCAACCTATCCCACGCTTTCCTTCCTTCTCCATCCCATCTGCACAACCAAACCCTAGTTAGCAAAAAATCACCATCATTCCACACACTTAAGGAAAAATACAAAAACATAACTTTCATGATGCAAGTAGTTTAGATCCATGCATTTTCATTTATTAGAGGTAGTGATAGCATTGGTAGAAGTTGCATTTACATTCCTTGCATTGTAGAGGTCAGACTAGTTAAATTAGGGTTTCCTAGGTTTACATGCTTCGATTTGCTTTCAGTTCATTTTTGTCAAGTAAAGTAGCTTTCCTTTGAGATCAGATTTCGTCCATCAATTAGCAAGCTTCTTCTGAGAGCCCATAGAAGTTGGCTTGAGCCCTAGCGGACTTGTGCCAGCTGACCAAGTGACAGCTGTGACAAGAGCTAGTACTTGTGCATATAGCACCGTCGCTTCCAAGTTTGTACGAACTACCGGGTTGATAAAATGAGAGACAGGAAGCCCCAGGAGTTGTAGCATTATTTCTACAATACTGGAGCTCACCACCTTGCAGGGGTGTACGGGGTGTAAATGTTGATGAACAGGCAGTATATTATGCACCACTATGCTAGGATCAATGTCGGGCATTTCTTCGTAGGACCATGCAAAGACGTCACGAAATTCGTGAAAAATATTGGCATAGAGTTGAATCTCCTCCGGAGTACAAGTGACTCCAATGTGAAGATGTTCAACAATCCCTGGTTTCGTAGAGATGTCGATAGGTTGGGTTTGCGTGATGTTCGCCATATTTCCTTTAGAGGATACTTGATAAACTTGGATAGGTGTTTGAAGGGTTTGAAATGGGAGACAAGGAGCAAACCGCTAGAGACAAGTAAGCATATCTTGATGGACAGGGAGAAACGAGGGATGATGGTGAGAATCATGCCAAGGAGGTTCCTCGGGAGACATAGTCTCAATAATGGCTTCGTCAGAAGGGAATATTTATTTTAAAGGGTCCGAAGAAGTCTCATCTCCAAGCCATGAGGATCGAGCGAACGAGTCAGGAACCTTGCTCGAAGGAGTAGGTTCAAGAGAGGGAGCCGATGCAGCAATGATTTCGACGTAGTTGAGCTCGGCAGGACTCAACGGCATCTCATCACCCCAAGATTCTACTTGATTAGTGGGAGGGGGGATCCACAGATCAGAACGAACAGTAATCATATTGACAGAAGCAACGTTAGGAGGTGGGAGCGGAAAAACACCCATGAGGGCGGGATCTTTAAAAAGCCTGGCTCCCAGACTCTCATATGATTTGGAGGTATGCTCCAGAAAAGGGAAGTTGCCTTCAGAAGAGGAAGCGAAGAATGAAAGCTGGTCGACGGTAACAATCTTCCCTTGATGAGGGAAATGGATGATATGAAACAAAGACGAAGCTACAGCTTGCATTGCATATGTCCAGCGAAGTCCGAGAAGGAGGTTGTAGGTAAGATTAGCATCAACAACTTCAACTTCCATCTCGACCATCTTCCCTTCCAAAGAGATGGGAAAACGTTGGAGTATACCATAGGGACGGGATGCTCTTCCATCAAAAGCTTCCAAGGTTGTGGGAGACCGGCTCAGCGTTGGACAACCAATAGCTTTCCAACAGGCAACAGACATGATGCAAGTTGAAGCACCTTCATCAATGACTGTATGATGAATCGTTTTGGAATTAATAATAACCTGTATGAGGAATGCGATTTGGTGAAGCAGTCTCGGCGTATGGCTTTCCAAGTCAAAAGTAATCAAATCCGAGCTGGCCAAGTCTATGCCACCGATGGCCAATAGCAAGGACTTCCTCTGAGAAGGGCAACTCTGGAGGACTTCTAAAGCGGACATAGCCGACGGAGTTTGAGATAAGTCCTCAACAATACTGTAGTGCTGTGCAGCATGAGCATTTGGATTGTAAGAATATTTCTGGAGTACTCCTTTTGGAGGGGTCGAATAGGCATCTCAGTGCTAGGTCTCTCGATGTGGAGCGAGCCTGAACTGGACGGAGGATCACTAAAGGGGACCTCAGGCTCTTTCTCAGCAGATGACGGATATTCTTTTGTCTGAGTACTGATGTGGACAGGTATCGTTCCAGCCATAAATAATTGAGAGCCGAAGGAAGATAGAGGTTGAGAGGGGTCAGCCACCATTTGAGTTTGTTGAGAGGGAAAGGGTTCTTTGAGCACCGCAGGAGTCCCAGGAGCGCCTTTCAACAAACGACTAACTTCGGACCATCTAGGGCAGTCCTTGGTATAGTGATCATCATCAGAGATGAGACAAGGATACTTGGGTTTGCGCTCGGAACCTTCCTCGGCTGGAGGTTTAGGGGAGTCCTGTTTAGGTTGATCTGGCTTATTCTTCCCTCTTCCTTTCTTTTTTCCTTTCGAGGCTTTGTCTGCTGTGGGGGACTGGATGGCATTGACCTCTGAAGTAATATTCAAATTGGGTGTAGCATGAGAAGTGTGTTCATTCAAAGCATTTGATTTTTTCTTCCCAGGGTTCGCGAAATTTTTTTTCGAGGATGAGTTAACATAACCAATAATACCGTCAACAGTTGGTGTTGGCGGGGCTTTGGATGTTCCTGGTCTCGGGGCATCAGGAAAATAATCATACAATGTACCAGACTGGGAATAAACCAAGTCAAGGTACTGAGTGCGCATGATAGCTTCCTCTTCAGTGACACATGCTCCCATGGCAATGTCCCGTACTATTGGAGGAACGAACGAAGTCGTAAACCAGTCGGTAAGAAGTTGGTCGGGAATCCAAAACTTGATCATACATCGACGCCGTCTCCATTCATGGATATGATCAGAGATATACATAGCCATTGTCTGTCTTAAGGATGTCAGGAGGTGTGTACCCGTTTCATATCGAATGGGCAACTGAAAATGAGTGAGAAATTCCATAGCCAACAGGTTAAAATCCTGAAAGGATCTACGAGTGAGCTCAATATACCACTTAGCTGCAGAGCCAGTGAGAGTCCTTTGAAAAAGGCGAAGTCAAATCGAATCATCAAGCCACGAATTGGATGAACACCACAAGTGATAGGTCATGACATGAGCTTGAGGATCTTCATTAGCTTTACCATCGAATTTGGGACAATCACTGGGAATTTTCGTCGGAACCGAAGGCCAATACGGATTATGGAGAATGGGATCATTGGTCAGTTTGGACACATCCGGTAATTCTAAGGTTGCTAAGAAAGGTAACTGAGGATTGAAGGACATCTAGGGCTACGGGTAAGATGGAGCACCAGGGTTCCAACCAAATGGTGGTTACCCCCATGGGCTTTGTCCGGACGGATTTGGCCCCATAGGGTTTTGTGCATAGGGATTCTGTCCATAGGGATTTTGGTTTTGCCCCCCAGCGTTCCATGGATTACCAAACTGTCCTGCAGGGGCACCAAACGGTTGCTGATAATTCTGATAAGGATTTGCCTGCAGTTGTTGATAATTTTGATATGGGGCAAACAAAGGTTGCCCTTGGGGTTGCTGGTAACCATAAGGCGGCTGGACTCTGAACTAAGCTTGAGAAACACGCTGAGTTTGATAGACTGGTTGGGGTTGAACACCAACTTGGATTTGAAAACCAGATGGGGCTTGGGGTCCAGCCTGGGGCATAAAACCGGGTTGAGCTTGCGAGACAACAACCATTTGAGTTCCTAGTTTAGCAGCGCCAGAAGGATGTCCTGTAGGTTGGGCTATCTGGCCGGAAGGATGACCTAGTTGATATTGAGGTTGGCCCACCTGCCCAGAAGGTTGTACTTACTGGGGGTGGAGTTGTTGGTGCACAACTGAGGGTTGTCCTGATGGACCAGATGGCCGAGTGGGGTGGGCAGTTGGTTGGCCTGATTGGATTTGAGGCTAGCCGACTTGCCCAGGTGCTTGACTATACTGGATGGTGGGTTGACCATATAGTTGACCAGCTTGTCCAGATGTTGGACCATACTGGACATTAGGTTGGTTTGGGTGAACATACGATTGACCAATTTGTCTAGTAGGATAACCTTGCTGGATACTAGGCTGGCCTTGTTGAACAGAAGATTGACCTGAGTTACCAGAAGGTTGAGCATAAGAGGTGAAAGACGGACCACCAGAGGCCAAATGTTGTCCCTGAAAGGGTTTTCCTTGTTAGATCCCAGGTTGCCCTGTGTAAGACTGTTGGTCTTGATTAGGTGGTCCTTGGGATTGCGCAAATGATACTTGGCCACCATGATTAGAGGTGGGGCCCCAATCAATTGACAACATGACAGAAATCTCAACAGTCGGTTGAGACGAAAAAGGCCTACCAAGATGTCGTAAATACTGGTCGTATGGCCCCTCTATAGGATCAACGACTCCGAATATAGAGGCCGAAGGACCACTGAAAACGGGAGTCGAAGAAGCTACACATACCGTTGGAATAGTTGGGATTGAGGTAACAGATGTACTGCGACTTTGTGGAGTAAAAGGCTCCATGGTGGGAAAGGCGAGTTGTGACCAAATAGAACTCGTGGAGGGAGTCCTAGAAGACATAACATCCTTTAATGCTTTATAGCCTAGAGGTAGTCTCCCAGTAGTAGGGGTGCTACTAACAGGTATAGGTTCCATTGCGGTGGGAATTTCACCGCTCGTCGCAACAGATTCTTCAGTCGAAGTAGGAGATACTTCCTCGATATTGGAAGAAAATAGTGGGGCCAAAACATGAGGGGAAGTGTATTCCCAAAAATGGATACCGTCTTCATAAGGTTCCCAAACGGGGTTCCAATGAAATTCGTAAGTCTCGTCACCTGGAGCACGAGAATTAATCGGTTGTATACTCATAATAACATGAAGAGTATCACTCACAACCGGTATCTCGGCAAAGGATGAAGACGAAATTGGTAATTCCTCCAAGATGAAAACTTCACAAAATCCTAGGGAAGCTAACGAGAAAGGGCCCTACTCAAACTAACGCAAACAAGATCTAACCGGGTAAATGTGAATCGCGGCCGAATAAATTTTAAGACAAAGGAACTAAACTTGACCTTTTTCATGTTTTAAGAGTCGAGAAAAGGACAAAAAGATGACTCTAGTCTCCTTCAAATGTTTAGTGAGTCCGAAGTGACAAATGCTCAGGTGAGCCTTTTCTTTTAGGGAGTCCAAAAAGGATCAAAAGTGACTACTCTGGAGAAACTAGGCAAAGGGTTTACCAAAAAATCCATAAAACTGTATATACACCTTGGCAATCATATGAAAACCAAGGTCTTCGCGTACGAAAGTCAATCTTCCTAAATGTTGTGTTCAATGCATTAGGGTTTGTAAGTCGGCAGACACAGCTTCCTGTGGATAAAGGACGATAACCTAGTGGGGTCTCCACATATACTCGACGATACGTGGGAGCACAAATCCATGCTAGAACACTATCGAGTCACAAAAGGAGGAATCACCCAACCATGATGTGAAAAAATAGTGACTAGGTTTAACGACGCCGGAACACGTCTCTAGCCTAGACCTCTAGATGTATGTGTTAAGTTCCAATGCATTTTTAGATTCATTCAGTTCATTTTACGGTTGATCTTTGATTAGGTTTCAGTTTCCAGGTCCTACAGTATGTAATCTCTCACAATTTCCTAAATGCAAGCTATATGCCAAAATATATCATTTCATTCGATGAATGCTAACTACGAGAGAGTTGAGATCTTTCAATCAAACAAAATGATCATAAAACAATCAACAATGACTCTAATGTAGCTAATGGCAATAAACGAAACTTTTTTTTTTTTTTAAATGACTAATCGCTAATAACAATGAAAATCTCTAATTTCCATTAACTAATGCAATGCAAAAGGGATTGTTCATTTTCTTTTCGATGGCAAAATGCACTAAACAAATTTTGAGAGATAATAACAAAGAGTAAAAAGACAAATTTCACTCAATGAAAACACAATCAAGTCTGAAACACCAAGACAATCTTTCAAACCAAGAAAAATCACAAAGACCTCAATGAGCTATGTAATCTAAGCCCAAACGAAGACAAGCGAGATCCAAACGAAAAGAGGTAAAATTGTTTGAAGAAAACAATAAAAAGTTTTGACAACTACTAGACAAGTGCAAAAGGTAGCCAAGAAGTCGACTGGACAATCAAAGAACCAAAAACTCCCACAGAAGGCTCGATGCACAAAGCCACTAGATGCTCTAGGGCTGGAATATGAAATCGATGGAAAGAGGCAAACACCCGAAGGATGAAGGTCAAAAACTAGTCAAACAAAGCTCTGACACACTCCAGTAGTTGAAAACAATGTGACAGGACAGAAATCCAAGCTCAGAAGGCTTCCAAACAAGCAAACTGGAAAAGTTCATAGGCCTGGTGCAACTTTCAGTCTGTAACTCGTGCTTTTAAGGGATTAGCGCGAGTTGCTTTTGTGAAACATGCACCCACTGGCGCGACTGTCAGGGAAAAAACCGCGCTAATCAAGTTTGCTAGCTTAAAACTAAAAACAAGCAGTCCACGGCTTGATCAACAGTATCCAGACAGACCAGGAAGCAAGAGACAACTTAAAAATTCAACCCAAAAAGCTTATCTAAGCAAGAAAAACAAGAGAAAACCAAGGTACAAGACAAACTCCAAGCTATTTGGTTCGTAAACCAAACAGGAGATTGACTGAAGTGGCGTTGATCTACTTCGCTAATGTAGAGCAGTAGCGTTTGGAAGGCTACCTGGCTGTACTTCAGGCTCCGTCCAAATTTTACGAATCAAACAACAAATAGCTTCCCCAGTAGAGTCACCAAATTGTTGGAGAGGTAAATCCCCTCTGCGGACAGAGGCGATCCCCACTAGCCCAAAATGGGTCTAGCAACAATCAAACAATGCTATCACGCAAGTTCCTAATTGCAAATTAAAGGTGGATTATGAGAGCCTACTTGGATTCCAACGCTCGTGTTGTAGAAGAGTTGACACTTCTGTTCCTTTGCTCTGGCCGGTCACGATCCTCACGATCTCCGTGAATGGACACCTGCACATGCAAAGAACGACACGAATACAAGCATAAAATCCAATAGATGCAATTATATATCGGTCAGAAAAGATATAACTCCAACATCATCACAATGAACAACAAGAACGGAACCATAATGATAGTCATCTATTATTGATAATCAACAAAGGAGAATACAACCATAATTCTGACGTCAAATCCTCCTTTGGCTGGATGATCAGCTACATATGCCTTGCAAAGCTTGTTGGGATTGGGAACAAGCCTCTCTCTCTTTGATTATGAATGCAAAAAAGACTCTTACAGCAATCTCTCAGACTTTTGATAGTATAATTCTCCCTATGCTCCAAAACTCGCTTGTCAAATGCAACAGAACAAGCTTTTATAGATGGAGGAGGAGGAAGAGATACAATGAATCCAGACATCCATGGGATTGACATTATCCTCGAAAACCTATTATGGATAGAGGAAAAGGAGATACGATGAATCTGGACATCCATGAGATTGGCATTATCCTTAAAAAGCTTCATGAGTCGAAAGGGAAAAACTTTCGGGTGTGCGTTTGTTAAAAAGCTTTTCCAAACTTGGTTGGCATGAGTATAACTCTGAGACAGAGTTCCAACTGGCACGCCCTCTTTCGAGGATTTCCCCCATTGGCGCGGGTAATGCACTGTGGATCCGCGCTAATGGAAAAAGGGGACTTTTTAAGGATATTCTGCAGGAGATGTCTTCAAGGCATATGAAGTCCATACTTAGGGGAACATAATGCAAGTGTTTTTAAGTTATGTCACTTCTCACAGGTCCCGGAATGAGTCGTCCAAAGTTTGGGAAAGGGGTATCAGGGACGGTGACAAATGGTGACAAATTACTGTGTAACACTCAGAACAACTAATATGCGGGGGGCCGGGAGAATGCCTTAGAATACCAGATGGATTTCCTAGGCCAATCTCCCTCTCTCCCAAATTGAAGACCAGATGGAAGGCGGAATTGAGGAACAAAGGGATGCAGGCAGTAAGAGGATTGCTCAGACTCATTCCATGAGAGTCGACGCCCAGGATAGGGAAAACAAAATAACAAACCCACCCGAGAATCTTCAAACTCAGACCCAGAGCCCTCCCATGGAAGGAAATGTTCCAGAGGAGCTGTCCTTGAAGGGCCAGCCAGAGCTTCCTTGTCGAAGGCTCAGAAACTTCGAAGAGAACCATAATTCGAACAGAGGCAATGGGATGATCCCAAACAAGAAATTCGCAAGGAATGAGCTTGAGCGCAGGGCATTGCCCCGACTTAAACTTTCCCAACCTGCCACAAACAACCACCTTCATAACTTCTTCATTGATTAACGTCGTCATCTTGTGCAAGTAGCAGCGTGTGGAGGGAGGATCCGTTGCAGTGGGCAGAGAGAATGAGCCCAGATCACCTGATGGGGAGATGGTATACACCGGCTCGCGTGCATGCCAGACATAGCTCCTATTGTCGGTATTTAACATCTTGTACTGGGTGGGCAGGTGTCAAGCCGCCTCGCCCCACCCGAGTCCTATCAAGTTTAAAACCATTTCAATCACCCGCATCCGAGGTAAAAATTCTCAATATTATGTAGTTTAAAGTTTCACATTTACTTACTCTAATCTATGTTTTCATGAGTAAAAACAATTCGACATTGGTTGGCCAATGTAGCAGTTTAGGCTGCTTGCATTGAGTTTTTAGGTGGTTCATGCGTCCCATGGCTCGATGTTTAATTTTTGAAAACATATTGGCATCGATGTGGCCTACCACATTGTTTATCTACGGAAAAATTAATAGTTTCAGTGGAATTTAATTGTGTTAAATCATGTTAGAAATGTAAATATTTATTTTTCAAATTTTTAATAATTTGTAATTAAAAGTTTTAACATTTTGTAACTTTGACATTAGTTTAAAACAATTCAATATCCATTAGCCATTCTGCCCCAACATTCTTTAGTCTAAAACATTTCAGTGTTCGTTAGCCAATCTGCTGCATGATTTGAATGATTTTTATTTTTATTAAGCAATCTGCAGCATCAAATTTTATGATTTTAATGTTTTGTATATTTATTGCAACCTTAAATTATGTTTAAATTAATATTTTTAAATTCCCTTCAAGTATTGGTGGATTGGATGTCTTTTTTAATTTTATAAATTGTTTATAATATGAAGGTTTATAATATATCATTAGTTTTATTGGTGTTGTTTTATGATAAAGTATTATATTTATATATGAATTTTTGATGTAATGTTATGTAGTAAAAGTATTAAAGTTTTTTTCCCAAGAAAAAATCTCAATTTTCATTAAGATGTTGAAAATTACATGTTGTATATGCTTGAAAGCATATGTTGTAAGGGTGGATTTCCATTCTCTGTTTGATACTATAAAAAATGGCACTATCTCAGGTTGGGACACTGATAAGTTATAGATATGATATGCCTGTCAAATAAAAATAACAAAAATATATACATGAATAACTTAGAAAAACATGATCACAGTCATATCTCAGAAACCATAAAATGAGGGCTTGTCTGCCCCTAGGTGTTGGTGGTCATCATAAGGTCTATGGAAATATATGTAGAATTCATGTTCTGTGCCCCTGGATCATCCATATCCCCGCCGTTGGTGCGTGGCCTCCTTCAATAATTTGTCAGAATCATTGCGCTCCTTATATATGTGATGATAAGAGATAGCATTAAAATTATTTTTAATAAACTTTATATTAATATGATGGTTTTTCATGAAATAAGAATTAATTGGATCATGTAAATTTAATCTTCTTCAAATTTCATGAAAATAAATTGAATGTGGCTTAATATGAAAATATTGAATAAATGACAAGAGATAGCATTAAAATTACTTTTAGTAAACTTTATATTAATCTGATGGTTTTTCATTAAATAAGAATTAATTGGGTCATGTAAATCTAATCTTCTTCAAATTTCATGAAAATAAATTGAATGTCACATAATATGAGAATATTGAATAAATCATTTAAACATGGTAATGGTATTAAAATTAATACTAAAATCTATATTAGTTTATTAGTTTTATAAGAAGTATTTTTATTGTATTAGGATTAATATTATAAATTTATATATTAAAATCTTAATATCTAAACCCAATACTAAAATTCTAATATTAAAACTCAATATATTAAACATAATTAATATTTATATAATTATGATAATATTTATATAATTATGATAATAATTATAATTAATATTGATATTAAATTTTTAATTTTATATCAATTACATTTACTAATATAATTGTATATATATTTGATTTACAAATATCAACTATATTTATTAATATAATTGTGCTAATAAATATATTATAATAAACTATTACTTATTTTATTTTTATTTTTTATTAATTTTATCATATTTCTTTTTTATTATATTTATTTAAATTAATTTTAACATATTTATTTAACTTTCATTATTTACCAAATTGCTATATACATACATATTCATTTTGAAATATTTGCATAGGAGGATGGATGAATGGATATAAGCCGATTTGGTCTAGTTTGCAGGGATAGGTGAATGGATATAGGTCGACCTGGTCTAGTTTGCAGGGATCCCAATGTCCGATGACTACTATTGTAGGTAATTAAATGGACAAATTCCATGTAGGAAAATAATAGGTCACTCCAGGATGACTTTGGCAATTGTGTTATGAAACGTTAATAATACTATAGAAACTTGTGGTATGTTTTGATCTTTTCTAATTGTTTTCTAGTGAGCTGTAATTAATTTTTTTTTTCCATTAATTTGAGTTATATAATTTGTAACATAAGTGTTTTATTAAATTTAGTGAAATATTTTTGAATAGTATTTTTTAATTTTTTTAAATATAAAAATATAAAAATAAAAAATTTTAAATTATTTTTTTTTTTATATTTCCACTTTTATTTTATTTTTTACAAATTCTCAATATTACAAATTACATATAAATATTACAAATTAAATATATATATAAATGATATTTGAGTAAATCTCATCTCTTCTGTTTAAAAATTTATTTTGGAATAATTATTTTATTTTTTTTAAATATGAAAAAAAAATTCTAAATTATTTTTTATTTTTTATCTTTTTCAATTTCTCAACCTTACACATTACATATACTTATAATGTCATTCAAAATTATATCAAAAAGGTCAAAACTTCTTATTACGCCAAATAACTGTCTAGTGCAGTGAATCCTAGGTAAACAGCGTTATATGATTGTGAAGTGAATGCCATGTTAAGAGGCACAGTGGTGAGGCATCAATAGGGATGGAATTGGATTGGGCTGATGGGTGAGTAAAATATAATTTAAAAATTTGTAAAATTGTTAAGATTGTTTTTTTAAAATTAGGAGATGAATTTGGAAGGTGTGAAAATTGATCAAATTTGATTAGTGAGTCTTTTTTGAAATTTTAACCCTGGGCCTCATTCTTTCTAATTTTAATTTTTTTTTTTTTAAACTAACCGTGTCAAAAGGAGAACAAAAATTTAAAAAATGCAAAAGAAGTCGTTGGATGAGAAGACAAGTTGGGCCTCACCTGCTACTTTATCTACCATTTCAGAGATGGGTTGATTTAAGTGACTTTAAGAGTGAGAGAGATTCAGATGGGTTGATTTCAAAGACAATAAGAGTGAGAGAGATTCTAATTGTATTGTACGGCATGTTTCTTTTAATGAATAATTAGTAAATATAGTTGATATACGTTGATTGATGTCATTATCCAACTTTTATATGTCAATCAACTTAATATACACTAGTAAATGGGGTTGATACATGTTAATTGTCATCATTTTCCAAGTTTTATACCCCTATCAACATTTGAAAATAAGAAAGATATATCAACCATATTAAAAAATATGGTTGTGTTAGTAATAATATGGAAAAGCCAAATCTAATTCATTAATAAATAATAATTTTTTAAAATATAAAATTTATTTATAATTTTTAAATAATAAACAAGTGTAATATGCAACGTCAATACTTAGTACATGTCTTTTATGCAAAAAGTAATTCACAGCTAAATTAAAGTAAAAACAATAAGGTAGAAATATTTTCTTTATTAAAATCATTATTCAAATATCATAATACCAATAATTGAAACCATGTGAGAGATTTAAAGTTGGATTTGAGACATGATAAGTTTTAAGCTCCCCATTTTTGAATGGAGTAATATAGTGATTAATTAAAATAATTTTTTTTATGTTTTCAACTGTTGTGTCACATACCTAACCCATATACTAAACATATATAGAAACATTTTTTTTATGGTAAGGCTACAACTCCATTATCGTTATAACTCTTGGTATTAAATTACATTGCGACTGATATTGTTTATATATGTTATAATGTTTAAACCATATGTATTGCCCCTCTCCATATGTGAAACCCATATCGCATTGTCTAAGTGCTGCGACATTGGGCATATCGAGAAAGCTCTGACTGCCAGCTTCGCTGGCACCATCCGTAGTGGACATATGGTCACGGCAATAAATTTCGCCGGCTTGATCACGTGAAGGGGTGTGTGGTTCAAGGTGAAGAACTCCCGCTTGTTTTCTTTCGTGTTGCCGCCTCAACCGACGGTAGGGATGCTCTGGGTTGAATCGGAGGGTGGAGATGCCCCCTCGACTCCTCCTCTGTAAGTGATGCTATATAAGACTACCCCTTCCCGACTCTTCGGGCTTTCCGGCATAACTCAGTGATTCTGCGGCTCTCTGCTCCACCCCGCCACAGTTGGTGGGATTGTTCAACGATTCTGCGCCGAGTGAACTACTACCATCTCCGCCAGCGCGCTTCCTCATCGCCGAGCTTCTGCCCCTCTGTTTATAAATTTCCGAGATGACTTCAAGTGAGTGTTGCAGTTGCTAGCATATGGGTTTAGTTCCATAAAGTTTATCGCTTTCTCATTTCTTTGGTTTTTCCCTTAAGGAATTAGGACTAACGATTTTCTCTGTCATTTTATTGCTTGATGTAGATATCTGCGTCTGAGATTGAGTCGGGCAAGGAGGTCTTCCTCAAGGTTATAGAATGCTGACATTTACAACAGGTACGACCCTTCAGCTCTCTGCTTGTTGTGTGTATTCAATCCGGTTAAAAGTACCTTTGTTTTGTTCATCCATCTTTCGGCAGAGGGTTACCCCTGCGCCTGATCGAAGCCCCAACCTTACTCTTCCATGGTTGGACGCAGATGGCGATGAGAGGTTCTACATTGTCCTGCTCCAATTTGTCTTGGTTTCGTGATATGGGTTCTGAAGTAACCCTAACGCTTCCAACGGTTCTGGGTTGGAAAGCTTTCAGTTTATGAGACTGTAATTCCATCTTTGATGTATTGTAGTTAAAACTATATATTGTATTTAATCTTTGAATTAAACTTCGCACATGACTCTTCTGGTTATATATGTTGGGTTTCTAGGCCCATTTGTTCTGGAACAGGACTGTTATAGCCTTGCGGCCGTTTCTATTTGACTTCTATTCTATGTTTATATTCTCATATCAATTGCGAGTATCTTACTCTGTTTTAAAAGGGTTTATATGGATGTTGTAGTTCGAACGCTGCCAGATTTGCAATGTAGATCTCCGTTCTGGAATGTAATAACTGTTCTTCTGGTGTTAAGATAAGGGTTTACCTATGTTCTGGATCGCTTGTTTAATAGGTCTTTTGTGGCATGCCTGTAAGTGTTTATGCATGCATCTCGGTATAATAGATGTTTTGGTCGTCTCGACCTTGTGCCTTCTGTATGCAAGAGAATGTTTGGTTCTTTATGTTTCTACCAGTAAGTCTGGATGTTAAATCGATCTCCTAACTTGGTAAATACATATATATATTTCACTGCAACTCATTATATATATGCTTCACTGTCAATCGCTTCATATATATCATGGCACTTGTTATTTATATCACTGTTTCTTTTAAAGAGTTAGCTTTTTTGTATTAGTTTCGCTTTTAAAAGAGTTAGGTCCTTGTGTAACAGTTTAATGGCTGTTCGGTTCTCTTTTTAAATTACTTGAAAGATAACTCGTTAAGCTTGATTCCTGCTTTGAGTTTTTGTTTGGTTTACGGGATGTGCGGTCTTATTTGCAGGGATACGCCACCCATTCGGGTATTCGCCATGCACAAAATGACTACAGAGCTCATTCCATACCGTGGGAGCCTACCCGGCTCTCAGGGTTATGCTTTAATCTTCTTTCTTGTCCTCTTGTATTTCCTGAGCTCGATGCAATTTCCGAAAGATTCTATTCTAGTTTAATAAGTTTGGGTCATGGTTATTATCGTCATTCCACTCCGCTGTTCTAGTATTGATAGCTTCTGTTAGTATTGACAAAACCCCTCTTTCTTAAAAGAAATCTACCCATGAGAAATGGCTTTCTACCCTCCTGTTCACAGTCGGGGTTTAACATTTTCTCTGTTTTCTATATATGTTAACAATCGAGGTAGTAACCCCTACAGCCAGGTTACTGTTCCGCTCTGTTCTTACTTTTTCCGTTCCGGGTACAAATACTACAGTTTATTGTTTCCAAGTCATAATCATTGCAGACCTCTTAATGCAGCAATAATAACATTTGTTTTTTTTTTTTTTTTTGGTAAACAATGTCTTATATAACACACAGATAACTTCAGATGCGTTAAGGTTCAGTTTACTTACCTGGTCACCGCCAGTACTTTAATTCCTTAGTAAATCACCTGCAGATTCTATGCATAGCTTGTTAACCACCCATCCATGAGACCTGTCCTCCGGGACCAGGGTCTCCCCCCAAGCTTCCTCTTGCCGGATCACTATCCTCAGCAAGGCTGCACTTCGTGCTCGACTATCTGGTCCTTACCAGACTTAGTCTATTCGGGTTTTCTTTTTCCTCTTCTTTTTCTCTCTGCCTGTCTCTACAGCCCAGAGTTTTGCCAACCCCCTCCCTTTTCCCTGGAGACCCTTCCAGTTAGGGAAGGTGGTTACTTGCAGTTTTGATAACTGACTTTCTTTTTCCAATTCCCTTCCGGGAGTTGCCAATACTATCATAAGTATTTCTTTATTGCAATAATTATTCTCTTAGTGCACATATAAAATAGCAAGAAATACTACTAAGGTTTTTTTTTTTTTTTTAAAAGAAACAAACAATCTTCCATCGTTAACTTAATTCTGTCTTTTACTGCAGTAAGATTTAAATATTTACACTATTCCCGGGGCCATCACATCTCCCCCGCCTAATATTGGACATCGTCCCGATGTCTGATGTTCTCAAAAAGCCTCGGATACGCTTGCTTAAGAATTTCTTCATCTTCCCAAGTGGCCTCGTCAGGCCCATAGTGCTGCCACTGCACTTTAACTTGGGTAATAACTCGCTTCCACAACTGTACTTCTCTCTGGTTGAGAATGCTCAGCGGCTCGACCAGGACCTCTCCTTCCGGTTCGACCTACAACCATCAATAGTACCAGTCATTTACCTTCAAAACACATTCCAACTAGTTAATCTGAAATCAGTTCTTACCCGTATATCTTGCCATTTGATTACATGCTTAGGGTCGTAAACGTATTTTTTAAGCATGGAAACATGGAAGACATTATGAATTCTAATGTGGCTTGGCAGGGCGAGCTGGTAGGCTACCGGCCCGAATCTTGCCAAGATCTAGAAAGGTCCAAAATAGCGGGGTGCAAGTTTGGTGCAACCGCTCCATTGCAGGGTACTTTTCCTGGCTTCAATTCTTGCGTAAACATGGTTGCCGACCTGGTACTCTTTAAACCTTCTTTTTTTATCTGCGAAGCTCTTTTGGTGGTCTTGGGCAGTCTTTAAATTAGACCGCACTCTTTTTACCATGTCCTCCATTTCTTGGAGCATTTCTGGGCCCAATCTCAATTTGTCCTCTGGCCCACTCCAACTTGAGGGTGTACGGCATTTTTGTCCGTACAAGACCTCAAAGGGAGTCATTTTAAATGATGTGTGATATCCGTTGTTATAAGCGAATTCAACCAAATGTAAATATTCTTCCCATTGAGTCGGTTTCTGCATCACGCATGCTCTTAACATGTCTTCCACTATTTGGTTCACTTGTTCAGTCTGCCCATCGGTCTCGGGATGATAGGCTGTACTGAAATTCAACTGTGTACCCAGTTCGGTAAATAATGCTTTCCAAAATGCTGATGTGAATTTTACATCTCGATCGGAAATTATTGTCTTCGGAAGCCCATGCAGTCTAAACGCATTCTGCATAAAAATGTGTGCAATTTGCACAGCTCTATAGGTAGATTACACTGGTATAAAGTGCGCTACCTTACTCAATTTGTCTACTACGACCATGATAGAATCATTGTGCTTCTTTGTCCTAGGAAGCCCGGTTATGAAATCCATGGATATGATTTCCCATTTCCACTCTGGAATGGGCATAGGTTATAATAACCCTGCCGGGTGTAAATGTTCTGCTTTGATCTGCTGGCACTTCAAACACCACGCTAAATATTCAGCTACATTCTTTTTCATTCCAGGCCAATAGTATTCTTTCCGAAGTGCAGTAAGCATCTTCTGGTATCCGAGATGACCTGCGTAGTGGCTGATATGAAACTCATCCAAAACTAGATTTTTAAGACTGTCTTCGTTAGGTACATACAACCTCTTTTTATAGAGCAGCATCCCATCCTCATCTATCTCATACCCTTGTTGATTTTCTTCGCTAGAAAGTTGTAACTGCTGTTTTATTTGATGGTATTCAGCATCTTGATCTGCAGCTGTTTTTATCATTTCTTGGAAGGGATCCTTCCATTTCTGGGACGAAATTTCGTATAAACATTGTACCTTCCGACTCAGTGCGTCAGCCACGCGGTTTTCATTTCCTTTCAGATGCTTAATATCAAAGTCAAATCCACTTAAAAAGTCTTCCCAACGAGCTTGCCTTGAATTCAGGGTCGGCTGACTGAAATAGTTTGTCAAACTGTGATGATCGGTTAACAACAAAAATTTTCTTCCCAGAAGTTAATGCCGCCACATTTTCAGTGCATGTATGACAACTGCTAATTCTAAATCGTAGGCAGAATTTCTGCTCATGCTCCTTTAACCTTCTTGATTCATAGGTGATCACTTTCCCCTCCTACATTAACACACCACCCACACCTTCTCGGCTTGCATCGGTACATACCACGTAATCCTTATTAGGATCTGCTATACTCAAAAGGGGAGCAGAGGTGAGCAAACGCTTAAGTTGCTCAAAGCTTTGCTGACATTCTGAAGTCCAATTGAAAGCCCTTCCTTTCTTTTGCAAGGAGATAATAGGATAGGCTACTCTTGAGAAGCCCTCCACAAATCTCCTATAATAACCGGCCAATCCCATGAAAGACCTGATATCTGCCACATCCTTAGGTACGGGCCATTCCATTATGGTCCTTATTTTTTCAGGATCTACTGCAATCCCTTCCTTTGTGATTACATGACCCAAGTACTGTATTTCGTCTTTGAAGAAATCGCACTTGCTGAATTTAGCATACAGTTGGTGCTCTCGTAGAGTTTGCAGTACCGACCTGAGATGTTCCTCATGCTCCTCCTTAGTACGGGAGTAAATCAGAATATCATCGATAAATATCAGTACAAATTTATCCAGAAATTTATGGAATACACTATTCATTAAACACATGAAAGTGGCAGGTGCGTTAGTCAGTCCGAAAGGTAGCACTACAAACTCGTAGTGTCCATATCGTGTTCTGAAAGCGGTTTTTGCAATGTCCTCCTCCTTGATTCTAATCTGATGGTAACTTGATCACAAGTCGATCTTAGAAAACACTGTGGCACCCTTGACTTGATCAAAAAGCTCATCAATCCGAGGTAGGGGATATTTGTTTTTTATCGTGAGCTTGTTTAGCTCTCGGTAATCTATACACATTCGAAGGGTTCCATCTTTCTTCCTGAAAAATAACACCGGGGCTCCCAGTGGAGATACACTGGGTCGGATATAATTTTTGTCCAGTAATTCCTTTAGCTGCATCTTTCACTCAGTCAAATCGGGTACACTCATTCTGTCAGGTGCTCGTGATAATGGTGCTGCCCCTGGAACCAATTCAATTGTGAAGTCTATATCCCTTTTTGGGGGTAGCCCAGGTATCTCTTCTGGAAATACATCTGAAAATTCCTTTATCACCGGAAGGTTGTCCAGTGTAACCGTTTTTTCCTTGGAATCTGCATATCCTACCTGAATGGCGTAAATCTGGCATCCTTTTCTGATACACCTAGCTAGCTATGATGCAGTGATTGGTCGGACCTGCACGGGTCGTTTTATCCCTTGCATCACCTACTCCCTTCCATGGTCATCTTTGTAGCAAATGGTTTTCGTCTTGCAGTTTACTAATGCCCAGTGCTTCTCCAACCAGTCCATGCCAATTAGAACATTGTATGAACCAAGTGGAAGCACATTTAGATCTGCTACCACTGGCTGTCCCGCTAACATTAGAGGACAGCTATTAATCTTTGCCACCACTCGTCTTTTAGCCCCTGTAGCTAGCTGTACCAGCCATGAATTCTTGAATTTTTCAGGCTGTAGTTTACATTGTTCTACTATTTTTGGGCTAATATAACTTAAAGTAGCTCCTGGATCAATTAGAACAACTATAGAAATGTCTGAAATTTTACCTTCAAATTCCACCATGGTGGGCTAGTATTCCGCCTGGCGGTTGTCCAGAGTTGCGTTAATCCTAGGCACGCTGCGCCCCACATCACCAACGGTTGATGCCTCGTGAATCTGAGATATTTGATCGGTTCCCTTTCGTTGCGGGCAGTTTTTGACATAGTGCGGTCCTCCACAACCCCAGCACTGTACTGGAGGTCTGGTTATTCCTTCGCTTTCCGGCTTGACAGGATGTTCGCTCATTCTGGATTCGTCGGTTGTCTTGGACCTGAACGATCCTCTTTGTACAGTCCGGCTGCTCTACCCTTTACTTCCACCCTTAACTCCACCGCTGCGACTTCCTTTACTGTTTCCAAGAGTTTTATTACTCCTCTTTTCATTCCATTTCCTATTTGAAGCATCCCCTTTCTATTTGTTCTGTTGATAATAGATTCTGGCTTTGCGAATCGCTTCATCCATCATCCTAGGATTGTCAAACTCAATCCTTTCTCGTATATAAATGGGTAAACTGCTAACAAATCTTTGCACCTTGGCCTTTTCTTCCTTAAGGTAGGGCACATAACGAAGCAGGGAGGTGAAACGATTAATAAACTCGTCCATAGTCTGCTGTCCCAGCCGCAAATCATGAAACTCCTTTGCCTTTTCATCATAAAAGCACTCGGTCAAATATCTTTCTTTGAAGTATTTCTGAAACTTTTCCCATGCGATGGTTCGTTTGCTTTCTCCCTTAACGATTTTGACTTCCTCGCACCACAGGGTTGGTTTCCCTTGTAATTGAAAGATGGCCAATCATGCCTTCAGGTTATGGTCGTATTCATACAGCTGGAAATATTTGTTCATGTTAATTAGCCAGGCTTCCGTCGCTTCCTCTTGTTCCCCATCAAATTGTGGGGCCTTAATCTTCCGAAATTCTCCCTGTAACTCCACTCTTTGACGTTTTGAGGTTTGCTGTTCGGATGCATTATCAGATTGATCCTCTCTTTCTTCTGATTTTTCAGGTTATTCTTGGTAATGTTGCTCCTCTGTCGTTCTCTGTTGTTCGGCACTGGGATTGACTAATGGCGGGTTCTGCTTTTCAGACAAACTTTTCAAGATTCTTTCTTGCTCCATTGTTAAACGTGCATTATCCTCTCGCAATCGAGCCATCTCATTTTTCAGTTCTTGAACTATTTCTAATATGGCTAAATTTGTGCTCCATGTCTCTTCGCCAAGCTGTACCCACAACTCTGGATTACTCCTAGGATTTGTTGCAGGTTCCTCGCCTGCTATCGTTCTGTGCGGAGCACTGCTAGCTCTCTCCATAATCACTGCCACTTGTCTAGTGTCTTGCTGTTGTTCTTTTCCTCTTTTTTTTTGCCTAAAATAGAGTCATTAAATATTCAACACTATTAGTTATTTGTACATCTTAGTAACCAAAAGGGAAGAAAGAGAAAAAAAAACAAATCGTCGTGTTTCCTTCCACAAATTAGCATGTTAAAGCTCGTCCCAGAGGTCACAGTATGAGAACCTCTGCTCTGATACCAATTGTCACATACCTAACCCACATACTAAACATATATAGAAAAAAAAAATTAAGGTAAGGCTACAACTCCATTATCGTTATAGCTCTTGGTATTAAATTACATTGCGACTGATATTGTTTATATATGTTATAATGTTTAAACCATATGTATTGCCCCTCTCCATATGTGAAACCCATATCGCATTGTCTAAGTGCTGCGGCATTGGGCATATCGAGAAAGCTCTGACTGCCAGCTTCGCTGGCACCATCCGTAGTGGACATATGGTCACGACAATAAATTTCGCCGGCCTGATCACGTGAAGGGGTGTGTGGTTCAAGGTGAAGAACTCCCGCTTGTTTTCTTTCGTGTTGCCACCTCAACCGATGGTAGGGATGCTCTAGGTTGAATCAGAGAGTGGAGATGCCCCCTCGACTCCTCCTCCTCTGTAAGTGAAGCTATATAAGACTACCCCTTCCCGACTCTTCGGGCTTTCTAGCACAACTCAGCGATTATGCGGCTCTCTGCTCTACCCCGCCATGTGCAGTTAGTGGGATTGTTCAACGATTCTGCGTCGAGTGAACTACTACCATCTCCGCCAACGCGCTTCCTCATCGCTGAGCTTCTACCCCTGTGTTTACAAATTTCCGAGATGACTTCAGGTGAGTGTTGCAGTTGCTAGCATATGGGTTTAGTTCCATAAAGTTTATCGCTTTCTCATTTCTTTGGTTTTTCCCTTAAGGAATTAGGACTAACGATTTTCTCTGTCATTTTATTGCTTGATGTAGATATCCACCTCTGAGATTGACTCGGGCAAGGAGGTCTTCCTCGAGGTTATAGAATGCCGACATTTACAATAGGTACGACCCTTCGACTCTCTGCTTGTTGTGTGTATTCAATCTGGTTAAAAGTACCTTTGTTTTGTTCATCCATCTGTCGGCAGAGGGTTACCAATGTGCCTGATCGAAGCCCCAACCTTACTCTTCCATGGTTGGACGCAGATGGCGACGGGAGGTTCTACATTGTCCTGCTCCAATTTGTCTTGGTTTCATGATATGGGTTCTGAAGTAACCCTAACGCTTCCAACGGTTCTGGGTTGGAAAGCTTTCAGTTTATGAGACTGTAATTCCATCTTTGATGTATTGTAGTTAAAACTGTATATTGTATTTAATCTTTGAATTAAACTTCGCACGTGACTCTTCTGGTTATATATGTTGGGTTTCTAGGCCCATTTGTTCTGGAACATGACTGTTATAGCCTTGCGGCCATTTCTATTTGACTTATATTCTATGTTTATATTCTCATATCAATTGCGAGTATCTTACTCTGTTTTAAAAGGGTTTATATGGATGTTGTAGTTCGAACGCTGCCAGATTTGCAATGTAGATCTCCGTTCTTGAATGTAATAATTGTTCTTCTGGTGTTAAGATAAGGGTTTACCTATGTTCTGGATCGCTTGTTTAATGGGTCTTTTGTGGCATGCATGTAAGTGTTTATGCATGCATCTCGGTATAATAGATGTTTTGGTCATCTTGACCTTGTGCCTTCTGTATGCAAGAGAATGTTTGGTTCTTTATGTTTCTACCAGGAAGTTTGGATGTTAAATCGATCTCCTAACTTGGTAAATACATATATATATTTCACTGCAACTCGTTATATATATGCTTCACTGTCAATCGCTTCATATATATCACGGAACTTGTTATTTATATCACTGTTTTTCGTAAATTAATGGGGTTTGTAAATATCCTACATTAAGATATTTTTCGTAAGTTAATGGGGTTTGTAAATATCGTACATTGAAAACATGTGAACATCTTTTCGAGGTCATGCGTTGTAAAAAAGAGTTGCACATTAAAAGGTCCATATCCTCTGGTTTATTTTATTTTTAAATATAACATAATCAAAGAGGTCACCACTTACTAATTATTTTAGATTAAAAAAAAGTAATCAAAGAGGTATATCGTTAAAAAAGAAGGGTTTAAATTTTTATTATTTTATTATTTTAAAAATTTTAATAGAAAAAATTATATTATAAAAAAATACTGTTGAAGAGAGATTCCATACAGGTTGGAGAGTATTATGATTAATGGAAAAAATCTGTGAGCAATTTATGAAACCAAAGTTTCGCACTAGCTAGGTGAGAGATCTGTATTTTGAGAAGAGAGAGTCAATAGAAGGATAGAGAGATAACTTAGGGTAGGAGAGATAGACTTGGTTTTCATATATTTATTAATAAATTGATTAAGTTAATTTTAATTTATTTTTAATTTTTATTTTAATTAATAAATTTTAGTTAATAAATTTAAAACTTAACTAAAAATAAAATTAATTTAACCTAAATTAAAATAAAATTAATCTAAACTAAATTTAAAATAAAATTAATTTAATTAATTAATTAATTACTTAATTAAATTAACTTTAAATTTAGTTTAGATTTTATTTTAATTAATTAATTAATTAATTTAAACTACATTTAAAATAAAATTAATTAATTAATTATTTAATTGATTAATTAAATTAATTATTTAAATTAATTAATTAATTAACTAATTTAATTAATTTAACCTAAATTAAAATAAAATTAATTTGAACTAGATTTAAAATAAAATTAATTTAATTAATTAATTAATTCATTAATTAAATTAACTTTAAAATAAAATTAATTTGAACTAGATTTAAAATAAAATTAATTTAATTAATTAATTAATTCATTAATTAAATTAACTTTAAATTTAGTTTAAAATTTATTTTAATTAATTAATTTAAACTAAATTTAAAACAAAATTAATTTAATTAATTAATTAAATTAACTTTAAACTTAGTTTAAATTTTATTTTAATTAATTTTATATATATATATATATATATATATATATATATATATATATATATATATATATATATATATTTATTTATTTATTTTAATTTTATTTTAATTTTTAAGTTATGAGGTGTAAATGCTGTCTCAAGGAAGAATTTGTATAAATTAAAGTTACTCTATTTTATTCAGCAAAGGTTTCCATGTATTACTTAGTTTAAGACCATCATCCCTATTCATATTATTAGAAGATTTTTCAATTTCAATTGCCTCTTTAATTCTTCTTTTTAAATAGTGGTCTTCCTTATGGATTAATTTGGCTTGTTCCATGCATATATAGTTAGAGGAGGAACAAGGGTGCTCTGCAAGACCTGATCTATTAATTTTTTTATTTTAATATTATATTATTTAATAATTAGTCATTTTGAATTTTTTTCCTAAATTTTTATTAAGATTTTATAAAAACAAATATAGATAATGAAAAGAAAGGTAATTGAAAGTGTGTATTTTTTTGAATATTCATTTAAATCCAATAGGTTTCCTTTGTCTTTTATTTATAAGGACAAATTTTGAGCGTATTCAATTTTGGTTTTCAATAAAAAAAATTAAATTAAATTTTTTATTAATTATTTATAAAATTTAAATAATTAATATTAAATATTTATATAATTAGTAGCGCTATAGATTTATTTTAATTTGAGATATTTTAAATTTTAAGAGGGATTAAATTTCTTTTCACTCTAAAATGTTTGTATCTCAAGATATTTGGATCTATGTTGATTTTATTATTAATTATATTTAATTATAATTATTAATTTTATGTTAATTTTGAGGGTTAACTCAATTGGTCTAGCTCATCAATAAAGCACGTGACTAATAGGAGGTCACACATTCAATTCTCTACTAATATATATATATCGTGTGTATGTGTAACTTTATGCTTTTATTTTATTTTATTTGTTGTTTTAGTTTTGTGTAATTTCACCAAGTCAAAATGTTTTATTACTGAGTGTAATTATTAAATATTTTGTTTGTTTTTATTTTATTTTATTTTTATATTTACTTAATTGGGTCTAGTCAAAATGTTAAATACAACATTATATTACAACTTTTCTAATATATTGGGCTAAATAAATTTATACAACAATTAATAAATAATTATTGTTCATACATTATTAACCATATTATTAACTTCTTAATGAATTATTTTTTATTAATTATTTTATATTTTTATGTAATATTTTCTCTCTCTTTTCTTTTGAAGTCTAGATACCTCATACATATTTTGCAGCATTGACACCTTATCTCTAAGATGGGTGGTGCTCCAATTTTACTAGAAGGTATTGATACTTTACATTAGTCTTAGAGTATTAATATTCAACATTTGGTTGTACAATAGCAATGCTCCATTTTGTTATGGGGAACTAGTTTGCTCCACTTTAGCCTTAAATTTTCAAGGATACGCTTTTTAACTTTGGTGAATCGCCGTTTTACTTTAGTATTAGTTTTGGTTTTGGAAATGAATGGTTCATTTTGGTTTTTAAGTATTAATGTTCCAACTTAATGTGGGAGAATTGGTGTGCTATATTTATTTTTAGAGCATAATACTACGTAGTCAACTATTGGCAGCATTTCATTTATATATTGATTATCTATGTTTGTATGAGTGCATAAAAAGACACATTCATTTACAAAGAAAATTCTTTACAAAATATTTTTGTAAAAGTTTTTAATATTTGTATTTTTTTAAATTCACATAAATCTAAAAAACTTCTGTAAAACAACATTTTTTTTTATGATATATGTTTTATTGAATAAAAATAACTTTGTTATTTTATTTTTAAGCAAATATTTTTTAACGCTTTTGTGTAAAACAAATATTTGTTTTTCAAAATATATATTTTTTATATTATTTCTATTTTGGAAGGAAAATCATTTTTCTTCATTGTGATCTTTGTAAATTGAAAAATCAAGTAATTACTAAGTACCTAATCAAATGGGAGAATTTACCATTGGATAAAGTGATATGGGAAGATGAGTCATTCATATAGAAACACTAAGTACCTAATCAAATGGGAGAATTTACCATTGGAGAAAGTGATATGGGAAAATGAGTTATTCATATAGAAACACTGCAATTATTGGGTACTTAATTAAATGGAAGAACTTGCCATTGGAAGAAGTAACATGGGAAAATGAGTTATTCATTCAAAAACACTTCTAGTTAATGTGTTGAGGACAACACTTGTTTGAATGACATAAAACCTCTTATTAAGCCCTAGATATCGAATGAAGACTGAATACATTCTGAAAATAGCATTTAGAACTCATGAGGGTCATTATGAATTTTTGGTCATGCCTTTTGGCCTTACCAATGCACCTTCTACATTTCAAAGTTTGATGAATTCCATTTTCAAACCCTTCCTTACAAAATTTATGTTAATATTTTTTGATGATATACTATTCTACAACAAGTCTTGGAAGGATCATGTTGAACATGTTGACAGGGTGCTCAAACTATTGGAGAAGAAACAATTATATGCAAAAAGCTCCAAATGTTTCTTTGGAGTACAAGAGGTGGAATATATGGGTCATATTGTATCTCATGAAGGTGTTAAGGTAGACCCTAGCAAAATTAAAGCCATTAAGGAATGAAAAATCCTCACATCCATAAAGCATCTGCGAGGATTTCTCGGGTTGATAGGGTATTATCGCAAGTTTGTTAAGAATTATGGGAGAATATCAGCACCTCTAACAACATTATTGAAGAAAGATGCATTTTCATCAACTCCAGAAGCAACAAAGGCCTTCAAACATCTTAAAGAGACAATGTACCAAGCACCGATATTAACTATGCCAAACTTCATAAAAACCTTTATTGTAGAATGTGATGCTCCATGAAATGGAATTGGTGCTGTTTTAATGTAAGATGAAAGACCCATTGCTTTCAAAAGTCGTCCAATCAAAGGAAAGTATTTACACAAAGCTATTTATGAGAAGGAAATGTTGGCAATATTACATGCACTTAAGAAATGGAAACCCTACCTAATGGGAAGACGCTTCAAGGTAAAAATGGATCATGATAGTCTTAAATACTTTTTAGAACAAATATTATGCTCTAAAGAGCAGCAAAAATGGGTCACAAAGATGTTGGGTTATGATTTTGAAATCATCTACAAAAAAAGGAAGCAAAATGTTGTGGCAGATGCACTCTCAAGAAAGGATGAGGATGTGGAAGCATATGTGCACCATTTCTATTATCCAACTAGAATGGATAAACGAAGCAAGGGATGAATGGAAGAATGACGAAGAAGTGTGGACACTCATTCAAAAGATACAACAAAATCCCAGTACATTTGATACATTTAGCTCGAAAAATGATTTGTTATGGTACAAAGATTGGTTATACCTATGTAGGAATTCCAAACTCAAACAAAATATTCTTATGGAATTGCACACTTCTCCCTTAGGAGGGCAATCAATATTTTTAAAAATTTACCACAGGATTAAGAAGGAATTTTTTTGGGATGGCCTTAAATCGGATATTCAAAAGTTTGTGGTATAATGTTTGGTTTGCCAACAAAATAAAGTTCAAAAAATTAAGGCGCTAAGTCTATTAAAACTTTTATCCATTCCAAGCCAACGTTGGGAGGAGGTTTCAATGGATTTTATCACAGGTTTACCCAAGTCTGAAGGACAGAGTGTCATCATGGTGGTAGTTGACAAAGTTGCCAAGTATGGACACTTTTGTGCATTATCGCATCCATTTAAAGCCAGTATAGTTTCTACTACATTTATGGAAACAATTCAAAAGATACATGGAAACCCAAAGATTATTGTAAGTGATAGAGATCCCATTTTCACTAGAAATTTTTGGACAAAACTATTTTCTTATCTCAGTGCTCTGTTTTCTCATAGCTCATCTTATCATCCTCAATCTGATGGGCAAACTGAGATAGTAAACAAATGTTTGGAACGATATCTTCATTTCTTTGTATCTGATAAACAGACACAATGGGTCAAATGGTTGCCTCTCGCTGAATGGTCGTATAGCACTTCCTTCCATACTGCAACAAAAATGACCCCATTTATGGCACTTTATGGATATCATCCATCATCCATCACATCATATTTAAGAGAAAATTCTAATGTTCAAGCAGTGGAACATCACATCGAGCATCAACAACAAGTTCTCCAACACTTAAAGGATAACCTCACATTGGCACAAAATAGAATGAAACAACAGGCAGATCAACATCGTAGCAAAAGAGGTTTTCATGTAGGTGATTGGGTATTCCTATGGCTACAACCATATAAACAAATTTCCCTCAAGCAAGCTAAGAAGGATAATAAATTATCACCAAAGTATTATGGTTCGTACAAGGTTTTACAAAATATTGGTACTATGGCATACAAATTCGAGCTTCCTGCAAGTTTGTGAGTGCACACAACTTTCCATGTTTCGTGTTTAAAGAAGGTTATAGGTGACAAGCTCACAGTTCAAATAATATTGCCAGAACTTGACGAGGAAGGAAAATCATATTGAAATCGGAAGCATCCACAGAAACAAAAACTCGATAGCTATGAAATTGATCAATTTCGAAGTATCTCATCAAGTGGAAGAACTTATCCGCTAAATATTCCACATGGGAGGATGAGAATTTTATACAGAAGCATCTAGAATTACTCAAGCATTGACAATAACACTTTTCGGAAGGAGAGGGGCATGTTAGGTCTCTATAATACTAGTGATTCCCCCATTACTACTGTCACTGTAGCCCTTATTGTTATTATTGTGCCCCTATTGTCCCCATATTATTATTAGTGTGCCCCATAGAAACCTACTATTGTTATTGTTGTGCCCTTATGTTATTACTATTATGTCGCCTTGATTATATTGTGACCCCTTAGACTCTTGTTTATAGAAGGGAGGTTTAGTCATTTGTATCATCCAAAAATTGTTCATTTGTGTAATGTAAAGGAGGTTGCCCCCTCGAAGAGGCTGAATTCTAAGGCGTTGGTCTATATTTTCTTTCTTTTTGTGAGATGGTTTCATAACACAATCTTCGACATCATATTTTATGATTTCAATGTTTTATATTTTTATGGCCACTTTAAATTATGTTCAAATTAATATTTTTAAATTTAGTATAGCTTTTGTTTTGTTTTTTTAATAATATAAAGTTTATAATATATTAAAATTGGTGTTGAATTTTATGATAAAGATATTATATTTATATATGAATTTTTGAACAAATGTTATGATGCTAAAATTATTAAAGTTAATTTTAATAAAATTTATATTAATTTGATGGTTTTTCATGAAATGTAGATTAACTGAGCTATATAGATTTAACCTTCTTCAAATTTCATGAAAATAAATTGAGTGTGACATAATATCCATAAAATAAAAATTAAAAATATTGAATAAATCATGTTTAAAAGCATTTACATCTGTATTAAAATTAATATTAGTTTATTAGTTTTATAAGTAGGATATTTGTTGCATTTGGATTAATATTTAAATTTACACACTAAAATTTTAATATTAAAACCTAATACTAAAACTTTAATATTAAAAACTAATATTTTAATCTTAATGTTATAAAATATTATTTATATAATTATCATAATAATTAATATTAATATTAAATCTCTAACCAACAAAATAATTAATATTAATAATTTCATTGAAGTTTTATTACTTACCAAATTACTATATACAGTTTCATTTTGAAATCTTTGCTAGCGAAAAAAGTGATGCATAGGTGAATGGATATATTGGAAAAATCCAGGGAGTTTGGATGAAATAAAAAACAAAAAGAGGTCGATTTGGGATCCCAATGTCCGATGACTACTAGTGTCGGTAAGAAAATCGACAAATTCCATATAGGAAAACTTTTAGCAATTGTGTTATGAAACGTTAATAATAATATAGAAACGTGCCGTATGTTTTGATTTTTACCAATTGTTTTGGGTTAGTTTTGATTAAATTATTTCACTTTAATTTCAGTTATATGATTTGTAAAATAGGTCTTTTTATAAAATTTACATATAGATAAATGTAAATTATTTTGGAATAGGTTTTAAAAAACTTCATTTTTTCAAAACAAAGGTTATAAGGAAAAAATTCTAACATTGTTTTTTATTTTTTATTTTATGTTTTTATTTTTATTTTTATAGTTATACAAATTCTTAGTATTACAAATTACATATATTTATAAATAATGATTTAATTTATATAATCGTATTAGTAAATAATAAAATTATAATGTTATCCAAAATTATATCACAATTTGTGAAGTGCCAAATAATAACTCTGTGTAGTGAAGTGAATCTCATGTCGATACACTGCGTTATATGATTGTGAAGTGAATACCATGTTGAGGTTTAGTGGTAGTGGTTGAGGAGTTAATATGGATGAAATTTCACTGTCACGGGTGATTTGCCCATAAATTTGATGAGTAAGTCTGTTTTGAAATTTCAATTTTAAGAGTCAATTTTTATTTCAAAACTAACCATGGCAAAAGGAGGAGAAGAAAAAGAAAATACAAGAAAGGTTGTTGGTTGAAAAGGGCATATCCTGCTACTTTATTTTCCATTTCAAAGATGGGTTGATTTCATTCAAAAACAATTAGAACGAGAGAGATTCTATTGCTTTTTTTTATTTTTTATTTTTATATGATTAATCGCATTAGTGGAATGCACAATAGTAAATGTAGTTGATATAGGTTGATTGATGTCATTTTCCAACTTTTATAAGCGAATCAACAGTAGCTTAACATACATTAGTAAATCTAGTTGGTATATGTTAATTGCTGCCATTATCACACTTTTATACCTCAATCAAATTTTGAAAATAATGACGATATATCAATCATATTTACTAATATTGTTGTGCTAGTAATAATATGGGAAAGCCAAATCTAACTCATTAATAAACAATAATTTCTTAAAATGTTAAATTTATTTATAATTTTCAAATAAAAAAACAAGTGTAAAATGCAAAGTTGCTTAGTACCCTCTTATGCAAAAAGTAATTGATAGCTAAATAAAAATAAAAATAATAAGATGAAAATTTTTTCTGTAACACCCCAAGTTGCATAAAGATTACTGAGATCATTAAGTGAATCTCTTTTACTAAAACATATTTTAAATGTTACTATATTTTGATGAGAAATATTAACCGATGTAGGCTGAAAGGCCAAGAAAACATATATGTTGTAATTACCTAAAATATAGGTAGTAATACTTTAACAAAAATAAAACTATTTTGTTTATTTAAAAGAAACGGTTTCCAAGAAAAAATTACCCTCTACCTAAGAAGGGTAATATGGAAAGGGGAGAAGAGTAGAAAAAGGTTCTTACAGCTGGGTGGAAATTGCTCAGCACGGTCGATAAGAGAGTACAGATTGCTCAGCAAAGTCGATAAGAGAGTACAGAGATTGAGGTTGGACTGGAGTCCTGACACCCATAGTAATGTTTGTAACTGGACTAGATCTAGCATAAAAGATAGAAGGTGCTTGGGAGAGATGGAGAGGGGAGAAGAGTAGAAAAAGGTTCCTAGAGCTGGGTGGAAATTGCTCAGCACAGTCGATAAGAGAGTACAGAGATTGAGGCAGGACCGAAGTCCTGACACCCATAGTAATGTCTGTAACTGAACTAGATCCAGCATAAAAGATAGAAGGTGCTTGGGAGAGAGTTTGAACGTGATTGCTAGACTTGTGGCTGGGAGGAGAGACCTTTCGACTATATTTATTTCACAAGTTAATAGATAACTGAGGTAGCAAGTTTTTTAAAGAATTATTGTTGAACTGTAAATATGATTATGTATTGTAGCTATTAATGTTTATCTTATAGGTTAATAGATAATTGAGGTAGCAAGATTTTCAAATATTTATTGCTGAACTCTAAATATTGTCATATACAGTAGTTATTAATATCTATAGTATAGATTAACAGAATATTGAACTATAGATGCTAATATTTGAATTACATGTATATAAATAATGTAGGAGGCTAACTATTGAATTAATAGCCAAGGATTTATGCAAATACTCAACAAAATATGAATACACCAGTAGTCGAACTCTATAAATTACAAGCATGAAAGAAAAGAAAATGAAGTCTAGTGCAAATGTTAGAATACCAACATAAACTCTAGAACGTATTCTTGAGCATATAACTATCATTACCAAAAAGGAATGCTTAACAACCATCTCAATGAATATGCTAATAATAATGATTACTAACGAAACAAAAAAGTGTAGTAAACAGTATCATGGTATGGTCGCATCCAAAGTCAGCGTCATCAACAAAATTGTGTATCAAAACCAGAGATAATGCTATAAGAGCCTTTTTTTATAGAAGTAGCACAATTTAATAAATCTAGTTCCTATATATTTCAAAGTAGAATAACCATACGCGGGAAAGGGAGAATAATAATAATTCATTCTCATCTCATAGTTAATCTGAAACAAAATAATATACAGTTGAATAAATATAGTGGACATTATGCCACCGAAACAATCGAATGACTACATTCTTAACCCTCTCTCAAATGGAATTTATAAATAGTTACTTCGTGCATTCCTTAGAACAAGCGAAACAGGCTCAAAGGCCTTTAGATTCATTAAAAGTTATATTTCAAATCTTGGAAATGATCAACAGTTGTAGCTGGTCATATAACTTAGCAAAATAAAGGTTAAGAAAAGCCTGAGTATAAGTGTTACAACCCTAATGTGCTATCAGAGATAAACCCTCTCTGTAAAATCCTTAATAACTTAAATTCGAATAGAGACCATGGACTTAGCTCCAACCTAAAAAGAAATGGGCACGCCGTAAGCTCTTTCGCAATTAGAAGTCGTGATTTTGAGTACTAAACCCTCTTGAATGTGGCATACCTGTGTTTAAGAGAATGTGAATTAATCATTGTTAAGAGAGGCCATTAACATGTTGCTCATACATATAAATTCGAATTTAAATGAGAAGGACCTTACCTGAGTTAAGGGCACAACCTCGATGAATCACCCACCTGTAGAAGTAGGTTAAAACTTAGCTTCATATCCAGATTTCATCATAAAAGAAATCTATAACCAATAACCCTCAATAATCTAGAACTGAGTTCAAATAATTACTATTAAATCCTATTATAGAAATTACATACCTGCCGCAGATGATCTGGGGTACATGTTGCCTTCTGCCATCTTCGAAACTCCATAAGGCATCCCTACATACTGGTGAGAAACCCTTAGACTAGTCATAAAGTAATTACATATCTGATATCAGTATTTTTACCTAAGCAAGCGAAGTTTTACAATGGCACATTTGAAGGGTTACCTGCTCCAGTGAGTATAACGGCCTCCCCTGGTTTCATTTCTCACAAAGCACCATAACCAGAGCCCTTGCAGAGCACCATAACTAGAGCCCTCACAAAACAACATGACACAGAGGAACGACAACACAATCAGACCATCGAGGTTCGACGTGAGGAGTTGGTTAGGTTAAACCCTATCCAATCTCAACCGTCAAATCGCAGAGTGGAGATCAACGATGGGAAGCCATGATAGATGGCACGAACACACCAAGGTATTGTCCCACAAAGCAGTTCCTCGCCGCGTGGAGCTACGAACGAGGGCCAATACAACAAAGAGAAGCATAAAGTCATGTGCACAATTGACTAAGAGTATCCCAAGTTGGATCTCCATAACTTCTAGTTAATTAGTATTTATTTGCATTATAAGATATGTACACAAAAGTCAGGGCACTGTATAGTCCGTGTTATAAACACAATTTATATATATATATATATATATATATATATATATATATATATATATATATATATATATATATATATGTGTATGTATGTATGTATGTATGTATGTATGTATGTATGTATGTATGTATGTATGTATGTATGTATGTATGTATGTATGTATGAGTACAACATTTAATGGTATAGGGCAACGGAACGTTATATCAAATGTTTTTTTATTATTAAAGTTGTTAATTTAGATGTTACAAATGGTATCAGAGCTCAGGTTCATACACTGAGACTCTTTGGGAACAACTATCCATAGGAACCATGTGCTTGTGTTTTAACTAAATCAACTTGTGTGTGAATACAGATAATAGAAAAGATCACACCAGCAAAAGAAAAAGAAATTTCATCATGTAGAGGAACTCAGGATGACCTGAATCACCTGGGGTAACTTATGTGAATGCTAGCCAGATATGCGATATAGCCGAGCGAGGAATCCTGGCAAGCTAATGCAATGTTACTTGAAACTATGCAGCAGTTGCGTGTGGAATTGACTAGTTTGACAACAGATAATGAATGAGTGCGTTTAGAATAGGAAAGAATCCTAAGAAGTTTGTCCAATTGACAAAATCAGTGGCACCGGGACCCTAGTGCAGAAGATCAAGAAAAGACCCCGACCGCTCAGCATGGAGAAGAAAACGTTGAGTCAGTTGAAAGACATGAAGAGGATGAAGAGGGACACTTAGGTAATGTCTCCAACCAGCGTAAAAACAAGAAACAAAAGTCAGAACAAAAGTGAGAACTACAAGGAGAATTTAAGAAAATTAAGCCTTCACTCTTTGAGGGAGAATCTGAAGAGGTTGTAGAAGCATGGTTAATCGATATGGGAAAGTACTTTCATATTTATGAGTACACTGACAAATTGAAGGCACAGTTGGCAATTTATCAGTTAAGGGGAAAAGTGACTCTGTGGTGGAAGGAAATCAAGATGGTAAGGAAAATTGATGAAGAACAGGTTGCATGGAATGAATTTCAAAAACATTTCAAGGACAAGTATCTAACTGAACACTATTATGATGAAAAAGAGAAATAATTCCATGAATTAAGATTAAGAACCTTAACCATGGATGAATATGTGTCTAGATTCACGTCCTTACTACACTACATGCCTTGCATGCAAGAGGAAAAGGCCAAAATTCAGCATTTCATTAGCAGCTTACCAAACTTTATGAAGGAAAAACTAGAATTTGACTACCCTAAGACAATGGACGATCTTGTGGAGAAGGCCCTGTTGGCATTTTGGCACAGGTGTGGCACTATGATACAAGTGTTGTCCTTGATGGCAACTCTCTTTGATGTCAGATCTCCGTTCAGGCTACAGAATGAAGAGAAATCTCATATACGCAGGTTAATTAAGTCAAAGTTGTGTATACACGCTGGTGATATGCATACTAAGTCGCGTATACGCAGGAGAGCTATATACGGAGGCGCGTATACACGCAGATGTATGAACAGAAAAGGGTGTATATGTCGGGAAGTTTCCTTTTGGTCCATGGTAGTTAGTCCTCGGTACTTGTGCCCATGTCTTTGGACCAAAGTACCTCGACAGACGTGTAGATCTCTAGTTTTGAAGTTGATGGTTTTGGATTTCTATGGTTTTGGCTCTTGGTATTGAGCAAGGCCTAAGGCTATATAAGGAGAAGAAGATCATTAGGCAAGTGTATCTTTTGACAAGGCTTGAATATCTGAAAAGGAAAGAGATCTAGGTTATGGGTTGCTTGATCTGAGCTAAGGAGAGATCACATCGGTTGATGGAAGACTAGATCTAAGGATAGATTGGGATCTAATGGTTTGAAATGCACTATTATGATATGGTTGATTATGCGTATTTCTAGATCTGCATTCTGTCGCAATATTATGTTCTGGGTCTAACTGATGTCTGGTACAGCTGCAAGTTGAGAGAATTTATTTTTAGATCTGTACGCAGGTTGGCTTCAGTAAAAGCGCGTGTATACACGGGTTTCGCTCATTGAAGTAGCGTATATCTTTTGAAGCTTGATTTTTGGGTTTGCAGTTGCGTCTGACTGTTATTGCAGAGTTCTATAGACTGCTCTGTGTTCTCGTAACTAGTGATTGACAGGGTTCAGTGGTTCAGTGATTCAAAGTTTGATGATGCTAGTATTGGTTGTTTTATGCTTCAATGATCTGTTGTGAAAGTTGAATGAATTGTGGTCTACAGATTGTAATGTTGTGCTTCAGGAATATCCAGTCTGAAAATGTATGAAAGGTGGTACCTGAAAGAAAGAAGATTGTAGGGCAGCACCTACGTACTAGTATCTTAGCTAGTACAAGACCAAAGGGGGTTGGAGCTCCCTTCCAAGGAAGTTTGGAGAACGAGAGAAGGTTGTAGCCTTCTGCAGGTTGTAGCCTGCGTACTGGTATAAGGCTGCACCAGTACAAAAAGATTGTAAACTGAAATTTCATATTAAAGAAAGATAGAGACGACTTGCAGCAGGTGGTTTTCACCCACATTGGGTTTCCACCTTATATCTTGGTGTTCATGTGTGTGGTTTCTGTGTGATCTGTTCTACTGCATCTGCTTACTCTTAATATGGTGAATAATGTCCTCATGCACTTAACTGAAGATAAACTGACTGAATTATAAGATTTCTAGTTATACGATGTTTTCTTTATACACAGTTGCGTGTACACGCTGGTTCACTTAACAAAAGTAGCGTATATGTTTCTGAGCATTGAAAAAGTTTTATAGTTCTAATAATACTGATTCACCCCCCCTCTCAGTATTATTTACAACAATTGGTATCAGAGCAGGTCCTTCAGAGAAGCTTGATCGCTTGAAGGTAGATCGTTCATCATGAGCAACTACGAGAGAGAAGCATCAATTAGGCCACCCGTTTTCGATGGGACAATCTTCAATTATTGGAAGGTAAGAGTTACTGCATATCTTCAATCTCTTGGTACAGAATTTTGGGAGATTGTAGAAACAGGCTATGCTTTTCCTTCAGCTACTCCTACAGATCCAGCTGAGAAAAAGAAGTATGAAACAAATGCAAAAGCAGTCAGTACTCTATTAGGAAGTATATCCCAAACGAAATTCATGAAGGTAATGCACTTTAAATCCGCAAAATAGATATGGGACAAAATGGTCACAAGCTATGAAGGAGATGAACAGGTAAAGCATGCTAAACTTCAAACTCTCAGGATTCAGTATGAGACTCTCAAGATGTATAATGATGAAAGTGTGGCTAACTATTTTCTTCGGGTAGATGAGATTGTTAATTGTATGAAAAATTTGGGTGAAGAAATAAAAGAGGCTATAGTTGTTGAAAAGGTTCTAAGATCATTGTCTCCCAAGTTTGAATCTAAAGTATCTGCAATAGAAGAAAAGGAAAATCTCTGAATTCTCACTATGTCTCAGCTTCATGGAATTCTAACTGCTTATGAAATGAGAAAGGGAGGTCCATCAGACAGAAGAGAAGCTGCCTTCAAAGCTTCAGGCAAAGAAGATTATTATGAAGCAAATCATGTGCCAGAAGATGAAGAAGAAGAATCAAATTTTGTTAGAAATCTTCAAAGGGGTTCTGGAAGGTTCAGAGGTAAGTTACCTTTTAAATGTTTTGCTTGTGGAAGAGTAGGTCATTATGCTGCCAAATGTCCTCACAAAGATAAGAATGAAAAGGGAAAGGAACCTGTTAGATGGAACAAGAAACAGAATGAAAAGAAGAAAAGCTATTACACTCATGAGGATAGTGATGGTCTTTCAAATAGTGATGAAGATGAACAAGGTAATAGATATAAACTTTTAATGGCTTTTGAAGATGATGACTACATGGATGCTATAGATGTAGAAGGCTTTTATGAAGAAATGAAAGATCTTAAAGTTTGTTTAGAAGAGAAGAGTGCTATTATTGATTCTCTACAATGTCAACTAGCTGAAAAGGAAAAACATCTTGAAAAATTGGAATGTGAGATTGTTTGTCTTAGAAAGGAGATTGAGAAAACCAAAGCAATTAATCTTAAGTTTGTTAAAGGATCTGAAACCTTGGATGAGATTATCAATGTGCAGCGATCTCCTCTGATCAAGACAGGTCTTGGATATAATGGAGAAACATCTCAAGCCTCTACCTCTAAAAGTTATCTTGATGCAGCAAGGAGAAGCGAGCAAAGGCCAAATAAAAGTCATCAGGTGAATCACGGATAGTTTATCTCAAGAACAAATAAAGACCATCAAGAAATTCAGGGACAAACAGCCTTTAGGACAAATAGAAGCTACAATCAGCCACAGGTAAAATCTTCCCAATTTGCTCCAAGAATGAATAGAAGCTACAATCGGTTGGATGATAGATCTGATTATCGCAGAAGTTTCTTTAATGGCCAATGCTTTTCTTGCCATAACTTCGGTCACAAAGCAGCTCAATGTGTTGCCTACAAAACAATCATGACTAGAGAAACTCAAAAGCAAGGGAGAATGACTGGAACCATGAAAAGGACTTAAAACAATTTTTCGGTTCTTGAAAATGAAGTTGAATGCTCTATTTGTAATAACTTTGGTCATGAAGACTCTGAATGCAGGAGCAGATTCCGGAAGACAACTCAGAAGGAACAAACCTCAAATGTTAGAACATGGAGAATAAAAGAATCACAACCAGAAAGATGCGGGATAGCCTTTTATGCAGAAGGTCAAGAAAGTCTATGGTACATTGACAGCGGATGTTCGAAGCATATGACAGGGGACAAAGAAACGCTTGAGTCATATACCGCATTAGAAAAAGGGAAGAAAGTTTCTTTTGGGAACGATATCTCTGCAGCCATAAAAGGAAAAGGTGTTGCTCCGTTGAAAGAGAAGGTCAAAGCAGGAAATGTGTTATATGTTGATGGATTGAAGCATAATCTTCTAAGTGTCAGTCAGATGTGCGATCAAGGAACCGAGGTAATATTTAGATCAAATGGATGTTGTGTTCGCGATCTTGATACAGGTAAAACAGTGATCAAAGGAAGAAGGACTCCAAATAATCTATATATCTTTGAGGAAGGACAACAATGCTACTTAAGCAAGGATGATGAACATTGGCTATGGCATCGGAGGTTGGGGCATCTAAGCTTTTCACAAATAAGGAAAGCATGCAAATATCAGGCAGTTCGTGGTCTTCCAGATATCAAAATTCCAGACAATACCATATGCAAATCTTGTCAGTTTGGAAAGCAAACCAGAACTAACTTTCCAGAGAAGGAAGGATCAGCTAGCATGCCTCTCAAGCTAGTCCATACAGATGTATGTGGTCCATTTAGGAAGAGGACACCTCGAGGAGAAGAATATCTGATATTATTCATTGATGATTTCTCCAGATTTTTTTGGTTAGGGCTCATGAAGCACAAAGATGAAGCATTCGAAAAATTCAAATCCTTCAAAGCCTTGGTTGAAAATGAATCAGGACACAAAATTAAGTGCCTCAGATCTGACAGAGGTGGGGAGTTCACCTCAAATGATTTTTTCGATTTCTGTGACGAACATGGGATAAGAAGAGAATTCTCTACAACTAGAACTCCTTAGCAAAATGGGGTTGTGGAAAGAATGAACAGAACTATCCAACAAATGGCTCGTGCTATGCTCGATGAATCAGGTACTCCCGCAACCTTCTGGGGTGAAGCTGCACATGCTGCTGTTATTATTCTTAACAAAACAAATGTCCAAGTAAACAACACTCAAACACCTCATGAGCTCTGGAGTGGTAAGACTCCTTCTGTGAAGCACTTCAAAATCTTTGGGAGCAAATGTTATATCAAGAATACTGATGAGCAACTTGGAAAACTTGAACCAAGAGCAGATGATGGCATTCTTCTTGGTTATTCTCCACATAGCAAAGCATACAAGTGCTACAATAAAAGACTTGGCAGAATTGTTGACAGCATTGATGTAGTGGTTGATGAGAAGGGATATATTCCTAGGCAAGTTCATCATGAAGACATTGAAGAAGATGAAGGCTACCCCCAAAGGCGGAATGATGAAGAAGAAGAACCTCAAGAAGAACCAGAGGAGCAGACAAGAATAGAAGAGAAGACTCCATCCAGATATGTTCAAAAGAATCATCTAGAATCTCAGATTGTGGGGCAGAAAGAAGCAGGAGTACAAACAAGAAGGACACTTGCAGAAGCTTCAAGCTATTTGGCATTACTCTCCTCCACTGAACCACAAAATGGGAAAGAGGCATGCAAAGATGAATGTTGGGTCAAAGCAATGGATGAAGAACTTGAGCAGATCGAAAAGAACAACACTTGGGAATTAGTTCCTAGACCAAAAGATAAAAATGTAATAGGAACAAAATGGGTCTTCAAGAATAAATTAAATGAAAATGGAGAAGTAATTAGAAACAAGGCCAGACTTGTTTGTAAAGGGTATGCGCAGCAAGAAGGAATAGATTTTGAAGAGACCTTTGCTCCTGTGGCAAGACTTGAGGCCATCCGAATGTTCCTTGCTCTCTCAAGCTTTCAAAACTTCAAGGTATTTCAAATGGACGTGAAATCAGCCTTTCTGAATGGAGACTTAGAAGAAGAAGTATATATTGAACAGTCAGATGGTTTCATTCTTGGGAATGATCCAAACCTTGTATGCAGATTGAAAAAGGCTCTCTATGGACTCAAACAAGCTCCAAGGGCTTGGTACTATCGGTTGGACAAATATCTTCACCAACAAGGCTTTTGAAAAGGATCAGCAGATAACAATCTCTATATAAAAGTTGAAAATAACAAATTACTAATTCTTGTTGTTTATGTAGATGATATTTTCTTTGGCAGCAATGAAGAGACTATGAGTCAAAACTTTGCCTTGGTTATGCAGAAAGAATTCGAAATGTCACTACTTGGAGAATTGACATATTTTCTTGGATTGCAAATCCAACAAAATGAAGGAAGTATCTTCTTGTCTCAAACCAAATACCTCAAGCAGATCTTGAAGAAGTATGGCATGGAAGAGTCAAAGCCAGTATGTACACCCATGGTTACAGGATGTAGCCTCAGTGCAAATGATGAATCAGCAGCAGTTCATCAACCCACTTATAGATCCATGATTGGGAGCTTGCTTTATTTGACAGGTACCCGACCAGATATTACACATGCAGTAGGAATTGTTGGAAGATTTCAAGCCAACCCAAAGGAAACTCATCTTCAGGCAGTCAAAAGAATCTTCAAGTATCTTCAAGGGACACAAAACTATGGCTTATGGTATCCTAGAAATACAGATCTCACTCTTCATGCTTACACAGATGCAGATTGGGCTGGAAGTGTGGATGATAGGAAAAGCACAAGTGGTGGTGCTTTCTTCATGGGTTCCAGACTAGTATCTTGGTTCAGCAAGAAACAGAGTTCGATTGCCTTATCTACAGCTGAAGCAGAATATGTGGCTGTGGCATCTTGTTGTACACAACTTCTTTGGATGATGCAGACCTTGCAGGACTTTCAAATCACTTGCACTCCACCAGTCTCTATCTTATGTGATAATACAAGTGCAATCAGCATTTCAAAGAATCCAGTCATGCACTCAAAGACCAAGCACATACCAATCAAGTACCATTTTCTTCGGGAGCAAGTGCTTGAGCAGAAGGTCAAGTTGGAGTATGTTCCTTCTAAGGAACAAGTTGCTGATATTTTCACAAAACCACTGCCCAGGGAAACTTTTGAATATCTCAGACAAAAGCTGGGAGTAGTTGATGCTTCATCCTGCTGTTAAAGCTTGTCTGTTCTATAGAAAAGTTGGTATACGCAAGTTACGTAAGGGATATCTGCGTATATACGCTGATTTATAAGGGGTAAGTCGCGTGTATGTTGTAGGCCTGTTGCAGAGAGTATATCCGCGTACATACGCTGGTCTATGCAGGAGAAATCGCGTATATGGAGTTCTGAACAGCAAGGGCAAACTCTGTTTTAAAAAGGTCTGAGATGGGTATGTCAGAATTCATCAGACACAGGTTCAGGGGGAGCAGCTTAAAAGTCTCATAAAGCATTGTTGGCATTTAGATGTTTTGGTTGTTGGTTTCTCAGAAAGAAATCCTGGTTGTTGATCTAAAAGATGTTTATCAGATGCTGCTAGTGACTTTCATAAGTCTTGGTCTAGATCTGTTGTCTCTATGTCATGTCTCTCTTTTGTGATATTTCTTTTATGGTGTCTAGGTCATGTAACGGCCTATGTTGGTTTCCCCACTATACCTGGGATGAATGATGTAATATAACTGGTTGTTTCTGATGTGTCCCCTCTTGGTAGGGAGTATGGATGTATGTATTGAGTCTTTTGGTGATAGGAAGGTCCCTTATGGTGTATAAGTCTTGGTTCTTGTTGAAGAACATCTTTTGCAGATCTGGCCTACTGTCAGGGGGAGCATGATTCAACACAGCCAAGCAGAGGTATCAGCATGTACTCAGGGGGAGCACAGCCCTTTGCCCTTGATGACAAAGGGGAAGAATGATTCTAAGGATCTTGAGGTTGCCATCAAGTCCAAAGGGGGAGATTGTTGGCATTTTGGCACAGGTGTGGCACTATGATACAGGTGTTGTCCTTGATGGCAACTCTCTTTGATGTCAGATCTCCGTTCAGGCTACAGAATGAAGAGAAATCTCATATACGCAGGTTAATTAAGTCAAAGTTGCGTATACACGCTGGTGATATGCATACTAAGTCGCGTATACGCAGGAGAGATATATACGGAGGCGCGTATACACGCAGATGTATGAACAGAAAAGGGCGTATATGTCGGGAAGTTTCCTTTTGGTCCATGGTAGTTAGTCCTCGGTACTTGTGCCCATGTCTTTGGACCAAAGTACCTCGACAGACATGTAGATCTCTAGTTTTGAAGTTGATGGTTTTGGATTTCTATGGTTTTGGCTCTTGGTATTGAGCAAGGCCTAAGGCTATATAAGGAGAAGAAGATCATTAGGCAAGTGTATCTTTTGACAAGGCTTGAATATCTGAAAAGGAAAGAGATCTAGGTTCTGGGTTGCTTGATCTGAGCTAAGGAGAGATCACATCGGTTGATGGAAGACTAGATCTAAGGATAGATCGGGATCTAATGGTTTGAAATGCACTATTATGATATGGTTGATTATGCGTATTTCTAGATCTGCATTCTGTCGCAATATTATGTTCTGGGTCTAACTGATGTCTGGTACAACTGCAAGTTGAGAGAATTTATTTTTAGATCTGTACGCAGGTTGGCTTCAGTAAAAGCGCGTGTATACGTGGGTTTCGCTCATTGAAGTAGCGTATATCTTTTGAAGCTTGATTTTTGGGTTTGCAGTTGGGTCTGACTATTATTGCAGAGTTCTGTAGACTGCTCTGTGTTCTGGTAACTAGTGATTGACAGGGTTCAGTGGTTCAGTGATTCAAAGTTTGATGATGCTAGTATTGGTTGTTTTATGCTTCAATGATCTGTTGTGAAAGTTGAATGAATTGTGGTCTACAGATTGTAATGTTGTGCGTCAGGAATATCTAGTCTGAAAATGTATGAAAGGTGGTACCTGAAAGAAAGAAGATTGTAGGGTAGCACCTACGTACTAGTATCTTAGCTAGTACAAGGCCAAAGGGGGTTGGAGCTCCCTTCCAAGGAAGTTTGGAGAACGAGAGAAGGTTGTAGCCTTCTGCAGGTTGTAGCATGCGTACTGGTATAAGGCTGCACCAGTACAAAAAGATTGTAAACTGAAGTTTCATATTAAAGAAAGATAGAGACGACTTGCAGCAGGTGGTTTTCACCAACATTGGGTTTCCACCTTATATCTTGGTGTTCATGTGTGTGGTTTCTGTGTGATCTGTTCTACTGCATCTGCTTACTCTTAATATGGTGAATAATTTCCTCATGCACTTAACTGAAGATAAACTGACTGAATTATAAGATTTCTAGTTATACGCTGTTTTCTTTATACACAGTTGCATGTACACGCTGGTTCACTTAACAAAAGTAGCGTATATGTTTCTGAGCATTGAAAAAGTTTTAAAGTTCTGATAATACTGATTCACCCCCCCTCTCAGTATTATTTACAACAGGCCCGCATTTGCTATCAGAAAATGAAAAAAAAATAATGAAGGGCCAAAAGGGGGATTAAACAAGAAGGGTAGATGCCTGATTCCAAGCAGACACTCAAAATTTGCTAACCATAGGAATGCACAACAAAAGACATTCAACAAGTTTCCAGCCAGAAATCAACCCAGAACTGCATACTCTAAGAATAGGCCATCAGAGGGAGTCACAAAATATGTCAATGTTCAGCAATCAAAACCGTTGCTACAATGCTGGGGATGCAGAGAACCCCATTATTACAAAATTTGTCCACAACGAGCTAGAACAAAATAGTTATCAAATGTGCAAGAAGCATCCATAGTTGGGGAAGTGGCGAGGATCTTACTCATAATTAATGCTACCTTGAATGATCATTAGGCCAAATTCTAGCCTACAATGATCGAATGTGAACGTATGATTGCTAAGAAACATGTCTCTATTTTATTTTATCCAGGTGCTAGCTTAAGCTATGCCAATCCTCAAGTGGTTGAAAAGTGTGAGTTATCAAGCAAAAAATTTTCAAAACCTTGGCTAGTTGAATTAACCACTGGTACAAAGAGAAGGGTTAATGCCAAGATAGAACGATGTCCCATAACCATTTCGGGGTAGCCTATTTATGTTGATCTTAATATAATTCCTTTGGGTTCTTATGATATCTCAATTGGGATGGACTGGTTGGAAAAATGTTGGTCCCTACTACACTGTAAAGAGAAAATTGTATGTTTTATTTCAGAATCGGGTCAAAGGAAGGAACTGCAAGGAATAAAAACCAGTACCAAGCTATGTCCTATTATTTCCAGTCAGTTAGGAAAATGCATTAGAAAAGTGTGTTAAATATATGTTGTGCAGGTGGGATTTCCAAAATCTAAAAATAAGATGAGTACGCTGGAAAGTATTCCCATAATTCAGGATTTTGTGGATGTTTTTCAAGAAAACATTCCTAGTTTACAACCAAAGCGAGATATTGACTTCACCATTGAGTAAATTTCGGGTGAAGCCCCCATATCCAAAGCTCCTTATCGTATGAGCATACCTGAGTTAACAGAACTCAAAGTGCAGCTACAGGAGCTTCCAGATAAAAAAATATATCCATCCCAATGTGTCCCTTGGGGAGCTCCCATATTATTTGTACGGAAAAAGGACAGGGCCCTCAGATTATGCATCAATTATCGAAAACTAAACAAACTTACTATCAAGAATAAGTACCCTTTACCACGTATTGATGATCTATTTGATTAGGTACAAGGAGCTAAGGTATTCTCGAAAATCGATCTAAGATCCGATTACCATCAGATAAGAATAAAAAATGAAGATATTTACAAAACAACGTTTCGTACTCGCTATGGTCATTACAAGTTCGTGGTATTTCCGTTTGTTCTCACAAATGCCCCAGCCACCTTTATGAGTCTGATGCATGTCATTTTCTAGCCATACCTAGATAAAATTGTGCTGATTTTTATAGATGATATTTTAATTTATTCTAACCAGGCGGACCATAAAGAACACCTGAAAATAGTATTGCAGAAATTAAGGGAAAATTAGTTCTATGCCAAATTCAGTAAGTGTGACTTCTTTAAGAATAAAATTCAATATTTGGGTCATGTTATATCAGCAGAAGGCATTGCAGTAGACCCGGAAAAGATCAAAATGATCATGGAATGGACATCCCCAAAGAATGTCGTTGATATCAAATCATTTTTGGGGTTAGCAGGGTATTATCTTAGATTCATTGAGCAGTTTTCAAATATCACCTTTTGATGCGGGAGCATCCAGCCCAAAAAGGAAATTATTGTAAATAATAGACATAGGGTTCATACAGTTGTGGAATTAGTTTAATATTTAGGCTTTTATTAGATATTTTCAAAATAAATAAATAAAACTAGGAGAGCTTTTAGGCATAAAAGGAATGGATATTGACCATTAAGTGATAAGGAAAGCTTTTCTATTTTAGAACAAGGGAAAAAGACAGAATAAAGCTGAAGGGATGCTTTTGCCATATGTATGCATTGCATGAGCTTTAGTTGAGTGAGTTTAGGATTTTTTATCATGCTAAGTTTAATAAATTAGGGAGCCTCAAAGGCATGGAAGGCAAGGAGGAAGTGTGAGGTGTGAGTGTGAGGAGTGAGCAAGGATTCTCCTTGGGAGACTTCGGGCAGTTGTAAAAGGGCCATAGATTTGCATATCTGGCCATGAATATAACTTTTGTCAATGCTTATTTTTATGTAAATACGAGTATGTTGAATTCAGTTCTGTACGAGCATGTTTGTGTTTAATGAATTCTGTGATATGGTTCTGCATGTGGTGGCAGAAATTGATGTTATACAACTTGAATTTGAATGAGGTGCTGATGGCTATAATCCTGTATATTAATCGTTGAAGGCTTGAATTCCGGTTGCGTGTATGCCTCTATCTATACCAAGAGTTCTAGTGGCTTTAGTAATTGACTGTAATGGATTGACAAAATTAAAGCTGTCTTGATTTTTCAATGGCGCATATGGTTCGATATCATAGTATTCTTGTGATCCCCATTTGATGGTTATCATGGTTATAATATATATATCGGCGTGGTGTTCTGTTCATACAACCTGTGGCAAAGGGAGTACAACGTAATCAAAAGATGAGTTCCAATTTGGAACCGAACCCATATATATTGGTGTCTATATAATTCGCGGAATCCGTTATCGCCGAGACAGCAAAGTTAACAATTGTATCAACTGCGAAAAGCAGAACTAGTGAAGTTTTAACCATTGATGATAAGGGTATCAGGTCCGCTCAAGAGACTTATGGTTGAGCGATTGCAGTTCGGTTATACATCGGCCAACCTCGAATTAAATGCGGAATATATATAAGGTGATGTACGTTCAGTTATACATCGGTAAACCCAATTAAAGTGCTATATATATATAAGGCGTTGCATACATATATACTGGCCGAGAGTGGTAAAGTGAACAGGGGATATATACATAGCTGTCAATCCGAACCTTTACCAGGATGAATTTCCGCCTATAACCAGCGCCGAGGGGAGGATTTGGTGTGGATGTGCGTAGTGAATACATACATAGATATATTGTGTGAGTAAGTCTGTTTTTATGTTTCTTTTAAGAGTTTCATGAAGAGCGATGTGAGTTAAACAAGCATGGTTATAAAGCATGAGATTATAACATCCTGAAATAAGCTTCCAGAAATTTAAGTGTACGCCCTGGTGTGTATTGAGGTGCATGTTTTACATGCACGGTTGTCGAAGGTCCTGGTAGAAGCAGCCTGGGCTGCATCAGGTGGTATCAGAGCTAGAATAGTTCTGGTTGAAGATTCAAGTTTTTTTAGTTAAGTTAATTGCATGTGATTGAATGAATGTTAGATTTTGGAACTGATGAATATTGCAGCACAGAGATGCAGTGCAGATGATGAAGTGAAACAAGATCAACAGGATCTTGAAAGGTGAGCTGACAGGTATTACTTATCTCTGGTTTAAAGGTTATGCTTGATAATTTGATTTACAGGCATAGTGAAGAAATCTCAACAGGAAGAAGTAGATCACAGGTGGAGTGCAGTGATAAAGGAGTCCAGCAAGGGATTCTAAGTGAATGTGGCAGAACCTAAAGATTCAACAGAGGTTGAATAAAGTTGCAAATGAGAGAAGCTTACAGGAGCAGTAGACGATGCTTGAAAGGTTCCAGCAGAGGACCAATGACTACCAAAAGACCAGATCCGGAGGGAAGGATTGGTGAGGTAAGTGGCAGCAAGAGAGGTTGCTGTGGTAGAAGCTTCATGCAACTCATAGGTGAGGAACTTATGGCGAAGGAGATGACTACTGAAGGTCATAAAGGAGAAAGCAGAGGTTCAGAAAGAGGCCACAGTAAAAAAGAGAAGAAATATGCCAAGGCGAATGGCATAAGACAACAGTTGACTCAGGAAGAGTATGAGAAAGAGAAAGCTGAGATAGCAGTTCATCTTGAGCTATTGATGGAGTTGTTACGGGAAAATGGGAAAGACCAGAGACATGGTTTACTGATGAGGAAGAGAGTGAAGTGGCAGAGGCTACAGCAGAGAAGAGATTTACAGATAAGCATGCAGTTAACAGAGGAGAAGATCATTGATGATTTCTTGAGTTATTGGGAAAATCCAGATCAGATGGATAATGTAAAACCATGTATTTTTGTAGCTGACAATTGTGGTGTGATGATAGGTTTTACTGAGGAGGATGTGCAACCTTGTGCAACTGTTACAGCACAAGAGGAAGTTCTTATGGATGCAAAAGAAGTGGATCAGTCTGTAGCATGGATAAGTGAAGCAACAATTGAGTCTGTTAAAACTGGAAGTTTATGTATGAATGCAGGTGATGATGATATCCTTCAGCAATGCTACAGAGAAATTGCATTGTTGGAATATTGGTTGGAGAATCCAAAGTATGACAAGGAGATTGCAGCAGATGAAAGAGTTCAGTACAGTGAACGAGAGCAGAAAGACATCCTGGAGATAGATGATAAGAAGGCGAGACTAGCTGACAGTCTCATGGTGAATACGAATCAACATATTGATGTGCTGACAGAGAAGATGGGAAGAAACTCAGAGCAACATATTGAAGTGTTGCCAACGAAAGCTGAGGAAAAGTTGCAGATGAAATTGCAGACGAAATTGCAGGTGACAAGCAAACGAATGTTACAGAGGGACAGGAAGTTTGGGAGGCAGCAACATTCATAGTGACAGCTAGAGCAACATGTGGGGCGACATTTATGATGGCAGCTGAGACAACACTAGCAGCAAAAGAGGCACTGATGCCTTATATTTTTTATTCTAACAATTGTTTTGTGAGTACAGGTCTTACTAAAGAAGCTGGAGAAAATATGCTAGACAAAGATAATTGAAATGATGAGGCAGATGATGATGAAGGAATTCCGGAAGAGACCAGCAGTAGTGAAACAAAAGAGAAGTATCAAGAGGAAGATAGCAGAAGATTGCAAGAGTACAGCTAGTGGAGCAAAGTAGCATAAAGTGTGGAGACCTGGAGAAGAACAACAGACAGAAGCAACGACAAATGGAAAGTTACAGTACAAGATATGGGATCCAGGCAAACATAGATCTGAACACATGATCAGGAGATCATGAAAATTTTCTACCTTGGGAGTATGATGCGGGAGCATCCAGCCCAAAAAGGAAATTATTGTAAATAATAGACATAGGGTTCATACAGTTGTGGAATTAGTTTAATATTTAGGCTTTTATTAGATATTTTCAAAATAAATAAATAAAACTAGGAGAGCTTTTAGGCATAAAAGGAATGGATATTGACCATTAAGTGATAAGGAAAGCTTTTCTATTTTAGAACAAGGGAAAAAGATAGAATAAAGCTGAAGGGATGCTTTTTCCATATGTATGCATTGCATGAGCTTTAGTTGAGTGATTTTAGGATTTTTTATCATCCTAAGTTTAATAAATTAGGGAGCCTCAAAGGCATGGAAGGCAAGGAGGAAGTGTGAGGTGTGAGTGTGAGGAGTGAGCAAGGATTCTCCTTGGGAGCCTTCGGGCAGTTGTAAAAGGGCCATAGATTTGCATATCTGGCCATGAATATAACTTTTGTCAATGCTTATTTTTATGTAAATACGAGTATGTTGAATTCAATTCTGTACGAGCATGTTTGCGTTTAATGAATTCCGTGATATGGTTCTGCATGTGGTGGCAGAAATTGATGTTATACAACTTGAATTTGAATGAGGTACTGATGGCTATAATCCTGTATATTAATCGTTGAAGGCTTGAATTCCGGTTGCGTGTATGCCTCTGTCTATACCAAGAGTTCTAGTGGCTTTATTAATTGACTGCAATGGATTGACAAAATTAAAGCGGTCTTGATTTTTCAATGGCGCATATGGTTCGATATCACAGTATTCTTGCGAACCCCATTTGATGGTTATCGTGGTTATAATATATATATCGGCATGGTGTTCTGTTCATATAACCTGTGGCAAAGGGAGTACAGCGTAATCAAAAGACGAGTTCCAATTTGGAACCGAACCCATATATATTGGTGTCTATATAATTCGCGGAATCCGTTATCGCCGAGACAGCAAAGTTAACAATTGTATCAACTGCGAAAAGCAGAACTAGTGAAGTTTTAACCATCGATGATAAGGGTATCAGGTCCGCTCAAGATACTTCTGGTTGAGCGATTGCAGTTCGGTTATACATCGTCCAACCTCGAATTAAATGCGGAATATATATAAGGCGATGTAGGTTCGGTTATACATTGGTAAACGCAATTAAAGTGCTATATATATATATATATATAAGGCGTTGCATACATATATACCAGCCGAGAGTGGTAAAGTGAATAGGGGATATATACATAGCTGTCAATCTGAACCTTTACCAGGATGAATTTCCGCCTATAACCACCACCGAGGGGAGGATTTGGTGTGGATGTGCGTAGTGAATACATACATAGATATATTGTGTGAGTAAGTCCATTTTTATGTTTCTTTTAAGAGTTTCATGAAGAGTGATGTGAGTTAAACAAGCATGGTTATAAAGCATGAGATTATAACATCCTGAAATAATCTTCCGGAAATTTAAGTGTATGCGTGTATTGAGGTGCATGTTTTACATGCACGGTTGTCGAAGGTCCTGGTAGAAGTGGCCTAGGCTGCATCACCTTTCCAATAACCTCTTTACAGAAAAAGGGATGGGCTTTCTAATGGACGGCTAAATGTCAACAAAGATTTGAAAAACTAAATAATCTACTCATCACTGCACCAGTACTAAAAGTAGCGGATCCGAAAAAGTCTTTCGTGGTTTGCATGAATGCAATCAAAGAGGGTGTTTGTGGGGTGCTGAAACATAATGGAAAGGTGATTGCTTATGAATCTCAAAAGTTGAAGGAGTATGAGCAATGATATTCATCTTATGACCTTGAATTGACAGCAGTAGTGCATCACTTAAAATGTGGCAGCATTACCTATTGGGGAAGAATTTTTTGCTGCTAACAGATCATAGCAGCCTTACCAACTTCTTCAATCAATATAGCTTAAACGCCTGACAGGCTAGATGGAAATCTTTCTTAAGAGAATTTGACTTTGAGATGAAGCATTTAAAGGGGAAAGAAAACCGTGTGGCTGACACACTGAGCATAAAATTACACTATATCTATGAGGTCGGAATGAGTCAAGTAAGTTCAAATATTCCTGAAATCATAAAGGAAGCAGCTAGCAGAGATCCAGAGTATACTTTCCTTTGGAAACAGACAAAAGAAGCTCTGCTGAAAAAGGAAGAATCAGAATTTAGAGTAAATCTTGATAATCTCCTTACTTTTAAAGACAAAATTTACATTCCAAACCAAAATTTGATTAAACTATTGATATTAGATGAGTTTCGTAAGAAACCTTGTGTTGGCCACCCAGGTTATCAGAAAATGTTTTCAACCATAAAAAAAGGGTACTTTTGGCCTAGATTGAGGAAGGATATTGTAGAATATTTTTCCAAATGTTTGGAGTGTCAACTATTGAAAGAGGAACACCAACATCCCGCCTGATGGTTACAACCATTGCCCATTCCATAATGGAAATTGGAGACCATATCCTTAGATTTCATCATTGGTTTTCCCTGCACAAGGAAGCAACATGATTCAATTATGGTGGTGGTAGAAAAATTGAGTAAAAAATCTCACTTCATACTGAAATCCACATCTAAAACAATGGAAATCACAGAAATATTTATGAAGGAGATATTTCGCTTACACGAGATACCCAAGGTAGTGATTTCGGATAGGGATGTCAAATTTACGTCCACCTTCTAGAAGACTCCCTTTGCAGTATTAGGTACTTAAATCTAGTTTAGTACTTCCTACCATCCTCAAATAGATGGACAGACTAAATAAGAAAATCAGGTGTTAGAAGACATGCTACGCATGTTCGTGATGTAGCAACCACACAAGTGGGAGGACTACCTCCATCTAGTGGATGCATATAATAATGGACATCAAAAATCTCTAGGCATGAGCCCTTTTGAGGTGTTGTATGAAAGAAAGTGCAGAGCACCCATAGATTGGAATAATCTGATGAATAAGCTAGCACTTGGTCTTGACATGCTAGCATAAATGGAGGAGGCTGTTAAGAAATTCCGACAAAATTTGAGAGCAGCCTAGGATAGACAGAAGGTGTATGCAGATAAAAAGAGGTGATATAGGGAATTCCAACTTGGAGATCACGTTTACCTGAGAGTGAAGCCTCGGAAAAGTTCCTTGCAGTGGTGGGGTTGTGGTAAATTAGCACCCCGATAGTATGGGCCCTTTCAAGTCTTGGAAAGAATTGGACCGGTGGCCTATAAGCTTTCACTACCAAGCCACATTTGGGTCCATAATGTATTTCACGTATCTTTACTAAAGAAATATGTGTATAACCCTCAACACATTATTGATTGGGAAAAATATTCAGGTAAACGGTTTAATGGGTATAAGATTGGATATATCTTTCTTTTTTTTATTATACGAAAGTAATTGAGAGTTGTTTTATGGTGCAGGTTGAACCAGAAGAAGACTTCCTAGCAGAACCTCTTCGTATTCTCGATCAACAGAAAACCAACTTGCGGAAGAGAGCCATCGCCTAGGTTAAAGTGTAATAGAAGAACTTTGGCTGGGAAGAGGCCACTTGGGAAGAGGAGGAATTCATGTGAAAGGCTTATGCTGCATTGTTTTCTGAAATGGAAGAGAACACTAGGGATGGTGTTCCTCATATGGGCGGGGGGATGTAACACGCCAAGTTGCATAAGGATTACTGAGATCATTAAGTGGATCTGTTTTACTAAAATATATTTTAAATGTTATTATATTTTGATGAGAAATATTAACTGATATAGGCTGAAGGGCCAAGCAAAGCATATATGTTGTAATTACCTAAAATATAGGTAGTAATACTTTAACAGAAATAAAAACATTTTGTGTATTTAAAAGAAACGGTTTCCAAGAAACAGTTACCCTCTACCTGAGAAGGGTAATATAGAGAGGGGAGAAGAGAAGGAAAAGGTTCCTAGAGCTGGGTGGAATAAACCAGTGGGAAAAAATTGCTTAGCACAGCCGATAAGAGAGTACAAAGATTGAGGTTGGACCAGAGTCATGAGGCCCATAGTACTGATTGTAACTGGACTAGATCCAACATAAAATATAGAAGGTGCTCGGGGGAGAGTCTGGATGTGATTGCCAGACTTGTGGCTAGGAGGAAAGACCTTTCGAATATATTTATTTCGTATGTTAACAGATAACTGAGGTAGCAATATTCTTAAAGAATTATTGTTGAACTGTAAATATGATTATGTACAGTAGCTATTAATGTCTATCTTATAGGTTAACAGATTACTGAGGTAGCAAGCTTTTTAAAGATTTATTGCTAAACTGTAAATATGATCATATACAGTAGTTATTAATATCTATAGTACAGATTAACAGAATACTAAACTGTAGCTACTAATATTTGAATTACAAGTATATAAATAATGTAGGAGGCTAACTATTGATTTAATAGCCAGGGAGTTACTCAAATACTCAACAAAAGACGAATACACCTGTTGTCAAACTCTATAGATTATAAGCATGAAAGAAAAGAAAATTAAGTCTAGAGTAGTGCAAATGTCAGAATACCGACATAAACTCTAGAACGCATTCTAGAGCATATAAATATCATTACCAAAAAGGAAATCTTAACATCCATCTCGATGAATATGCTAATAATCATGATTACTAATGAAACCAAAAACTGTAGTAAACAGTATCATGGTATGGTCGCATATAGAGTCGGCATCATGAATAAAATTATGTATCAAAACTAGAGATATTGCTATAAGAGCCTTTCTTTATACAACTAGCATAATTTAATAAATCTAGTTCATATATCTTTCATAGTAGAATAACCATACACAGGAAGGGGAGAATCATAATAAGTCATTCTCATCCCATAGTTAAGCGGAAACAAAATAATATACTGTTGAATAAATATAGCAGACAACATTGAAACTATGCCATTGGAACAGCCGAATGATGACATTCTTAACCCTCTCTCAAACGGAATTTATAAACAGTCACTTCATGCATTCCTCAGAGCAAGCGAAACAGGCTCGAAGGCCTTTAAATTCATCAAAAGTTACATTTCAGATCTTGGAAATGATCGACAACCTTAGCTGGTCATATAACTTAGAAAAATAAATGTTAAGAAAATCCTGAGTATAAGCGTTACAACCCTAATGCACTATTAGACATAAACCCTCTCTGTAAAACCCTTAATAGCTTAAATTCGAATAGAGACCATGGAGTTATCTCCATCCTGAAAAGAAATGGGCATGCGAGAAGCTCTTTCACAATTATAAGTCATGATTTTGAGTACTAAACCCTCCTAAATGTGGCATACCTGCATTTCAGAAAACATGAATTGGTCATTGTTAATAGAGGCCATTAACCTGTTGCTCATACATATAAATTCAACTTTAAAGGAGAAGGACCTTACCTAAGTTAACGGAACGACCTCAATGAATCACCCACCTTTAAAAGTAGGCTAAAACTCATCTTCATATCTGGAATTCACAATAAAAGAAATCTATAAAGAAAAACCCTCAAGAATCTAGAAGTGAGTTCAAATAATTAATATTAAATCCTCTTATAGCAATTACATGCTTGACACAGATGATCTAGGGTACATGCTACCTTCTGCCACCTCTGAAACTCCATAAGGCATCCTTGCATAATGACAAGAAACCCTTAGATTGGTCGTAAAGTAATTACAAATCTAATATCAGTCTTTTTGCCCAAGCAAGCGAAGTTTTAGAATGGCACAATTGAAGGGTTACCTGCTCCGATGAGTATAACGACCTCCCCTGGTTTCATTTCTTGCAGAGCACCATAAATAGAGTCCTCACAGAGCAGCACGATGCAGAGGGAGGACAACACAATGAGACCATCGGGGTTCGACGAGAGGAGTTGGTTAGGTTAAACCCTATCCAATCTCTACCATCAGAGCATAGAGTGGAGATCAATGACAGGAAGCCATGATAGATGGCATGAACACACCAAGATATTGTCCCACAAAGTAGATGCCCGCCACGTGGAGCTACGGATGAGTGCCAATACAAAAAAGAGAAGCATAAAGTCATGTGCACAATTAACCAGGAGTATCCCAAGTTGGATCTCCATACCTGCTAGTTAATTTGTATTTATTTGCATCCAAAGATATGTCCCACACACAGATATATATATATATATATATATATATATATATATATATATATATATATATAATGGTATAGGGCAATGGAACATTATAACAATTTCTTTATTATTATTAAAGTTGTTAATTTAGATGTTACATTTTCTTTATTAAAATCATTATTCAAATATCATAATTCCAATAATTAAAAAATGTGAGAAAACTAAAGTTGGATTTAAATCATGATAAGTTTTAAGCTCTCCATTTTCGGATGGAGTAATATAGTGATTAATTTATATATATTTTTTATGTTTTTAAATTTTGTTACTTGAATTATTGATTTTAATTTTACTGTATTTATATTAATGTAAAGTGAAATAGTTTTATTTATGATTTCAAAACTTTAATAAACTTCATAGAATCCATTTAAAAGTTTCAAAACTAATTCAAATCCAAAGATGTGTGAATGTGATTATATAACTTAGTTAAGTGCATGATTTAAGCACCACTACCTTGGTGGAGGGAGAATCAAATTTCTAATAATCTATTGGTACACCATAACATAGTTTTATGAAAAACAACAATTAAATAACAACTAAACAACAATATTTTTTTTAAGAACACCCTCTTGTTATATTTTTTTATATTCTTCATAATTTTTATTGTATTACTATTTATTTATCCCTGTTATTATTTATTTATTTTTATATATTTTATTTAGTTTATTTATTTATGTATTTATTTATTTATTTTTAATCCTTGTTATTTTCTCCTAGTTGGATAATCATATAAATAAATAAATAATGTTAATTAGTAAATAAATAATGAATGAATAAGTTAATTAATTAATTTAATTAATTAAATTATTATTTATTAATTATTTAAACAATTCAAATTAATTCCCTCCCTTAGTCAAATATAATCATTTAGTTGATTTGGTCAAATATAGCCGTTTTCCTTTAGTCGTTAGGTTGACCTATCTTCTTATTTAACCTTCTTCTCAGATCTCTCTTCATCTTGTCCTGAAGATGAACCACACTGGGTGGAGATCTGTCTCTTCATCTTGTGGTGAAGATGAGCCACACTCACTGGTTTGGAAGTCGTCGACCAAATATTCTCAATGTGATTTTTTCCGAAAGTTTTCATGAATTAACAAACAATTAAATAATTAAACTATCAAAAAAATTATTTTGATTAATAAAATATATTAATGGAAAATGTGGACAAACATTGTTATTAGAAAGAACACAACAATTAAAAAAAAAAAAAAAAACAAGGAGTAATTATAGGTTAATAAATATTTATTGTTAAAAATAAATATGATAATGAATGGAAAGAAAATATTAATTATCGATAAATTATTTTATATAACTAATTGTATTTCATGGTCTTGAGTAAATATTTTCAATTTATGAGAACACTTGGCAATTAAGGTTTGTTTTTAACAATTTTTAATTTTGACAAATTCATTTTAAACTACATAATATTAGACATCCATCAATCAAAAATTAGAAATTCAAATTTGAATTTCAAAAAAAAAAAATAATAAATTATTTTCCAATTTTAGAAAATAAATTTAATATTTAATTTTACAAAAATAATTTTTAAAAATTTGTTATTTAATTAAAATTCAAAGTATTTTGACCAAACTGATTACATTCTAATTAGATTGATTTATTTTCCAATCTAATTTATCTACAATCCCACAAAGATTCATTGAAATCACAAATTTGACATATTTTTCACACCAATCAAAAATCTCTGAACTCCAAAAAATGGCACATATAAGAGGGTCCATGGTCATGGTTAAGCGTGGATTTTGTTTTTACTTTTTTATTTTTAAACGTATTTGACAGTAAACAAACATTTTTAAACATCAAAAGTCACTGGTAAAAATAATTTCAAACCATAAAATAAATTTTAATAAGTGGTTTAAATTATAATAAATATTTTATAGACTTAATTGCTTGTTTTAAACTTTAATAAGTGGGTTAAATTATAATAAATAGTTTACAGATAAAGACCAGGTAGACAATCTATCTTTTATTTAGTTACAGCATTTATTTTTTATCATGATTCTTTTGTGAATTAGCTGGAAATGAGATCTTTATAAACTTAGGGAAAGATTAGATTAATATTATTATTTAGTTACATATTGTTAAATATATTTCATAACATTTTATAAATTATTTATTTTATTTTTAACAATTTAAAAGTTTTAAAAATGAGTTTTATTTATCTTTATCAAAACTAGGAATTTACTGTATATGTCCATATTTACTAATAATAATAATAGATATATTACTTTCGATCTATTATCTCTCTTTTAAGAACCTTCAGCAGTAGTAAATGAAAGAGATATGGTTGACTAATTGCATTCTTGAAGGGTTAAAATAGGTATTTCTGATTTTTCAATAAATATCTGTATATATGAAATAAACAATTAGAAATAACAAAAAATGCTTTAGATGGAATCCAAAGATGCAAAAATTATTATGTGTCATATTATTTTATAGTTTTTAATTGCAAATAATATCTTAAACAAAATAAAAGTCAGTCTCTCTTTTTTATATTATTATTCCATAACTAATTTATTGTTTAAAAGGTCACTCCTATAGAGTTGTAATTTCCCAGAATCACTTGAATGTCAAGATATTTTTGGAACCATAAAATTAGAGTAATGAACTGGGATGTTTTTTTTTTTAAATTACTATTTTAAACCTACTTTTCAATTTTCATACAAAATGTGTACTTAACAACCCAAAAAAAATGACACTCAAACAATCTACATATAACATAAAATGTGAAACATAAAAAACAAATGACGGTCATCAAATTTTCATTCGACGGGTAACCTAAATTTCAAATTCCAAGGCAAGTCATGGTGAAGCATCAATTGTAGTCGAAGATTACAGTTGGCTCAAAGGAGTGAAGAAAATAATTTTAGAATCCAAAAGAGGCCGTTGGATGAGAAGACAGGCCGGGCCTGACCTGCTACTTTACCTCCTTAACCTCCCATTTCAGGGACGGATTGACTTCAATGACAAGCAGAGTGAGAGAGAGATTCTGAAAAGGCTGCCTGCTCTCTGCGCCCCATCCAATCTCTTCTAATGGTTTACTGTGTTTTCTTGTTTGTAATGAATCAAAGAAATCGATGATGGAGATTGGTGGGTATGGAAAAATTCGATTTCACAGCCAGTCTGTGCAGTAAATAATAAAGTTGTAATGATGGTCGCCTGCATGATAAGACTCAACGCCCGTAAAGTTGTTATCAACGCCCGTAAAGAAACGCAGGAATTGTGTCTTTTTTTAATGCAAGATGCCTTGTGTAAGCTGCTTTGTCATTTTCTTCAAATTGAGTGAAAAACAAGCAAAAGTTGGATGGAAATTCTTTATCCATGGAGGAGGACAACGAAAGTATCATTCCAAAAGTAAGAATTTATGTGAAAGCAAGCACCCAGAATTTACACCCAAAAACGGTAATATATGGTTTGTCGATATCGTGCATTGAAAAGATGTTAGATGTGAACATCTTTTCAAGTTCATGCGTTGCAAAAAAACAATTGCGCCCTAAAAAGTCGATGTCCGCCTTGTTTATTTGGTTTTTAAATATAACATAACCAAAGAGTGAAAAAGAATGGTTTGAATTGTTTTTTATTATTTTATAAATTTTATTTTTTTAATACAAAATTTCATTTATAAAAAATAAATATATTACTAATTTTTTATCTTTATATTATATTATTTAACAATTAATTAGTTTCAAATATATATAGTTTATTATATATTTTATTTATTTATTATATTAATATTTGTTTTAATATAATACTTTTTTATATATACTTATATATTAATAAAGTATTTTATTAAGATTTTATAGAAACAAGTATGGATAAGGAAAGGAAAAGTGATTGAAAGAGTGCATTTTTTTCAATATTCATTTAGCTTTAATGGGCTTCTTTTCATTTTATTTATAAGCACAAAATTTTGTTACGTTTTGTAATCTCTTACTTTATTCATCTAATAGCGTATTTAATTTTGGTTTTCAATATAATTTTTTTAAATTAGAAATTGAATTGACAATTATAAAATTTAATTAATTAATAATAAATATTTATATAATTAGTAAATGTATAATTAGTTTAGATTTATCTTAATTTTGGATATATTAAGTTTGTGAGGGATTAAATATCTTTTTACCCAAAGAATGTTTGTATATCAAGATATTTGGATCTAAGTTGATTTAATTATTAATTATAATTATTAATTTTAAGTTAGTCTTGATTTCTCCAGTTCATCACTAAAGCACCTCACTAACAGAGGTCACAAGTTAGCTCTCCTCAGCCCCTCTCTAATGCCCCGTGATAAGCTTGTAAATATTCATTTACTGAGTTAAAAAGACAATGTTTTACTTTGTGGGTCATGTGGAAGGACAAACTATATATATATATATATATATATATATATATATATATATATATATATATATAGATATATTAAAACATTTTATTTATTAATTGCATAATGGTTATACCATGGCCATGAAAAATCATATTGGGAAACAATGCTAGAGAGGCTCACATCCCAAGTAGTTGAACAATTATGGGCAAGGTAACCCAAGTTCCTAGTTGGAAATAAAACTTCCAAAATAAAGCCAATAGGGTGTGAAGAACCAAAGGAAGAATTAGAGGAGGGGAGTCTGTAGAAGTCTCATAAGTAATTATAACCAGAAGCTTGATAAGTAATTATAACCAAAGGATAGATAGATGATGGATGTATTCGGTAAAACCAGCAGTTTAGATAAGCAAACAAACAAAGGAAGTTGATTTGGTCTTCTTTGCAGGCATCCCAAGGTCCGATGACTACCACTGTAGGTATGCCAAAGTGGCCGTTGGATCATAATACATGAAGGGCCTGACCATTTAAAGGACGGATTGACTTCAGTGAAAAAGCATGCATGCTCATTGCCCCCCATCTAATCTCTTCTAATGAGTTATCTACTTCCTTGTTTTATTGGCAAACTCATTCCATGTTCTTTTGTTTGTGATGAATCAATGAAATTGAAAGATGGAGATTGGTGGGTATCTAAAAGTTTGGTTTCACGGCCACTCTGTGTCTCCTTTTAATGCAAGATGCCTTGTGTAAGAGCTTCTTTGTCATTTTCTTCCAATTCAGTGAAAAAAAGCAAAGTTGGATGTAAATTCTTTATCCAGGAAGACAGCTAAATTATGATTCCAAATGTAAGAATTTATGTGAAAGCAAGCACCCAGAATTTGTACGATTTACTCAACAGCAGTAATATATTTTTGTAAAGTTAATGGGTTTTGTAAACATCTTACAATAATGTTTAAATGTCAACCTCACAAGTTCATGTATTGATTTGTAGCAGAGATGGATTTTGAGCAGCAAATATATTCACAGTTTAAAAGATAGATATATTTTGTTTATTTTATCTTAGCAGTTTAAAAGGTAGATATATTTTGTTTATATTGTTTTTACATATAATATGATTAAACATTCAATGATCCGAGATTCTTTTTAAACATCGTCTCTTTTAACAAGCCTCAGGTTTATTATTTTTCTAGATCTATAAAATAATAATAATAATTTTTTTAAATAATAATAATAATAAATTATTGTTATTATTATAAAATTTTATTAAAAAAATTGTTTTATCAAAAAATAATATATTATTTTCCTGCCATATTATTATTTATTTATTTTTATATTATATTATTTAATTTGAAATATTTTTTACTTAAATTCCAAATATTATTATATATTTTAGTTAATATATATATTTTATATAATAAAAGCTTTACATCTATTTTTTATATTAATAAGACATTTTCCTAGGATTTATATTACTAGGCATGTATAATCAAGGAAAAGGTATTCTAAAGAACTTTAATGGTTTTCGTGTCTTGTATTTATTGTCATAAATGTGGATATAAATGTGTACTCAATTTTGGTAGTTAATATAATTGTTTTATCTTAATATGAAGTTATACAAATAAGTTATAAATTTGTATAACGATTAATAAATATCTATTATTTATTTATCGTTAATATTAATAATAATATTTTTATTATTAAATATTAAATATTTTAAGATTTTATTATGGTTAAGAGGGGCCTAATGGTTAAGAGCATGTGTTTCTTCCTAAGAGGTAACAGGTTCAAAACCAGAGGGGGGTAGAGTATGTATGCCTTCGTAGACTTAGCAGTCAAATCGCTGCGCGGAGGTGGGTCCCTTATCCCACAAACAAGGGGGTCTCATACACAAATTTGGTGTCTGGCTTGGCTGTGACCTTAAAAATGGATATTATTATTATTATTATTATTATTATTATTATGAAATATTTAATAATTTTTAAGGTGGCGATTTGTGTTTTTTCAAAGTATGGGTTCTTACTTTATAGATTGTTAAAATTTTAAGATATGATATCTAGTCTAGTCTAATCTTTCAGTTGATTTGATTCTTATAAATAAATATTTTGTTTCTAGGAATCTTATGGACACACGTCTTTGAATTCTTCTTATAAGAATCCCAAGGATACACCCCTATCAAACCTTTCAAGCCTGTATTAATCCCATTTTGGAGTGTTCAATGGGATTTCTCCCCTCACCATATCTTCACTTGCTTGCCTATGTCATTTTATTGACTTGTTGTCTTTTGCCCTATTGGTTTCCAATCTCTATTTCTCGATCTCTAATGGGCTTTTCTTGGATTTGTGCCTTCCTAGATAGTTGGAACCAAGGTCATGTTTCTTTTTCCTTTTCAGATCTGATAGGTTATGCAAAATCATTGCATTCACATCTGCTTGTCTTTTTTGTGCTATGACGGTCTTTTCATTGTCTTCCTTTCAACTTCTCAATTTAGCTCTCTAGATCTTGAGAGCATTCATCCAATCAAGAGAGTTTTCCTCTAGCCTCTTCCCAACTAACCCCTCTTCCTAATTATAATGGGATCCATCCATGTTATATTGTATCATTATGTTGCTCATTCTTCTGTTTCTTGCTAAAATTTGTGTCTGCTTATGTATTGTCTCTCACACATACATATAATTATTAGTTAAATATGACATGAATATTGTAATTTATCACCTTTTTTTGTTAGCACTAGGCATGTTCATCTGAAGTTGTTCACAAAATCAAAACCCCATGTCAGTTATACATGCTAGAGAAAAAGGACATATCGGTATTCTTACAAGATTAGCAACCCCATCAACTCCAAACAAAAACTCGCCATACAAAATGATTAAACTATCATATTAAATTCTATCATTAATGTGTATGTGGACCTCTTTAGGTCCCATGTTGAACCTTTTCTTTGATAGCACCCTGTAACACTCCCTCTCATCGCCTTAGCTTTTCTTGGGTCGTGGAGGTGTTACCTATTTGTTTTAACCCAACCTCCAAGATTTGTTATGAATATGGGGTTACTAAAACCTCACTTTTCAAACCTTGTGGAAATTAATTCTAGCACCACCATTATGACCAAATCATTGACAACATTCCGATGATATAAATTTTGTCTTAATCTGACTCCCATATCGCAAGTTATCCTCATTAGAATTTCATCAATTACCATCACAAGGGTGTTATGTGGCACCCACATGGCTTCCACCTAGCATTGATGGCACAACCACATCATTACGAAATAACGACTCCTCTTTTTCATGTCACCCGTTGTAGGTTAACAAGTTACAACAACCTAGTAGTTGGCAGGCCCTTAGTGAGGAGGGTTCCCATGCTGAAACCATCACCGAACTTGAGTGAAATCCACTTTAGCCCTACCAACACTATCACTGGCCCCTCAATAGTAGTTTTGAATTTGGGGAAGGGGGAGAGGGGAGGAGGCATAAGTAACCTTAGTCATCCATCAAAGGTGGGAAGATTGGTGCTAATCCCAACTGCACCACCCTTCTTATTAAACACAGTCCACGAGGGGGGCCCCTCAATTAACATCAACCATCGATCTAGCACCTTGTCAATAATAATATTCCACCACTCATGCATTCATAAGTTGACAAATTGGTGGGGACTTGGCAGTGAGTGGTGCCTAATCGAATAGTTCCACAACCTAGAATCATGGCCACATCATTTTGGCCACATCACCTTAGTCACATCAAAACATGCCATGTCCCCTCCCCTTTGCGAGTTTTGATATCAGCCACCTAAGTTAGGGAAGACTTCATGCAAATGAGACCTTGCTCAACTGATCAAATAACCAACGTGTTTTTATGTTAATTGATGATCATGTTCTTGTCAATGTTTCCTATGGTTTGGCAATCGAGGATAACATAATTGTTGGGTGATAACACCTTCACTCACAAATCTGATGAATGTTGGGTGGCCCTGTCAACTAAGAAGCCCAATATAAAAACATATCTATAGAAACTACAGCCTGTCTACTGCAATTTCCCTACCAAGGAAGTACTGAATGGTTGTGAGCGCGAAGAGAAGAAGATGATATTGTTAGACACCATAGCCAACAAATGGAATATTTCCCAAAAACTATCATCTATCTACCGCCACAACCACTACCCTATCAGGAAAGAACTAAAGGGTTGTGAGTTCCAAAAGGCATGAAGCAGTATTGTCAGTTACTGAATCGGTAGATGGAATATTTCCTGGCAACTATCGTTTGTCTACTACCACAGGTCAATTATGGAAGTATTGAAAGTTACAAGAGACAATAAGTGTTGGGTGGTTATGTCAACAAATGGACCCAATGAACACAATTTTTCATAACATTTGAAGTCCCTATTATATCCATCAATTTTGTCAACCTATTCACTATCTCAAGTGAAAAATATAAGAGCGTTAGTAGTTGTGGGAGTTCAATAGGCTAGCACCTTCCGTTTTAAGGTCTTAGTTAAGGGGTTGGCCCTATGAATTATCCTACTTAGTGCTAGGTGTTGGTAAATTTGGTGACAAATGAGACTATTGATATTAGTGGTACCTTTAAAGAGTTGTGAAAGTTCCAATGGAACTATATACAATTAAACATTTATCCATAGTCTTGATTTAATATAATAATTGTGCGATTTCCCCATCAAGAAACATGAGATTATATTGAATATAGGATAACAACGAGGAATTGGGCCACCATGCATGACGAAAGTGAGGTGCATCTGTAACCGCCTCAGTCAAAATTCCATGTAATAAAGTTAGTAAAGGAAAAATAATAACCAAGGTCATGGGACACGTATTCCAAGCTAAATGTTGGGAAAAACATCCTAATGTGGGGGTTCATTTCTTGTATTATGGATAAGGGAAATTCGAAAAGCCAATGCAAAAGGAAAAGAGGCATTCATTGTCATTTTATTTATGAAATTGATGGAAATTAGGAGAAAAGGAAGGTGAAAGGTCACAGGTTGCATTTGAGGAGGAAAAGTAACGAAAATAATGGAAATTGAAGAAAATAGAAGCCTCATTAATAAAAAGGCTTATGAGGATCAATTAGTACCTTTTGTGATTTCGGTTTTGGAGATGTATCTATCTTCTCTCCCTCTCATACTCTTGGACACTTAGATTTTTCTTGGATCACTTCATCTTTGGATCAAGGAAAGAAAATAAGGCAAAGTAGAAGTAAGGATCAAGCATGGAAGAGTAGGATCGAGCAGCTACAATAAGATTATTTGTAGGTATCAATTTGCATGTGTGATTTGCTTACTAGATTTGGCATGCATGATAGATGCATGTGTTTATTTTGTTTTCTTGTTGTCATTAGCATGGGTTTTGTGAGGTGTGACAATGTTCTTCAACCTTGCCTTTCCATTTATAGATAGTCATGGTGTGGTGGGTAATCTTATATTTGGTTGAGCTGGATTGCCAGATGGACTCAAAGATGACTGAGGTAGTCTCAAGATTATTCGTAAGGCCTAGTAATAATAGGATGGGATACATGGTAAAGCCTCTATGTTAACACTTAGATTAATCCTAGGAATCCCTTTCCTAGTGAATGGTGGGATACACGGTAAAGATTGACAGTAACTACCCTTGATTAGGCCTAAGAATCCCTTGAATGATAATGGTGGAATACATGATAAATCCCAGAGGGTGGAGACCTCGTAGGCCTAGGAATCCCTTGACTGGTGAATGACGAGAAAAATAGTAAAGCCAAGAGGTTGAGATGGACAAATTCCTCATGACATAGGTGGAGAGATCCGAAGGCATCTATGCTTGTTTAGGGCCTAATGATCTAGTGGGGATTGTGATAAAGCCAGGTTCTATTGATGATGGTTGAGGCAGTTTGGCGTTGGGAACCCCTAGTTGGTTTTGTTGTAAGTCCCACATTCATGCTTGGAATATGGCACAGAGGTGATTAGCTGAAAGAAAGATTTGGTTCAGCCAATTTATGGTCACATGGTTCATGGAAGTCTCATACATAGTTGGCTTTTGCATTCATTAATAATAGTTCTTTCTCCTTGGTATATCATGTGTAAATATATTGGGTTATATGAGACTATTATGGTTGTTATATGTTTTTTATGCATGTTGGTTATAGGTTGGTCATGAGTATTTTTTTATGATAAACGATGTATGGTTTCCATCATGTTTTGATTTGTAAATTAATGTACAATGGATATATGACCTAATAAATCATAATGCAGATATTGCAATAAGGAAATGAAGCTTCCTTATGAATCTCAAGTAAGTATGAGACCCCTATGCTCAGATATGTTCTTATGACTTGTAGATTGCATATTTATGACATGTTTGATAAAATGACTATCATGGCTAGTAGGGGTTTAGTCAATTCATTAATCAGGTGATTTCATTAGTATCCTTATTTGATTGTTATTTATCATTTCTTAGAGTTTCATGAAGTTATGGGCAGTGACCTGAGTCTTTTCCCTTAAAACGTGGCACAAAATCTGGGGTCGCTAGCTCAGAACTAGCTGAAAAAGTCCATAGTTATTGGCATGCCCTTGTTGTGGGAGCAACTAGAAGGCTTCGGTCACATGAATGGATTTTCATGGGAGAGACTCGGGTTTATATTAGTAAAATGTCAATTTGTCTTAGGGGTTGGTCACCTGGAGGGGTTGGTTGACTCCTGAAGGTTTTGTAGCGGGTGTGAAAGGTCAGATTGGTTTGGTTTTGTTGGTTCCACTTCCTTAACTGTACATGAGGATTTGAGTCACACATTTGTAGCCTCTCATCACATGTTTACCCTAGTGAACTGGTTAACTTGGGTAAATGTGGGAGGAGGGTGTTACAACATTGACATCGCTCTTGAACTGGTTGAACTATTTTTTATAAATCAAAAGTGTCAAGTAAAGAAAAGGAAACATGCACACGTAGTCTGACACTTCCATCATGAACATGCCATTAACTAACACAACGCAAAACTTCATTTTTTCCATAAATAGATCCCAACTATAAAAATGTAAGGTATCATGTCAATCTTAAGTTTGATAGTGAAATTTAGGTAATCGACTATAAAAATTAAAGATATATTGCAACCATACATTTGGTAGTGATCAACCTAGTTCAGGCATACACTCTATATTCATAAACACATAAGACAACTTGTGAATTATTAGCATAACGATATGTTTCAAGAATTCAGTCATGAACATACATGATTAAACATTAATCATCAACACAACGAAGAATATCATAGTCTATGATCTAACATGCATAAACAAGTATCCTTATCTGTGGCTGGTAGGTGAAGGAGGGACTTCCACTATCCACCCAATCATAGGTCAACTACACTGCCACCTTTCTTGTAGTTGACCGTCCCTGAGCCAAATCCAAAATATGAGGGGATGTTTTCTCAAGGGATAATTCACACCAATGGCTTCTGAAAATCTCAAAGGTGGAGTCCACTATCCACGTGGTTTATCAACTACCCTCTTGTAGTAAGCACCATAGTGGCCCACTTACTATAATTGCATTCAATTATAGGGCTTCACCTAAGGTCCAAATGGGGTATTACTCAGTTCAAGAGATTGAATCCACTATCTAGGTTGTTTATGAATTATCTTTTCATAAGAAGCACCACAAGGGTCTGTAGTCCATTGTCTAGGTTGTTGATGATCTCTCTAGAAAGCACCATAGTAACTTGGATTGCTGTGTCCATGTGGTTTTTCAAATATTAGCAAACACCACCGTGATTCGATCATCCACTAAGCTTCCCACTAGCCATTGTAGGCATACACACATGGTCAAGTGGACTCAAACACAAAACATATGGAATAACACCCAAATTCACAAAGCATAGGAATTGGAAATTAACTCCATAATTTCCTCAATTTCGTTCTATCGTGTTCCATAGCTCCATGTTGTTTGCACCAATATTAACTCTCTAAGAAGAACACCCAACCAATCAAGAAGTAGTAGGAGAGCCTAATCAAGAACAACCCACTTGCTTATGTTTTGTGTGTACATATACTTTCCTTTGTGTCCCTTTGTTTTCTAAAGGAGCACCATCTCTTTTGGCTTCTCTTCCTACTACATAAATGAGCACCACCTTATGCTTTCACTAACCTAACACAATCACACAAATTCGTGACGTCCAATGAACTCTTCCCTAATCTCATCATATGAAAAATCTATTGGGTTGTGGATTCAATTGGTCTGCAACTGAATTTTGAATTAAATTTTGTTAACTTTAATGTTTAATTCTACTAGGTTCATGTCCATTCAAGGCATTCAAGCTCACCATGCCCTTAAACATTTTCGTGTCCCTTTTTTCATCCCAAAATCAAAATTTTATATTTTATAAATATTTTCAAGTGTCCGTGGGAATTTGAATTAACCATCCATGGCTTTCACACTTTCATACACACTCATAATTAATTTTACAAAAATATGGAGATGTGGGGATGTTACAAACCCCAACCCCTTAAGGGAACACCATCCTCGGTGCTCTATAACCAGGAAAGAAAAGAAATAAAAAAAAAAAAACATTATAATTGTATCTCTTACATTCGCTTATTCATTAAACAAAAATGGTAAAAACACCCTCATTTGTCCTCCATATTCCCAGGTTGCTTCATTAGTTCCAAAGTGCATTACACCTTGACCTACTCTATTACTCGATTCTAGAGTGTGGTTTGTCGCTGATTTAGGATGCATTGTGGTTCTGGTTGAAATTCTCCCAAGGGTTTCAACTGTATCACATATAAATCAACCACATAATTAGTGTCATGCACATAATTATTAAGAAAATAAATGTGAAATACATTATGTGCCTTCATTGGGAGTGGTAAGGTTGGGTTATAACCTACTGGTCCCACTCTTTCCAAAATCTGAAATGGTCCACAAAATCTGTCAGCTAACTTAGTATAAGTTCCCACTCTTAGTGAGCTATTTCTTGGTTTTATGCGCAGATACCCTTGACCTCCCACTTGGAATTCTTTATGGATTCTCTATTGGTCTACATAGCTCTCTTTTTTTCTTTTCTTTTTTTATCCTAGGTTGCAAGTTTCTGCCTGATATTAATAACTTCTTGCTCCATTTCTTTCAACTTGTCAGGTCCAAGGATGACTCCATTCATTGGGTCGTCTTAGCTAATGGAAGCTTTGCATTTCCTACCATATAATGCCTCAAATGGGTTCATGTTCAGTGACTTCTAGTACCTGTTATTGTATGCAAATTCAACTAGTGGAAGGAAGTCCTTTTCCTAACTATTTGGCTAATGCTAGATATACATCCTCAACATTTCCTCTAAAATTATGTTCACTCTTTCATTTTTTATATGTCTGAGGATGATATGATGTTCTAAAGGCTAGCTAGGTTCCAAAACTAGCAAGAAAAGCACTCCAAAATTTGGAAGTGAACTTGGCATCCTTGTCTGATATGATATTTTTGGGTATGCCAAGCAACCTAAATATTTCCTTCATAAAAATTTGAGCTATGTCAATAGCTTTGTGAGTGGACTTGATAGCTATGAAGTAAGCTTCCTTACTCAACTTGTCCACAATCACCATAACATTATCATGTTGCTTAGATGTCCTAGGAAATCCTGTGATGAAGTCCATATATATGAATTTTCACTTCCATTCAAGAATTGGGATTGGTTGTAACAATCATGTTGGGTGCCTACATTATACCTTGACTTGTTAGCATTCTAAGCACCTAGCAATGTATTCAAGAATCTCCTTCTTCATTCCAACGAATAATACTATTTCTTTATTATTTTATGATAACCAAGATGACCTGAATTAATGTATCCTATGAAATTCATCCATTGTGAGGTTCTTCAAGTCAGTTAGATAAGGAACATATCCATTATATTTAAGCAGCAACATATTGTCATCAGTGAGAATCTAGTACTTACTAATTGCTCCCTAAGGTTATTGTTGTAGGAATTCCTTCACGTGTTGTAAACTTTCATCATGTATCAATTTCGCTTAGATCCGTTATTTGATTTCAACTTCATAAGTGCTTATGGCTTCCAAGTGAGCAACTTGTAAACTTCTACTATGTGCATCAACTACTCTATTCTCTTGCCTTTAATATGTTTGATCTCAAAATCAATCTCACTAATTAGAGCTAACCATTTGGATTGTCTTACATTTAGTTTGGGCCGATCAAAGAAGTATCTCATCCCTCCATGATATGACATCATCACAAACTTCCTCTAAGCAAGTAGTGCCTCTACATCTTTAGTGCATATACTATGGTTGCAAGCTCCAATTCATGAGTTACATTTTTCCTTCCATGCTTATTTAGTTTCCTTGATTCATAGTAGACTATATGTGTTTCTTGCATCAGGATTGTGCTTAGTCCTTCCATACAAGAATTTTTGTAGACTATTAAGTCCTTTTATAGGTCTATTATGCTCAAAATAGGTGCACATGTTACTAATTTCTTGAGTTGTTCAAAACTAGCTACACACTCTAATGTACATTGAAATTTGACTCTTTCTTCTATAAGTTTGTGATTGGATGCCCAACTTTAAAAAAATCTCAAATGAACCATCAGTAAAATTCAGCCAATCTCATAAAAGATCTAACCTCTATGACATTTCGGGGAGTGGGTTAATCCATTATGGCCTTAAACTTATTGATGTCTCTAGTTTCCCCTTCCTTTGAGATGACATGTCCCAAATATTGAACTTGTGATTTAAGTCAATCATATTTGTTGAGTTTTCCATAAAATTTTTGTTCCATTAGCAACTATAACATTTCCTTCAAGTTTTCTTCATGCTATTCTTTGGTTCTTGAGTAAACTATAATGTCATCCACAAACACTAGCACAAATTTGTCCAAATACTAGCTGAAAATGTTATTAATTAGGAACATAAATGCAGTGAGGGCATTTGTGAGCCCAAATGGTACCACCACAAACTCGTAGTGCTTGTATCTCCTCCTAAATGTTGTCTTATGAATATCTTCATCTTTAATTTTTACTTGATGATAGCCAGATCTTAAATCTATCTTGGAAAATATTGTGTCTCCTTTCAGTTAGTCAAATAAATGGTCAAATTCTATGCAGTGGGTATTTGTTCTTCATAGTAGCTTTATTCAGCTGTTGGTAATCAATGCTTAGAAAAAGTTGACAGAGGACACTATTTTACTAAAGATGTTTACAACTACAAAATAAGGGCAGCATCACCTTTGGCAGATTGGGTTGAAAGGACAACTTCCAAGCATGCCTAAATGGTACTCCCAAGAGAAATTAGAGGAAAAGTTTCCTCACATCATTCAATAAAAGCGTCTGGGACCAAAATCCTTCCAAACGGGGGAGGTATGATCTATATTGAATCAATATATTATTTATCATCCATCTTGATGCTTTTAAAGTAAAAAATTTGGGGGAATCATCTTCTAGGCTCATTTTTACCAATGACCCCAGTTTGAGTAATGGGTGAAAAGCTTCAGGAGTCAATTTGAGGCCTAAAATGAACACTTTTTTTGGTCTCAACCTTATTATGGACCTAGATCTCATAATTTACACATTACTATGGACCTAGATCCAATAAAGTAGACACTGATACATTTCCAACAGTGTAATAAATGCCTCAATTAAAGATGATATGAGAAAGTTATGTCTCATAAAAGTTGACTTATCAAAATTGATCACCATAATTTAAAATGATGCTACATTAGGCCTTGCTACTCATGGAAAAGCAACTAGCTTCATGGGTACTATGAAGAAAACTCTAGAAGGGTTGAGTTGCAGTTCATATTGTTTGTTGAATGGGTCAAATTTAACCCTTTGTTAACTATTGGGTTGTGTTATAGCTAGGCTACTAGGAGGACAAGGGGTTTCATTCTATTCAAATGCATTTTGTTCCATAGATAAGCATAGTAGCTGAGAGTGGGTAGATACATGGAAAACAAAAATGGTTATGTATATTGTAGAAGCCAAATAGGCCATAGGTCTTATTTCTTTGTTCTCGCATCCATTTCCATTTAAATGACGAGAGAAAAAAGCAATCTCACTTTTAGTCAGGTTTTCTCCCATAAGAGTTTCTCAAGTCATATATTCTATTATTATGCCATTGCGAGTGATTATACTTGTGCCTATTCTCTATTTTCTTATTTTTTATATCATATGCTTAAACATAACACAATAATTAACAAATCCAAAAATATAAGAAAAATTTAACTTCTATAATGTAAATTTTGAATTTCCATTATGTTGATAGGCACATCTATTTCAACTACTCGAAGTGGGCTTGCATAATTTTATTTTTTTATTAAATGGATGTACACGATTTGATCTCAAGTGAATATTCTTAGTTGTATACACCATCAAATGGTTGAAATAAAAATACTTTTATATGTTTTTTAGTTTCAAACCAAAGAATAAAAAATTAATATAGATTAAATTTTTCACGAGATGTTAACTTGATTGGAGTTACCACTTCCATTCTCTTCTACCAGTTATATTATGTTAATTGGAATTTTCTTCTTCTATTTATATTGGCTCCATGTTTTATATCGGTTTGATCGAGGCAATGGGAATATCATGTGTAACTTTGTTGCAAATTCCAAGGCTATAGTTGATTGTAACATACCCCCTACTATCCTTAACCATAACTAAGGATAAAAGGAGGAAATTACTATGCTAACCTAATCTCCATGGTCGAGTTATGGAAATGGGGTCTAAATTTTTCACCTTCTATTTTCCCTTCTTAAAACTCGAAATGAATGATAACATCTCATTCATCTTTTTGAGCCGATTCTGGCAATATATAGTTGTGCCTCAATAGGGCTCTAAACTCAGAAGTTGTAAGCCCACAAGGGTTGGCCTATTAAAATTTGTTGAGTCGTCTTGACCTACCACCTGTTATTCACACAGACCCATTCGATGCATACATGGCTAACCCAGTCAACGTCCATATGCCAGCTTGAGCCTAACTACCGACTCATCCATGTCTTTCTATGCCTTATGGGCATTAATTAAAGCACAAGGGTAAATAAAATCCCATTGTTCCCACTCCATTAGAGCTGGGCCCACATTGCCACCTCACCCGAAGAATAAAATCCTGGGGATTTCCCTCAACGCTCTTTTGGAAAAGGTATGGAGTACCTTGCGCTTGAACTATTCAGATTATGTGGACCGTACAACATCCTTCCCCTCTAACTTATCACACTAATGTGACATATATTTTCTCATTGGGCCCACGAGGGCCACATCACCCTAGAAACACTCCCCCTGGAAATAAATATTGCCGCCTCTCCTAAACTTTCAGGGTGCTCATTTTAGGTTGCATTGGTAGTGCCAACTGTGCGTTTCTGGATTGGCCTCCCCCTTGATTGGTAAGTGATTAAACTTGCACCACACAACACTCATCCCCACATAACGGGGCCCACATGCCAAGTCACCTCAAGTAATAAATCCCAACGACTCTATCATGCCCTTCACCTAGATATTTTCGTGTTTGGGGGTCCAAGGTGATGTCATATTTCATCACTTCTCCCACTTAGATGAGGTCCCATGTAACCTTTGAGCCCAGTCATTCATTTCTTCCGCCTCGCGTGTGTTTTACAGAGTTTTCTCTACTTTATACATTGGGTATAGGCCCAACTGCCACACCATCTCCGGGATAATACCTCGACAATTTTCCAATATGCTCCATTCGAAACCTCGAATAAGGAACCTCCAAGGTCATCCAATCAACCATAGTGCCTCCCATCAATGAATTGGATCTCTCTACCATCATGCTTGGACATGGGGCTTAGCCATATGGCGCTTAAGATGGGTATATCTTTGTGCTTCTCTAGGCCCTATCCTCCCCATGGTATAAGCATATATGGTATGGGATTCTCTCCCTTAGCATTCAGTCACGACACCCCATGTCACGAACTTATTTAATACAAATTCCAAGCCCTACAATTCGCCCCCCATTCTTTCTATATGTGTACATATATTTTTGAGGCTTAGACCAGATGGTTTTTCAAGAGATTTTCCCTTAGCACCTAGTAACTATTAATTTCCTTAAGAGGAACCCTTTCTCAGGCCTTCAACACACAATTCATAGTTATATATGTATATATGTACACAAGATTGCAAGAGTTATCCTTCCTAAGATTGAACTTCTTTGGCCCTACCCATCTAGAAAATGTGTGGTTGAACTATATGTTCAACATAAATATGTTTATGTATATATACATAGTTATACATATATCCCAACTATCTGTTTTGATCTTATTAATATTTAAACAAGGGTTAAGTAAAAATTTCTTTCAAGTTTATGGCACATACACCATGGTCTACACATTGATCTTCATTATGGCCCTTTTAGATAAATTTCAACATCATCATAGCTCATCAAGCTTCAAGACTATCAACCAATAATAAATAGAAACAAGCCCATGGGCACATACAAGAAACCCTTCCATTTACAGAAGATATATATACATATATAGACACATCATTCCTCAAGCAGGAAAGCAATATCATATTTCATGACATACACATTGAAGGAACACATTGAATACATATCAGTACAGGCCTTAGGCCAACACAAAAACTTAAGCCATTCCATATATATGCCTTTAAATAATTATTCTCATTCAAGTACGAATACCACATTCTCAACATTATAAACATTACAAAAGTAATACATTAAACAAGCATAAGTAACTCAGAACATAAGAGACATCAGCAGACATTTATCTTTAATAAATTGATCTAGGAAACTGAGATTGGGACTTTGACTCTCCACCCAACCTTAAAAAAGTTTCATCCAAGCTTACTTGTGGTTTTCACCCCCGAGCAAGATTCCAATGCTTGAGGAATAATTTTTTTGGAGGAGCTTAAACCAATGTTAACAGCTGAAACATGGTGTCCCAAGGCCACACCGCCTTCACCCACCAACTACTCAATAGTTGAAAACACAAAATGCACCAATGATCCTTCTCCCTTCTCTTTCTCTGCTCTGCCTGAGCGTATACCTTACTCACACCCCTAATTTTCCTCAACATATCAATCTTGAATGATCCTCTTTTCTCCAAAGCCTGTCAGCCTCCACCACCTTCCTCGTATAACCAATCAATTGCCCTTATCTTTTTGTGGGTCTGTGTAGACCCTCCTTGTGGCCAAAAAAACTAATATCAACCATCTTCGCAAATGAGATGGTTATCCACATGTCTATTTTCCTATGCCTACCTGTATATGCTTTCTCGTGTGGAAATTCTTTCCCCCAAATAGACTAACCATCTGTCCTCATCCCAAATCCATGCTAATTAACCTTGTTGGACATCACAACCCATGTTGCCTTTAACATTTTGTCCTTCTCCTTGCTTATGGTGGGAGCTAAAGAACATCTAGGCCTATCATCATTTTCTCAGTGAAATTTATTCCAAAGTCATCCCATTAAACTTCTCATCCAACGAAGACAGTTATTTCAAAAACAATTCCCTCAAGCAATTTCCTTCCTTAAGCAATCTCCCTCCTCAAGCAAATGGAATTTGTGTCCCTTTCTCTCAACCCTTTAATTAATTACAATTTAGTTGCAATGAAGTAATGTTAACCAGGGGATGTCACATTGACGATCTGTTGAAGATTGGGCAATTCAACATACTATCAAAAGCGGTTAGGGTACCTCTAGTGGTGTTCTCGCTCAAGAACAATAGCAAGCAATATGTGTATGAGATCTTTGAACACATGAGTAGGTTCGGGTGGATCGTGCCCATGTACATGATGGCTTTGGATGCACAAGACGTAACCCTTCTGTGCGTGGTGGTTCACAAATATTTCAACCGCATTTTGGCAGAATTACGGATTCATGACACAGAGAAAGTGTTGTGGGAACTTGATGTGCTTCCTTCAAAATTAGTGAGGGAATTGATGGCATCTATGCTAGAAATCCATCCTCAACTCAAAGAAGACAAAGATATAGACATTGTGAGGGTTGAAGTTGTCTCATGTGCTCAAAGAGATTGTTGGCTATCACAAAACCACAAAAGAGGAATAAATTTGTTTATATTGAGTAGAAGCCCAATCGTATTGATTGGAACCATTGAAATAGCTTGTACCATTTAATTCATTACTCCTTTGATCATTGAATTATTCATCATCATTATAACATAATAAAAACATGAATATTAATGAACATGATTAATAATCCTGTCATATAATTAAAATTATTGATTTATGATATAATTTATGCAAATTCATTAATTCTTAGAAGCTTGATAGGCCTCTTAATTCACCCACATAAATAAAATTGTGCATCCAAGAAAAAGTTGTTTAGATGGTATCATATAATTTTTTAAATCTTCACATTAAAGCTAGTAATGAAACCAAAAATTGTTCAAAAGTGTGGATCAATCTTTCATAGGATTCGAGCCTAGGCAGTGATCAAAGAGATAAATCTAACAAAATATCGCTCATAATTCTAAAATTCTGCTCCACATATTGTGACGTGAGTTAGGGTTTGCGTTGCTTTCCATGAGTTTTTCAATAATTTGTGAAGGGGAATTTAATTGTGAAAAATAAAGTTAGATATGAAATATTTATTTTAAAAATTCTCAATATTATGTAGTTTAAAGTTTCACATTTACTTACTCTAATCTATGTTTTCATGAGTAAAAACAATTCGACATTGGTTGGCCAATGTAGCGGTTTAGGCTGCTTGCATTGAGCTTTTAGGTGGCTCATGCGTCGCATGGCTCGATGTTTAATTTTTTAAAACATATTGGGATCGATGTCGTCTACCACATTGTTTATCTGCGAAAAAATTAATAATTTCAGTGGAATTTAATTGTGTTAAAGCATGTTGGAAACGTAAATATGTATTTTTCAAATTTTTAATAATGTGTAATTAAAATTTTTAACATTTTGTGGCTTTGTCATTATTTTAAAACAATTCAATATCTATTAGCCATTCTGCCCCGAACATTCTTTAGTTTAAAACATTTCAGTGTTCGTTAGCCAATCTGCTGCATGATTTTTACTTTTATTAAGCAATCTGCAGGATGAAATTTTATGATTTTAATGTTTTATATATTTATTGCAACCTTAAATTATGTTTAAATTAATATTTTTAAATTCCCTTTAAGTATTGGTGGATTGGATGTCTTTTTTTATTTATTTGGATGTCTTTTTTTATTTATTTTATAAATGGTTTATAATATTAAGTTGTTTATAATATATCATTAGTTTTATTGGTGTTGTTTTATGATAAAGTATTAATTTATATATGAATTTTTTATGTAATGTTATGTAGTAAAAGTATTAAAGTTTTTTTCCCAAGGAAAAAATCTCAATTTTCATTAAGATGTTGAAAATTACATGTTGTATATGCTTGAAAGCATATGTTGTAAGGGTGTATTTTGTTCTCTATCTCATACTATAAAAAATAACACTATCTCAGGTTGGGACACTGATAAGTTATAGATATGATATGCCTCTCAAATAAAAATAACAAAAATATATACATGAATAACTAAGAAAAAATATGATCTAAGTCATATCTCAGAAACCAAAGAATGAGGGCTTGTCCGCCCCTAGGTGCTGGTGGTCATCATAAGGCCTATTGCTGGTGGTCATCATAAGGCCTATGGAAGTGCTGGTGGTCAAATTCAGGGATTGTAAACGCTCCCTCATTTTCATCTAATCGCATTGGAAGTTTCCCATTTGTATGTAGAAAAATCTTGTGAGTTAATTCTTACATTTTATGTCTATGATATTAATAATAAATGAAACTATCTTGCATAATAACTTATTAACTATTTATTTATATATTTATATTATATTAGGAAGGTATATTTTTACATATTTTTCCATGCTATATTTTATTTTCTAGGTTAAGACTAAACTAAGTACCCACTGGGAATTGAACCAGTGACCTATGGCAAGGAGTGCCTTAACAGCGCAGCACCCATTCACCGTCAATCCAAAGCCCCGTGGGCCCTTTCCATGCTATATTATTGATGTATTGTTTTTGTTTTATAATTATTTCACAATATATAAAATCATATAATTAGTATTCTTATTAGCAATTTTGAGGTAGCCAAAAAACTAACTTCCTTAATAATTTACTAACCATTTATTTATTTATATTTATAATTGGAGAACTAATTTATTAATTTTCAAAAATTTTGAATACGAACTCTACTTTTATTGAAATGATGCTAATATATATAATAGTAATTTTGGTAATAATCACAATATTAATAACTTTTCCTTTCCCTCGGTCCAGTCAAGTCCAGTCAAGTTGGCCAGTCAAATTTAACCGTTTCTTTAACCTGTAGATTCTCATTAAATAATAATAATAATAATAATAATATATAAAATGAATTAATATATTAACTAAATATATATATTTAAAAAATATATAACACAATTTATAATTATGGAAATTTATTCCTTGAGATTTTACATTATCATAATAATAATTTAATTTTAAAATTACAATTAAATCAGTATTAAATCTTTTTACTTGTAAAATAAAAAAACTTATCAACCATTTAACTAATAAATATAAAAATTATTAATTTAAGTATAAGAATGTTATATCTATATATATATGTATGGTGTTTTAGGGTCTTTTAGTACACAGCCAAGCCTTCTCGTTTCACAATATGCATTACCTCGAAACAATACTACTTTTTTCCCTATATATGGCAGGCTGCGCCTTCCAATCAAAATATCCATTAGTGTTAACTGCCAGTTACGACTAGCTTTTCCTCATGGTTCAATAATATAGGCTTTCCTTAGAGCCGCATAAGAGGTTAGAGGCAAATAATTTAAGAAATTATTATTGGCAGTGAATAGAAAATTTTGAATAAAAAAGAGGTTAAATAAAACTTATACAATTTGATGAAATGATTCATGATTATAAGATGATGAAAATAATATTTCTTAATAAATATTTATATTTTTGTTAGTTTAAAATTTTATTATTGAAATTTGTAATGTTATTTTTTAATAAATTTTGGTAGTTATGTAAATTAAATGGTTGGTAAGTAAGTATCCAATATTATTTTTATTTTATAATACATTTCACATTGCTAAAAAACTAAATTATAATTTTATTTTAAATTGTTATTATTACTATTAAGGATATAAGGATATTATAATTTTGTTTTAAATTATTATTATGATTATTTTAGATGATAAAAAATAATTAATATATAAGTTAACTACATATACATTTAAAAAAATATGTAACAAGATTCTTAACCATGAAGATTCACCCCCAGATTATTATTATGGAGATTTTTAATAAGTAAATAGACTTTGTTACAATACAGCAGGTCAATACCATGTCTTATGAATACCACATGCCAAAATACCACAACACATTTCTTATGACACTTATTCATATGATATATTTATTAATTAATCAATTTAATTAAAAGAGAAAATGGTCATAACTACTTTGGAAATAAATCTCAACCTTGATTCATGAATACTACTAAGATTATTCTAGCATATTTCGTGGAATTAAATTCCTACCATCCACCCAATAATTATTAATAGTTAAATAACTTGGAAGTCTTATTCCAAAATAGACATGCCTATTTGCATACTTAATAAAGTTTCTTGTGTTAAGTGCAAAAAAGAGTCATTTAGCCACAATTTACATATGCATAGGCTAACCTCTTTGTGCTTTGATATATATTGAGATAGAGGGTTGACTAGCTCATACAATTAGCATGGTATACAAAATTTATATTGTTAAGAAAAAATCAAAATCTTGATTATAGTAAAAGAGTTATAAGATTATATGGAACATAAAAATGCATGACTAGCTACAACCTAAACTTGATGGATTTACATAATCATGTAGGCAAAGAAAAACACAATAGACCCAATTTTTATATTGCTAAAGGAAATGAATACCGAGGGTACCCATATTCACAACTAGAAGTGCCAAGATTGTTGAAGAAGAGGGTCTTGATACACCATCACCTGAGAGTGCAGTGACCTTCAATTGAGTGTCTTAAGTTTCTAATGCACTCTCCTATTTACAGGTCATATATTCTAGAGCATCAATTCTCCTCTTGAGATGAAGAAGAATGCCAAAAAATATGTCCAAATATATGCTTGGGATTTCTCCATTTTTTCGTCCTATTTGGGACAACCTCCAAGTCAAAACATAGTTCATTGACCATTGAATCATGCTTCCCGAGGGTGTTATGGGTGGCATGAAGTTCACCAATGTCTGTGATTGCATCGAGAAAAAATAGTGAATCCAGAATGAGTAAAACAAGGATGGGATTCAACTTAATCCACTTCCAGATGACCAGATTGCCCACTATTCCTGATCCTAATTCCTAGAGTGAAGTTCATCTATGGACCCTATTTAATCCCACAATCCACATGTGGGAGGAGATGCAAGGTGATGTAACCTCTGTTGGTGACATGAGCTGCTATTGTAACGAGGGGTGGTGAGCTATTATTGCATGTGACATATAGTTTTATTTGATAATTCCACTTAGTATGATTATGAATTAATAGTTATTGCCCCTTAGTGTCGAAGGAATGGATGGATGACATGCATTCCCTTAAAAGAAAAGCAACCCTTTTTTATTAATTGATATAGCCTTATTGGCTTGGATGTCTACATCCTAGTTGTTTTGTCACTTGAAAAGAAACCATGCTACCTTACAATTCTAGATGGAGTATTTGATCTCAATTTTGACTGGTAATGGTTTCTAGTCTTATGTTTTAAGCCGTTGTTCCTTTAATCATGTGTCTAATTATTGACTAAGAGTCATTGAACACCATTATACGAGTGGGATGAAAGAATCCAACCAGGGAAATGCCTTTAAAAAAGGCATGTGCCTCTAATACATTATTGGATTGAACTTCATGTTTCTATATGTATTTGTCTTCAATTGTTCTTGTAGGGTGAAATATAGCCATCCCACATCTTTCTCCCATACAAATATATAATATTATTAAAATGATATTTTTGTTATTTTTAATTAATAAAATTTGTTTAAATTACTATAGATATCTATATTTTTAATAATCTAAAATTTGAAAAGATGCTTTTACTTTCAAAATTTTGAGATTATATATATATATATCCCATGCTCACATAAAAAATATAAAAAAATCTTCAACACTTAATCAAATTTCTCTCTCTCTCTCTCTCGCTATATATATATATATATATATATATATATATATATATATATATATATATATATATATATATATATATAACTTTCATAAAAAATTGCAATACGCTATGAGATTTATATTTCCTTTAAAAAAATGCTATATGTCTTACTTGGGGCTATTGGTATGCCATTTGGGAAGAAAGAGCAATAACACATGTATGTGGCTTTGGGCTAGACAATAAGTCCAAAATTGATAACACAATTCTAGAAACAAAAATATTGATAAAGTTTGAAGAAATATTAGGGCTAATAAGCCCACTATTATACTAGAGACCTTACTGCCTATTCATAAAAATATATAGAGTAGAAAATAAAAACATGAACCTTCATATGGTGGGGGATTCCACCTAGATAAAATCGGGGTTGACTATGTCTTGCCCATAGTTGGAGAAATCCAAAGTAGCCAGCTTCTTTGTCATTAGAGAGATTAATGTATTTAGTTTCTTGAGCTAAATTTGCAATTCATCTATGCAATAGACAATCTCTTGCTATATCTCAGAACCTCCACTAAGTCTTTTCCCATTATTGTTTTGACATATTTAACGATACTTTCAATTTTATTAATAACATGATTTATCTTAATATTACATTTTTTATTAGAAGAAAACATAATAATAACTAGAATTGTATAATCAAATTATAAAATCAAGAAAATTGACACCATTTCCCAAATGCACAAGTACCATTTCTTTACTGACCATATAGAAAACTAGTGCAAATAAAAATGCAAAATGATTATATCCTACAAATGATTTGTGAAAAAGAAAAATCCAAAAGTCTAGTAGTCATTGACACTAAACATATGACTGAGACATATAGGTAGGAAAACTTAATAGTGGAACTCCATAGCATTAGACTCTTGAACATCTTGGAACTTGTATAGGTTAAAATATTTGAAGGGAAATGAAAGCACTTACTCCGAAATCTCATTGACTTTTTGATTCAATTCTTTGTATATATGTTTGAAGTAGTATCACTAAAAATATTGTAGAAAGGAGAGAATATCTGAGAGAAGAGGGCATAGGGCTATAATTCCCACCACAATATGGTTATAGGCCCTCTTAATCACTGTTTTTGAGTTTCCCATCACCTAAATATTAATTTTGTCTTGTTTTTTTTTTTTTTTTTAATTATTATTTTTATTTATACTTTTATTTTATTTTTAAATATAGAAAACAAAAGGGGTGTCCACAGCTCTCAAAATTTCTCTTTTTCATTGGTACCACTACTAGGTGCATAGTAGATGTGAAGATAATGGTTTTGATTTAGGAATATAACCACTTGTTGGCACCACTACTAGGTGCATAGTAGATGTGAAGGTAAATGTAAAGGTAATGGTTTTTATTTAGGAATATAACCACACAAATCTCACATATGGGAGGGTATCCTTCACTTGTGCCTTTGAAAGTCCCCAAGGAATATCATAATCAATATGAGGCATGAGAGGAACCCTTTATTTATTCTACTTTGACTCCATTCGATATTCTTTGGAAAGCTTCAGAAGCAAACTTGGTATTATTGCCATAGGAACATGGTAATTCTGAAAAATACAAGTGTTTAGATATGTAAACTACCACGGATATTAAATGGACAGTATGTCATAACAAATCTAGTAATTTAATATACTGAAATTCAAAATATATACCATGAGCGTTAATTTTCCTTAAAATTTTTGTATTAATTAAATTATTATTTCTTTCTTATGCATGCAATATCGAAAATGTGGAAAATAGAGAACAGATAAAAGAATCACTCACAAACCACAATAACAACAATATATGACTTAGGAAACCATTTTGAGAGAAAAATGAGATGGAATATGTAGATGACCTACTTTACTTTTTTCTGAATAGAAGTGGTGCAAATACATAGAGTGAGACTTGTGACCCATGGGCTTCTATACAACAAAAACCCTCTTCTTTCTTCCCTCTCTCTATCCACCCTTAGCTATTCTTCTCTATTATGGAGCAAAATACACTAGAATATAATCAAAACTATTTTCCTCCTAGTGGTTTGGTTATAACACAACCTTGAATAGCTAGTAGCTTTGTGTTAAGTTTGACCCATTAAAACATGAACATGAGTTACAACACAACCCTTCTAGGGTCTTCTTCTAGTTCCCACATGGTTAGCCCCTTTTTCATGAGTAATATGGGATGATTTGGCATCCTCTTGATTATGGTAGTCAATTATGATAGGTCAACTTTTGGGAGGCATACTTTTTGCGTTTGAACTTTGATTGATGAGATTCTTATGCCAGTGGAAAGGTATTTGAGTCTAGAATAACCCTTGGTGGTGCCCACACTTAAGTTGAAAAATTTAACTCCTAAATAAAATCATTTAAGGCATAAAACTATCCCTAAAAGGTTTCTAAACCTAATTCTTCAAATTGGGTCTCACCACTAAAATTACTCCTATAAGCTGATTTCTTTGATTTTTCCACCTTGAAAGCATTGTTATGGACAGAAAAAATTATAATGATGTAATATGGATTAGTTTTGATCCCGTCAAATAAAATATACTGTTATAATTATAAAGGATTTATATTCTTTTACCACAACATATTAAAACCAATCTTGAATACATTCCTATAGAGAATATTATTCCAGGCTTATTTAGGAGAAAAGGATTGTGCGTCCAAGTTCCACACCTAAGCTGCATAATGACAAGTAAAAATAATGAGATACTAATTCAACATCAAGTTGACATATAGGACATCTATTTGGGCCATACGACCCTCTCTTAATACCATTTTCCCAAGTTGCTTGTTATGTAGGGAAAGCCAAAGGAAAACTTCACCTTTATATGCCCCCTAGTTTTTCATAAAATATATCACCACAGTTTTCTTTCTCCATAAATTGTAACTAAATCAGAGCATTGTATCTAAGCTTCTGCTATAAAATTACTAATATTAGGATTTTTAGACTAAAAAATGAGTCATCTTCTTCCTTTGATTGTGTACTAAAGTTGGAATAGAGAATCCCTACAAGGTTGTGACATTCAACTCTATAAGGTATTGAAAGATCAAGATTTGATTAAAATTTCCAACCCCTCCTATGGAGAGACTAAATGAGTTTTGGAATGTGGCATTTTGGAAGGTAATAATGCCTAGTGTTATGTCTGAAAAAGTTATAACCTTATGTAAAAGAGATATCTCACATACATATTGGAATAAAATACCCTTATTATCATTTATTATATAAAGAGGTGAAATTACATTTATCGTACATGCATTATTGGGACATAATTTTTCCATATATCTTGGTATATAGTAGAATCAAGAGAAACCCATGATACATACAAGAATATGAAAGGCATATATTGGTAAGGGGTAAAGCATTTATGGATGTGTTCTCAAGTGTAAGATTGTATATTACTAAACAATAACAAACACTTATATTCTTGTGAATGTTTCTCCACATTGGAGATTTACCACATATATATGGTGTACTCTTCACGTTGTCACTTGTCTTTTTCTTATGTTGATTAAATGTTGCTATATAGATAGGAGGATATTCTAGTAAATTTATGATGTTTAATATTTTTTTATGTTTATTCAATCCAGATAAGAAGAATATTTACCTAGTTGAAAGGCACAACTAGTAACATGCTATTCAACAAAGGATTTCTTCCTAGTGTTAACAAGTTCATGTATCTGTTTAAAGAAAATCCTTTTAGGGTGGTTCATTTTGCAATAATACTTACAAGGATTAAACACTTTATTTTTATTAGAATCATCACAAGCATCATTATACGAGTTTTGGGAAGATTCTTTGGTATGTGATTTACGATGTTTATTAAATAATTTCTTAGAATTCTTTTTATTATGTGCCATTAGATATTTTTTGGAGTTAAGTATCCTGAAGAAATAAACCTTTCTTGATAATTAATCAAACCTTTACAAAAATATTCAAAGCTAGGTGTCATAGATCCTTTAGAGATTTGGGTTTTGTATTCCTAGTTCAAATAAACATATCAAAACAAGAAGGTAATTTGTATTCTACAAGAATTGCTAGGTTGTATTAGTTTTCTTGTAATATTTTCCATAGCTATGTATTTTTTAATTTAGGTTTTTTAGTTTAAATAGAAATAAGTATATCCTTTAAAAACATTTAGGATCTAACTCATGATTTTTTTTTTCAAGGTAGTAATTAGAAGTAACATCAAATTTATCAATTAAAGAATCTAAAGTGTTCCACACCTGAACCAAGCTATCTTAAACCTCAATATGTACATGAAAACTATCTGAAATCATTTTACCAATGAGTCCTCTTACTTCATTGCATTGTTCTTCCCATATAGTCAAGTATTTAACATGTATAGCTTTATGATGTTCACCATTAACTAACCACCAAAGATTCTTACTCCTAAGAATATTAAGCATCTTTATATTCCATTGAAGATAGGTAAAACCCACTAACATAGGAATAGAAGCTACTTCTAAAGTCTTTATGATGAATAAAACAATAAACTAAACTATAAAATACAAAGACCAAAAGTTTATGAATAGAAGAGATGTTGAAGAAACTAAATTTTTTCTAACCTGTGAGAATCTAAAGTATCTTACCCTAATTGAATAGATTCTAGACTACAAATATCAAACTTGCAACAAAGAACATATATACACCACTCTCATCTCTATGTTAGGGAATGGGAAATCCTAAATAGATCTTAATTGTTGTGCAGTAACATCTCTTTGAAGAACAACCCTTCTACTTTCGTATTTAAAAAAAAAGGGCTTACATAGGCATCTATTCTTCCTTAGCACTCTATACATCTTGCTAAAGGCATGTTTATGGCTATCCTTAACTAGAGTGTTTATTTGGGAAATCTTAATAACAAAAATAAATTTAACATTGAATAAGATTTGATGTATTGAAATATCCAATATGGAACCGTGTAACATATATTAGAAATAATCCTTTTACATAATATAAGTCCACAATCAGAGTACTATGCATGAATTTATAAGAACAATCATACACCTGAACAAATAGTGTCTATTGATGATGGTAAATAACTTCCAGTAGTATTTTATGGTAATGTTAAAGTTCCTAATAGTACATTGGAATATTTTTCTCATGTTCAAGGTATTCCAATCAATTTACTTTCTACTTATCATGCATGTCAAAAATATTATAAGTTTGAAGCATGGTGAGATAAATATGTTCTTAAATATATCAAACATAACTTCGAAGTAGTTTATTCTGGTCCTATTCATGATGGTTCTAGTTTATATAAATTTACTGGTTTCCATTCAATCAAAAAATCAACCATTTTATTCCTATGTTATTCATGCTAATGAAGAAAGTAGATTATGAAATATTAGGTCACTTGAATTATGGTACAATGCAAATGTTTTCTAAAATGACACTTTTCTTACCTCCAATTTCTTCTACTAATTGTGTTTGTGAAGGTTGTGTGCTTGATAAAAATCATATGGAAATGTTTGATAAAGGTATAGCTTGGCATGCTAAAGAACAATTGCAATTAATTCATATTGATATATATGGTCTACTTGAAACTCATTCTTTGTCTCATGTTATATCTTTTCTTGCTTTTATGGATGATTATCATATAATTTCTTTGGTATTTATTTGAAACATAAAAATGAAACATTTGGTAAGTTTCAAGAATTTAAATCCATAGTTGAAAATGTATCTAGTAAAAGACATTAAGAACTAATAAATGTGGTAATTCACTAAAAATGATTCTTTTACATATTCATATAAGAATGGTATTCAACATTAAAAGACTATTCTTTACACACCTCAACAAAACGGGGTAGATAAAAGGAAAAATAGAGCTATGGTTTAAGTGACTAGATGTATGCTTTATTTTAAAGGAGCACATAAAAGGTTCTAGGCTGAAGCCATTTATTGCGCTAACTATTTTTAAATCAAGTTCTTACTAAGGAAATTTTGCAAGTAAATCTGGAAGAAAAATGGAATGGAAGAGAACCCAACATAAGTAACTTTAAGATATTAGTAGTGAATGTCAGATTGTCCATAGGGGAGAAACTTATCCCGCATTATTCTAGCCAATTCATTGGATCCATTCCTATTGCCTTATTTTCTTCACATTCTAATATCCACACGTTCATTAGAGATTGATCCTTAATTTTATTCCCTTCATCTAACTGTGAAAATGAGTTTAAAGCATCCAAATTATCATTTTTCCATTTGAGAATCTGATTAAGAGATTTTATGGCTCTATCATGGGCTTCCAATTGAATATCACTTTCATGGGCTACTTGTTAGGAAACTAGCTCACAAAAAGATAGAAAAGATAGATGAACGCCTTAGAAATAAGCCTCTTCGAGGAGAAACCTCCTTTACATTACACAAATCAACAATTCTTGGATGATACAAATTACAAGACCTCCTTTCTATATATAGGGGTCTAAGGGGTCATAATATAATCAGAGCCGACATAACAATAATAATGTAAGGGCAGAATAATAACAATAGTGGGCTTCTATGGGGCAAAATAATAACAATATGGGGACTACATGGGTACAACAATATAATAAGGGGGTCGTACTAATAACAATAAGGGGTTACACTAGTAGTATAGGGGCCTAACATGCCCCTCTCCTTCAAAAAGTGTTGTCCTCAACGCTTGAATAGTTATTGATGCTTCTGTATAAAATTATTTTCCTCCCATGTGGAATCTTCAGCTGGTAAGTTCTTCCACTTGATGAGATACTCTAAAATTGATCAATTTCGTAGTTGTTGGGTTCTTGTTTCTGTGACTGCTCCAGGCTCCAATATGATTTTTCCTTCCTCGTCAAGTTCTGGAAATATTGTTTGAACTGGGATCTTCTGCAACTTTTGAATGAGTGGCCACACTTCTTCGCTCTTCTTCCATTCATACCTTATTTCGTTTATCCAATATGGTTGGATAATAGAAATGGCGCACAACAATGCTTCCACATCCTCATCCTTTCTTGAGAGTGCATCTGCCACAACATTTTGCTTCCCTTTTTTGTAGATGATTTCAAAGTCATAACCCAACATCTTTTTGACCCATTTTTGTTGCTCTTCAGAGGATAATATTTGTTCTAAAAATTATTTAATACTATCATGATCCGTTTTTACCTTGAAGTGTCTTCCCATTAGGTAAGGTCGCCATTTCTTATGTGAGTGTAGTATTGCCAACATTTCCTTCTCATAAATAGCTTTCTTGAGGGAAATTTGTTTGTATGTATGTAACCATAAAAATACCCAATTGCCTACATCAAAACTTCTTTCATTGCGATGTTGATCTACCTGTTGTTTCATTCGATTTTGCACCAAAGTGGCATTATCCTTTAAAAGTCGGAGAACTTGTGGTTGATGCTCGATGTGATCTTTCACTGCTTGAATCTTTTTCTTCTTGATATGTCCTTCTATATTGAGAGTTTGAGGAGTGGTAATTTCTTCTAGTGCATTACAAGATATGGTTGGATTCATTTCTTCATTCTCTATATGATCTTTCACTTGTTGAACATTTTTCTTCTTGATATGTTCTTCTATCTTGATAGTTTGAGGAGTGGAAATTCCGGCCATTGCATTACAAGATATGGTCAGATTCATTTCTTCTTTCTTGATGTGGTATTTTACTTCTTGAACCTTTTTGTTCTTGATATGTCCTTCTACCTTAAGAGTTTGAGGAGTAGTAATTATTTCCAATGCTTTACAAGATGTGGTCAGATTCATTTCTTCTTTCTCTGGGGTTGGTTAGTGGTGTATATACTCTTCTTTTGACATTTCGTGATCTTTTTCTTCCTCCTCTAAACAATCAATGTAAAATAATTTCTTCTTAGCACACTTATGACCTTTAATGTATTTTTTATCACAATTGTAACAAATCCCTTTTTCTCTTTTTTCTTCCAATTGTTGTGGTGTAACCCTTGTAGGTTGTGGAAGGCTGGGAGAAACAACACTTCCATCTTTATAGTTGTGAGGGGTAGACTTCCTTGTTGCCATAATTTTTCTTTCCACTTTGTAACAAAGCCCTTTTTCTCTTTTTTCTTCCAATTGTTGCGGTGTTTCTCTAAAGAAGGTGTTGCTCTTTGTATCCTCATAATGTGCTATAATTTCCTTCGTGAAAATTGACCACGTAACAAGTGGTTTACGAGAACAAAGCCCTTTATACCATAAAAATTAATCTTGTTCTAAATATGAAGATGCAATACATACCTTTTGTAATAGTGGTACACCATGTAGATCAAAATATTTCTCCATCTGTAGTATCCAATTCTACCGGATCCTTGCCATCAAACTTCCTCATCTCAATTTTTCTTGAATTTAGGATCTTGATCTTGAAACGACTATAACTCTGTAATTTCAGATCTCCAAGTTTTGAAATTTCTTTCTATGGTAGTTCTCTGAGTTCTCTTTCTAACCCCGTAAGTCTGATCAAAATTTGATTATCCAAGAAAGTGTTATGTGAAATCTCCCACGGTGAACTGATTATAGACTGGTTCAGTAGAGTGAACTTGTAGGATGTGCCGCGGGTCACTGTTTCAACCTTAGGTTCTGAAAATGATACCTAACAAACTAAAGTCCGTCCTCTTTCTGAAAATTCTTACGAAAATTCAATCTGATGCTCAGAGAAAAAGTTATGACAATTTTCCCAAAGTGACCTATTTGGAATGAAATTCAGGGGTCTGTAAAAACCATAACTTCCTCAGATTATATCTCCAAAAATATAGCGAGACAGGATTTGAAATTCGGAGCCAAGGTTCAGACTGAATTATTCTCAAATGGGTATTTGTTTTAGCTTTTGAAACTTCGTAGCGAAAGAGTTATAGCGCAAATTCCATGATGACCTGTTTTAGATGAAATTCTGGAGCTTGCAATAACCCTAACTTCCTTAGATCATATCTCCAAAAATATAGTGAGACAAGATCTGAAATTCAGACGCAAGATTCAGTGCGATTTCGGCTCAAATGGGTTTTTTTTTAGCTTTTGAAATGTCGCAAAATAAAAATTAGTGAAAATGCCATGATGACTTGTTTGGAGCAGTGAAAACCCTAGAATCCAAAGCTCTGATACCAAATGTTATGAAACTAGCTCAGAAAAATATAAGATAGATGCCTTAGAAATAAGCCTCTTTGAGGGGGAAACCTCCTTTACATTGCACAAATGAAAAATTCTTGGATGATACAAATCACAAGACCTCCTTTCTATATATATAGGAGTCTAAGGGGTCATAATATAATCAGAGACGACATAACAATAATAATGTAAGGGCACAATAATAACAATAGTGGGCTTCTATGGGGCACAATAATAACAATATGAGGACTATATGGGTACAACAATATAATAAGGGGGTTGTACTAATAACAATAAGGGGTTACACTAGTAATATAGGGGCCTAACACTACTTGTTCCAATTTTGTGAAGTAGCCTTGAACTTTTTCCATCTTTTCCATAAAAAAAAATTGTGTTTCTAAAAATCATTTATGACTCCAATAGCCTTAATTTTTAACACCTAGTGTAAAATATGAGTCTTATGATTATGTTCAATTCATGCATTAATATCCTTCATATGATTTTATTTATTTATTTATTTATATTTAGCTCATTAAGATGACTCGACTTGAGCTGTAACAACGCTCGGTTAAAAATATATGTAATAAAGTTAATAAAGGAAAAATAAGACCAAGGCCATGGGACACATATTACAAGTTGAATGTTGGGAAAAACATCCTAATGGGTGTTCATTTGGTTTATTATGGCTAAGGGGAATTTGGAAAAGGAAAAGAGGCATTATTTGGCATTTTATTTTTGAAAATAATGGAAAATAGGAGAAAAGGAAGGTGAAAGGTCACATGTTTCATGTGAGGAGGAAATTGAAGGAAAACAATGGAAAATGAAGATAATAAAGGCCTCATTGATAGAAAGGATTTTGAGTATCAGTTCACAACCTTTTGTCAATTTTAGCTTGGAGCTCTCTCTCATACTCTTAGATACTTAGAGCACTCTTGGAGCACTTTAGAATTGGATAAAGGAAAGCAAAGCAACGAAAAGGAAGGCAAAGGAAAGCAAAGATCAAGCAAAGAAGAGTCGGATCAAGCTACTACAATAAGATTACTTGCAGGTACCGAGTTTGATGTATCATTTCCTTGCTAGTTTTGGCATGCATGGTATATGCATGTGTGTATTTGGTTCTTTCGCTATCATTGGCATGGATTTTTCCAGGTGTGGCAGTGGTTTTTTAGCCTTGCTTTTCCATTTCCGGAGATCCACGGTATGATGGGGTTGTTTTACTTGGTTGAGTTGGATTGTCGAATGGTTTGAAAACTAAGTGGAGTGGTCTCAGGAAAATTCCCAAATGCCTAGAAATCACTAGACTAGTAAAGGTGGGATATGCGATAAATCCTGAGGGTGGAGATAGGAAAATTCCTCATGGTTTAGGTGGAGAGATTCGAAGGCATCCATGCTTGTTTAAGGCCTAGTGATACCTGAACCAGTAATGGTGGGATTGCAATATTGTATGGTAGTGTATGTTTCTTGTTTGGACCTAGGAATCCTTGACCGATATATGGAGGGATATACAGTAAATCTTGGTTGTATAGGTGATCTCTTCAAGCCTAGAAATCCTTGACCGGTTTTGGCGGGATATGTGGTAAAGTTTGAGAAACATGGTTGGTTTTGTTGTGAGACCCACATTCATGCTTAGAATATGGCATGAGGGTGTTTAGTTGAAATAAATATTTGATTCAACCCAATCTATGGTCAGGTGGTATGTGGAAGTCCCTAACCTGGTTGGATTTTGCATATGTTAATAAGAGCTCTTTTTCCTCTTGCATTTTATGAGTAAACATGCTTGTTATTATGTCATTTTAATGGTTATTCTATCATTTTTACTCTACTGGTTATATGTTGGTTATAAGAAAGGTTTATGAGAGACTTGAGTTATGGCTCTCATCATGTTTTGGTTAATAAATGAAGTGTTAATCAATGTATGAGCTAATAGATGATAATCAAACTATTATGATAGGGCATCAAATCTTCTTGATGGTTCTCAGATAAGTATGTGATCCCTATGTTCAAATGTGTATTTATGACCTGTAGATTTCATGTTCATGAGGTGTTTGACGAAATGTCTATCATGGTTAGGCATGGTTAGGTAAAGTTCTTATTTAATATTTGTCTGGAAGGCTTTTTCCTTGTGTCATTCATGGTTCTATAAAGTTTCATTAAGTTCTGAATAGAGGTTTGGATCCTAGCCTAAAAGAGTGGCTTAAATGTCGTGGTTGTAGGTATAGAACTGGGTGAAATAGACTACAACTTCTCCCTTGTAGGCATCATGCATGCGACTAGAGGGTTACAATCAAAATCAGGCAATGTTGTGTTAACATCTGGGAGATTCGGGCACTGAAAATGAGGCTTAACTCAGGCTTATGGCACCTGGAAGGGTGGTTTAACCCTTGGGAATCTTGTAGCACCGAAGGGAGGTCAATAAGGTTTAGGTTTTGTCGATTCCACTTCCTTAAGGTGATTTACAGAGTTGAATCATATCATAATAACTCTTTTTCACATGTTTACCCAGATAAGGTGATTAACTTGGGTAAATGTGGGAGGAGGGTGCTACAAAGTGGTATAAGAACATGGTTCAACTCTTGGACTAGATGTGCATAATGTGTTTGTCTTGCATGCATGAAGGTTGTACATGTGCTTGTTATGTATGCATGGTGATGGTCATTGTTGTCATTGTGATAGTTGGAAATACTGAGAGGGGGGTGGGTGAATCAATATTCCTTTTCAAGTGTTAATTTTACCAGTTACATCACTTATATTTAGAACAAAAAATGAACAATAAGAATAAATTCTTTTATTAATTTGTTCATTAAATCAAGTACAATATATATAGGGCTCCAAACCTAAATGAATACAATGATCTTCAATCTCCCAAGCTCCAACCTATATTTATCAAGCACTCACTTGGACTTCCAAGGCTCCAACCTTGTCAACTTTGAGGCACCAACCTCAAGGGCTCCAACCCTATATCTATTTTAGGCTCTGACCTAGTTTCTTGAGGACCCCGATCCTCTAGGGCTTAAACCCTATCATCCAAGGCACCAACCTTGTCTTTTTTACGCCAAACTCTTGTGCTCCAACCCTTACTTTACTTCTTGAATATTTATTTGTTTATACTTCATGGATCCCAATGTCTTCGTCAACAACCCCTATCAATCTTCAGCTATGCCTTCACTTAGTCTTGATGTCACCTCATCAGTGACAACCTTGATCTCTTAGAAGGTGTCACCGTTGCTCTTTATCGTACCCAAATGATTTCTTCAAGTCACCTCATGATATTCAATAAGGCTTCTCAAAAAGATGTATACAATAGGCAGCCCAAGTTCTACACTTACTCTAAGCCTCTTCAAGAACTTCTTTAAGAACTTCTCAAGGGAGTCTTCACAATGTTTCCCAACAAGAGATGTCTCCACGAGCTCCTAAATAGGTGCTCCAAAATACTTCACTAACTTCAATGAATATTGATATAAAAAATGATTCATGTACTTAATTGACTTCCTGCAATAGAATTATTCATTGTTCAACTCTTCTTATGTCTAATTAGCTTCATCAACTTGAGTTTGAATGTCCAAAGTTTTAGGCCACCACTAGTGACTTCTTATTGTTACTTCAAGATTCTTTCCAAAATTGACTCCAGTAGTGATTTTCAAGGCTACCCTCAGATATTACTTCAATAATCTTGTTAGCGTTTATCAATCCTACCAGTCACCAACGATCAAATGTGCTCTTACCAAGTTTTTGATAGAGTCCTATTGCAATTTTTATGGTTTCAAATAGGGTTTCAATAAAAATTTGGTCATTGGTTAGTTGTCTAGGTTTATGACTACTCATTTCAACCTTCATAGTCAATGGACATCAACATGGTCAGGTCATTCCTTTTGGAAAGAGTGTCATGGTCATCATGGTCATCATTTAGCTCATTCTTCCATGTTGTGTCATCATTAGGTCATAGGGTCAAAATTAGGAAAATGGGTCATTTCACCAGCAAGGTCATATTTTGAAGGAGTATTAATAGTGAAAAATATTCAATACATGTATCTAAAGTGAGTTTTTATGTTCATCAATATGTAATATATGCAAAAAATTTCTAAGGCTGCAGTTCATTAGCAAACCAAATCAGAATGTGAAATGTCATGGTGGGGCCACCACATCACCAAAGGATAAAATTGATTTCCAAACTATAAAAGACAAAAACGAGCTTCACAATTTCTCATTCCAACTTTATAAGGCATATATCCACCAAGAAAACTCAGTCTCACTCTCAGACAAGTGATTCCTTACCACCATCAGTTCATGCTTGGAAACATCAAATTTCCCTCTCCTAGGGTTTGCTTGGTTTCATAGTCTCTTTGGTGGAATTATTGAGAAAAAACCTCAAAAATAAGCTCAATTACCCTCCCCCCCTTCCATATACCTCCATATACATTTTCCCTCACTCCTATCCCTCAAAATCATCATTTTCCCACAAACCCTAGCCTAGACTATACTTTCTTAGGCTAGGATTGTGTTTTGACATTTTGGACCCCTTCCCCTCACTCTTTCCCTGAAATTTCACTTTCCCCACTTCCTAACATCCATCCCTACCTCCCCAAAATTTCCTAAAAATTTAGAAACCCCCTAACCCCTTCATCTCCCTTCATTTCTAAAACTGCCCAAATCCCTTGTTTTTCCCTACACTAAACCCTAATTTCCCCTCCCATTGATCTAGGGTTTACTATGGAGTCATAGACTACAGAGCAGAAGAGGCATAAGGGAGGTCATATCAATAGGTATGAGCCCACTTCAACACATGAGATCACGTCTTCACCATTTCTCAAGAAATCATTCCAAGAGACAAATCATTTGCCACATATAGGGACAATCTTACTTCAAAATTGGTTTCTGAAGTAAGGAAGATGAATTTGAAAAAATTGAAAGGGATTTTTGTCAATAATAGACTAAGGACAAAAACCTCCTTTAGTTTATACACAGGTATTATGATTTAGGAAAAATGCCAAAAATATAGTTGCTATAGGAGAGTTGTTGCACTTCTGGAGTAGTCTTGGGAGATTGAATTTTTAGGTGTCTTGGAGTGAGTGTTTGATGAACCCATTGTGTAATAGACATCCTAATATTTCCAATGGTACCTTCAGATTAAAATTTGAAGTACATGAATTCAGTCAAATCTCTGCTCCAAGTTGGCGCTGTGCTTTTCCCAGATGGCGCTACGTTTTTAGCCACCAACTTAAAACTTGGATTCTGCACATATGGGAAAGTATTTTTTGAAGCATGAAGGAGGTTTCTATTCATAACATGCCAAATAAAAAAAAATATCAGTTTTTCAAAACACCTTATGGTTAGTGAGCTATCGCTCTACCTTTGAGCACTATCTTTGCAGAAAATTTGAGCAAAATTTGATTTTTTTTTTTTTGGATTTTTGAAAATGTCTGACTACTATAAACACAATGCCTTGGCACTGCGCTTTTTCCTCAGACCTAAAAATTCCAAAATGTTTATATGGATTGATATATAATTACATATACATGCCAACTACCTACTTTTGGTGCCTTGTTAGCAAACATGTTTGAAGAAAATGCCCAAAAATAGGTCAAAAAACCACTTTTTGCCACCTTTTTGGACTAGTCGCTACACTTTTGGAGTAGTTGTGGAAGAATGAGATTTTCTTGGTCTTGGAGTGTCCATTTTTCTTTCTTTAGGTGTCTAATGACAACTAGACATCCTAATATTTCCATTGGTATATTTAGAGCTGAATTTGGAGCAGTGGAAGGCCTTCAAAAACCTCCTCAAAGTTGGTGTTGTGCTTATGCTTGATGGCACTGTGCTTTTGCAGGTGGCGCTGCGCTTTTGTCTGTTACTCAAAATTTCGAGTTTTCTTCAGTTAAAATTGGTTTTTATGATGTAAATCCTCATTTTTTGAGTTGAATTAATGTAATATAAGGTAAAGGAACTCGTTAGAGTAATTTTGATGTAATTTTAGGCTTCATTTATGAGAAACAATCTAGTCAAAGTCTAAATGGACAGTTTGTTTCAACCTCCCTAGTCATTAGGTTTTGGTTGAGAAATTCATGTAAATTGTTCCTAAACTGAGGGATTCGACCCCTGAGAGTGGGGAATTTGTTTTTTGGTCTATATGTATCTAGTTTTCAGTCAGACTCAAGGTTGGACATCAAAGAGTGGAAATCTTGTATCTTGTACTTCATCATAATTTTTACAGGAAATCAAAGGCCAGGTTGCAGCTATTATTCAAGAATTCTTGTCGTGTGTGTTTGTGGTATTTTTTTTTTCCTATTAAACATTTATATGAACAATAAATTAGTTTCCTTTCCATATCTATGCGTTTCAGTGATTTTCCTAAGAGGTATTAAACAAAATTCTTGTAATTAAGCTCTATTTTGTTAGGAATCTCATTTTATGTACTCAGTCTTCTGATAAATGAACTCATGGTTCACATCATGCTCATCTTGATTTTCTGACCTACTCAACCCTAAAATACATCAACAAACTCCTAAGCTACCACAAAAGCATGGCTACCCTTCTCCTTTATATCTCACGCAATTAAACCTTTGAAGGCCTGACCTAGTTCCCTCGTTTCTCCCTCTGATCCAACAAACCCAATCTGCGAAAACCTAGAGCTATAATAACTAGCTTAACATATTTTCCCACTCCACTCATCATTAGTTGTAAGCTCATATAGAGAGCCCTCTCTAGTTTAGTAGGGCTAGCTATTGAACCCTAAGTGGTTTGAGGTTACCTCTGTTGATGTCCTTTCTCAGCCTTGGGACATTGTGGAGGATAACATTTTGGCGTCGTTGTTGGGGATCGAAAGATCACATTTTCCTTGGTTATTAACGACATGGATTAGATATTATTGTTGATGGTGGATAGTGATCAAACATAGGAAGGCTAAAATTATCCACCTGGCGACTCCAAATCAGTTTCGAAATCAAATCCAAGACTCCACTGGAGGATGAACCTTACCAACAGAAACATGAAAAGACAACATGGGAAGATTAGGTATTCAACTTGGAATTTCATTCAAGACATCATGTTATTTCTCATGAATTATTTCTTTTCTTTTCCTGAGAATGTCAAGAAGGTTTTCCAATGTATACTTTATTTGAGAAAAGATCACAAACTTACATTTTATTCCTTTCCTTCGAAAAATGTGAATTCAAATTCTCCTTACGCCTTCGATCTTGGTCATGACCTTTCGTTTTGAATCTTATGATGACCATATTCAACTTGATGAGCCTCAAGTGGTCAAGAATAATCTTATATCTTATGTACATACTCCTATACCTTGTAAAATTCCAGATAGATAGAAGCCATTCATCTTACCTCCTATACTCCATAATTTCCCTGAAAACTATTACAAATATCTTCCCAAGTTTGACAAATAATATGGTAACATCACCGTTGAAAAATACATTCAGAGTTTTGAAAATCTTCTCGACCTTTTTGAGGTTTAAGGAGATGCTTTCAATATCAGGATCTTTTCTCTATCTTTGTAAGACAAAGTCAAGAATGGTTCAAAAACTTGCCAGCTGCAAGCAATTTTTATTTCCATCAGTTTGTGAAATTCTTCCTTGATAAATGCGTGATCAAGAGGAATTCTTTTCTAATTTTAGAAGAATATAATCATTTGAAAACATAGCCAGGAGAAACAATGCAACACTTCTCATCTAGGTTTAATAAAGTATACTATTCCATGTCTGCTGATATAAAATTGCCTCTTGGTTTAGCTCTCTTACACTACCCGGATGCCTTTGATCTAGAAATGGAGTTTCAATTGAGATAAAGGAACACTACAACACTATAAAAAATGAAAGATAGTGAAATAGCCGTGGAAGCTAATTTGCTGGTCAAAAGGTCAAATTCGAAGGCAGAAGAAAGGGAGAACATAGAGAAGGAGTACTTGACAACTTCTACATTTTAGTAAGTGCAATGGAAGAAATGATGCAAAATATCATCATGAGAGATGGATTTGTTGTTCAAAAACACCATGTCCCACTTATTACAGAAGAAGAAGAGGTTGTCGGCCCTAACCATTTTCATGCTAATCCCAATTACCATAGATAAGAAAATGATAGTTTTTTGTATTCATTTATGGAAATTCATGAAAATGGATTTGTAGATCAACCTGTGGAGAATAAATATACTGATCTAATGTGTATGCTTGATGACATTACTTATATTGATTATTTACCCAAGTATGATCAGTATGATGATGACTATGTTGTCAAAATCGAGGCTGACTCTTCAAGGCAATCAACGACATGTTTTTGGGAGGAGGAAGTTCAACTGCAGTAGCTCAAATGTAGCACTCAAAATATACATATTATCCATGATAGCAATGAAGAAAGTGCAGAAAATTTCAAAGTAGGTGAAAGGTATTTTCCTTTATGCTTTACTTCATTTCAATTACTAAGAGAAAAAATTCCTAATATTAGAAATCAACAGTCTTTCAGTTTTGATATTGAGCACGAAGAAGACAATGAACTTCTTGATCAAGACTCCTTGCCCTTTTGTTTCTCCTCATTTGACAAAATAAGAGAAAACTATAAGCAAGGAGATAAGTGAGTTGTCAACATCATAAATGGTTAGCCTTCTCATGAATTGGTTGAGAAGGTCACTTGTGATATGGAATCCTTTTTCGCTCCAGAATCCCAGCCACTGAGCTACATTGAGTTTCAAATCACAGATGAAAGTTTAGAAACTGAAACATATTGTGAATTGATGCAGGATAATTCTGTACCATTATGTTTCGATTCATTTCAGTTTTAGAAGGTTTTTTTAATAATATATCTGAAGCAAAGAATGAAAATCTTATAGAAAATCTAGTGTCATTGGATCCAATGTATGACTAGTTGCGAAAGTCCTCTCAAGTTCTCCATAATCCAATAACTGATGTTTTGGATGATATCTATGATCAAAGTCCTTCTCCATTAGTTAACTATGAGCTTCAAAACAAAGATGAAATGAATTTGATGAAGTAGTTGGCTTCATTGTCTTGTTCAGCATGAGTCTCTTTACAAAGCTCATACAAAAATTTGCAGTCATATCAGGAGAGTAATGAAGAAGATTCTTGTCTGGTGCTTGATCATCAAGAAAAATTAGTCATTCACAAGTTTTAGGATCCTTTTGCTGATTTGCTTTAGTCATCAAGGGAGATGAGTTTTCTTGTATTTACGGATCAAGAGCACATCTTTAGTGGACACTCGGAGTTACTTAGATATTTTTTTTTTAGCTTTCTCGAGGAAAGTATGAGAAAGATTCAAGTAAGTAGCCACTTGTTGGATTGGTTAGAAGGATCATTTCACATGATTGTATTTATATATCTTCAAAAAGCAGGCGATTATCATCAAGATCTGAAGCCCGAGGTGAAGGCCCTAAGATCTCGATGGTCTACTGCCATAAGTCATTTCAATTTATTAAGTCATTTCAGTTTCAAGTCTTTTTTTTTTTTTTTTAATTTTTTGACTCCATGCCCAATGGATGACGCAACCTAGTCTACCATGTTCTTAACACCTCCTAAAGGAGCTTCCATCCCCAGTTGGAGCCAATGTTATTGTCTGGCAGCCCTGCCAATCACCAGTGATCAAATGTTCTCTTATCAAGTTTTTGATAGGGTCCTACTGCAAATTTTTATGGTTTCAAATAGGTTTTGAATAAAAAATTGGTCACTGGTTAGTTTTCTAGGTTTATGACTACTCCTTTGAGCCTTTATGGTCAATGGACATCAGCATGGTCATGTCATTCCTCTTTGAAAGAGTGTCATGGTCATCATGGTCATCATTCAGCTCATTCTTCCATGTTATGTCATCATTAGGTCATAGGGTCAAAATTATGAAAATGGGTCATTTCACTATCAAAGCCATCATTTGAAGGAGTAGAAATAGTGAAAAATATTAAATAATGGTTTCTAAAGTGTGTTTTTATCTTCATCAAGATGTAATATATGAAAAAAATCTCTAAGGCTGCAGTTCATTAGCAAATCAAATCAGAATGTGAAAGGATATGGTGGGGCCACTACATCACCAAAGGAGAAAACTATTTCCAAACTATAAAAGACCAAAAGAAGCTTCTCATTTACTCATTCCAACTTTATAAGACATATCACCAACAAGAAAACTCAGTTTCACTCTTAGACAAGTGATTCCTTGGCACCATCAGTTCATGCTTGGAAAGATCAGATTTTCCTCTCCTAGGGTTTTCTTGGTTTCATAATCTCTTTAGTGGAATTATTGAGAAAACACTCAAAACTAAGCTCAACTACCCCCCCACCCCCACCTTCCATATACCTCCATAGACATTTTTTCTTACTCCTATCCCTCAAAATCATCATTTTCCCACAAACCCTAGCTTAGACTATATTTTCCTAGACTAAGACTGTGTTTTAACATTTTGGAACCCTTCCCCTCAATATTGCGCTGAAATTTCACTTTCCCCCACTTCTTGACATCCATCCCTACCTCCCCAAATTTACTAAAAATTTATAAACCCCCTAACCCCTTCATCTCCCTTCATTTCTAAAACTGCCCAAATCCGCTATTTTACCCTACACTAAACCTTATTTTCCCCTCCCATTAAGCTAGGGTTTACTATGAAGTTAGAGACTACTGAGAAGAAGAGGCATAACAGAGGTCAGATCAGTAGGTATGAGCCCACTTCAGCACATGAGATCATGTCTTCGCCATTTCTCAAGAAATCATTCCAAGAGACAAATCATTTGCCACATACAGGGACAATCTTACTTCAAAATTTGTTTGTGAAAAAAGATAAATTTGAAAAATGAGAAAGGGTTTTTTTTTCAATAATAGACTAAGGAACAAAACCTCCTTTAGTTTATACACATGTATTATTATTTGGGAAAAATTCCAAAAATATAGTTGCTATAGGAGAGTTTATGCACTTTTGGAGTAGTCTTGGGAGATTGAATTGTTAGGTGTTGTGAAGCAGGTTTTTGCAGTGCGTCATGACTCTATTGTGTATTAGACATCCTAATATTTCCAATGGTACCTTAATATCAAAATTTTGAGCATAGGAAGGCTATCAAATATCTCCTCCAAGTTCGCACTGCGCTTTTCCCAGATGGCGCTGTGTTTTTAGTGACCAATGCCAAACTTGGATTATGAAAAAATGGGAACGTATTTTTGAAACATGAATGAGGTTTTTGTTTATAACATGCAAAATAACAAAAACCTCTCTAAGTGTAGAAAAAACCTTATTTTTAGTGAGATATAGCTCTACCTTTGAGCCCTAGTTTTGTAGAAAGTTTGAGCAAATTTTGAATTTTTGTTTGGATTTTTGAAAATGTCTCACTGCTATAAACATGTTGTGCTTTTTCCTAAGACCTCAACATGAAAAAAAGTTTATATGGATGGATATGTAATGACCTATACATGCCAGCTATCTAGTTATGGTGCCTTGTCAGCAAGTAGGTTTGAAGAAAATGCCCCAAAACAAGACAAAAAACCACTTTCTGCCACCTTTCTAGACTAGGTGCTGCGCTATTGGAGTAGTTGTGGGAGAATGTGTTTTTCATGGTTTTGGAGTGTCCATTTTTCTTTCTTGAGGTGTCGAATCACAACTAGAATTCCCAATATTTCCATTGGTATATTCCGAGATGAATTTGGAGCAGTGGAAGGCCTTCAAAAACCTCCTCAATGTTGGCATTGCGCTTATGCCTGATGGCGCTGTGCTTTTGCAGGTGGTCCTGCACTTTTGCAGGTGGCACTGTACTTTTGCCTGTTACTCCAAATTTCTAGTTTTATTCAATTAAAATTGGTTTTTATGATGTAAATCCTAATGTTGTGAGTTGAATTAATGTAATAGAAGGCAAAGGAACTTGTTAGAGTGATTTTGATGTAATTTTAGGCCTCATTTATGAGGAACAATCCAGTCAAAGTCTAAATGGAGGGTTTGTTTCAACCTCCCTAGTCATTAGATTTTGGTTGAGAAATTCATGTAAATTGTTCCTACACTGAGGGATTTGACCCTTGAGAGTGGGGAAGTTATTTTTTGGTCTATATGTATCTAGTTTTTACTTAGAATTAAGGTTGGACATCAGAGAGTGGAAATGTTGTAGCTTGTACTTCGTCATATTTTTACACGAAAACAAAGGCTAGGTTGCATCTATTATTCGGGAATTCTTGTGGTGTGTGTTTGTGGTATTTTTTTCTCCTTTTAAACATTTATATGAATGATAAATTTGTTTCCTTTCCATATCTATGCTTTTCAGTTATTTTCCTAAGAGGTATTAAACAAAATTATTGTAATTAAGCTCTGTTTTGTTAGGAATATCATTTTGTGTACTCAGTCTTCTGATAGATGAACTCATGGTTCACATGCTCATCTTAATTTTCTTACCTATTCAACCCTATGCTACATCAACCAATTCCTAAGCTACCACAAAATCATGCCTACTCTGATCCTTTATATCTCATGAAACTAAACCTTTGAAGACCTCACCTAATTCCCTAGTCTGTCCCTCTGATCCAACAAACCCTAAATCTCCAAAACTTTAGTGCTGTAATAACTAACCTAACATCTTTTCTCACTCCGGACACCATTGGATGTAAGCTCATAGAGAGAGCCATATTTGGTTTAGCAGGGCTAGTTGCTGAATCCTAAGTGGTTTGAGGTTACCCCCATCAATCTCCTTTCTCAACCTTGGGACATTGTGGAGGATAGAAAATCCTTCAATGAGTGCTCCTTAATTCCTGCAATAGAGAGCTATGCCATAGGTTATTTTATATGGGTTCGATGCACAAGTGTTTAGCCCTTACAGGTCAACAAACCGAGCTACACAAGTGACCAATCTAAGGGTCAGATCTCTTAAACTTGTTCTCTATCTGTACCAAACCCAAGATTTTATTTGTCATTGTCAAGTCCTCAACAAGGTATCTGAGCTTCCAAGTGACTTATCACAAGTCTGTAACATTGCCACAACTCTATGATATTATATCACTGGTCTGATGTGTAGTTCTACAGGTCTGAGGTAAAGTTTTAACCCACAGGTTTGAGGTATATGATCGCAGGTCTGAGCCAATTGTTCGAGATTTAGTTCACAAGTGACTATTCAATATATTTAAAAGGTATCCACCACCGAAGTTTGATGCCTAAGATCCGAAGTTTGCTGTCTGAGATATTGAGGAGGGTGTAAACAACAGGTCCACAATTCTGTTTACAAATCTGAGCCAAAGTATTCAGTTCTTGTCCCAAATTATCTTCACGACATCTACTTCTTCATTGACCCAAGACACACTTGACCGAAATTGAAACTCACAGATTTTTTTAATTATTTACGATTTTAATACGAGACATAACGTTGTGGAGGGGCCGACGAGTAGGTTGAATAGTCGTGTAATAAATCCAACGTTTGGCCAAGATGATGCATCTGACCCGAAGTTGAGTTTTGAAGGGGGGCCATGATAATAAAGACGATTTGTTTATTTATTATATAAATAATTTATATCTTGTTTCGCATGTATTTGGCATATATGGGTTCATTTTAAACTTTCTTTGGTATGAATAGGCTTTGGGCACTTATTTGCTTCTTTTATATTGATGGGTCTTTGTTTACAAGAAAATATGAATTTAGGATTTCATTATATATGCAAGGATCTCTAGATTAGGGTATTATATACACGGGACAAGATTCTACAAGAGGTAAGGTATAGGTATGTTTATGATGTCAATAGATAATTACAGTTTAGGGTTAAGAATGTTATAATTAATAGGGGTTAAGCATGTCAATAGATAATTAGGGGTTAAGCATGCCATCATTAATAATTCCATTTACATAAAGGTTGTTACAACACAAATAGGGTTAGAGTTTCATAGATTAAGGTTAGGGTAATATCATGAAAGGGTTTAAGGCATGTATCACAAGAAAAATTTCTATCTCCAACAATGCCATATTGACATTAATGAAAATTTTGACCAACAGTCTCCCCCTTTGTCATTGATGGAAATATTAGTTTTTCTTTCAACATTTTCTCCCCCTTTGAAATAAATGGAAAATGGGGTGCCCAAGTACTCCCCCTATCAAGATGATTCTTGATATGCTACTCCATCGTATTCCCTTCATCAATGATAGTTCTCGATGATAGATAGGTTTCTCCCCCTGTCAAGGTGCTCTTCTTGCATAAATTCCTCTAGTTCAAGAAAGATTGCGTGACTTGTGATCAAGTAGAAGACATCTTCAACAATGGTCCACCAGATGAGCAAAGGGTTATGTTCTTTAATGGAGTTTCTCCCAAGAGGTGATCTATTAAAAGATAATTGTCCATGTGTGACTCATCAAGGGTTTCATAGGGCCCTTTACTCATCATCAAACACTTAGAATATCACATTTTCCAAGGATGTATTCATCAAATCAACAACATGTGTTGTTGGTTGGACTGTTCAAGAGACTTTCGAATCCAATTTGCTTCCTTCTCCATACTTCTGTAACTTTCTTCTCTGGCTTGGTTGTCATAGTTTTAGCTTGTTTAGGGATCCAAGTCAAGTTACAATCATGAGCCATATGTCCAATGTTATGAAATTTTAAGCATTCTCTTTTGTACATAGATAAATAATCATGACTTATTTTTGCATAGTTGCTTCTAGGGCACTGATGTGGACCATTATATTTGTACTTGTGGTATGCCCTACAATTTTTTTCCATCTACCCAAAATTTGTACAAGAATAACAATAACCAAAAAATATACTTTGGTATTTGGGAGATGGAGATTTCGTTGATGTACTTCTGAAGTATTTTTTCCTTGGGATTCTTTGATTATATCCATTTCCTCTTGCATCCTTGACACCATATTTATATATTCTTGGAGTGGGTTTCTTCCAATGTCATATTGACTCTTCTCCTTTCCTTTGCTGGAACTAGGAGCATCAATATTTCTTCCAGGCTTCCTCACATCCTTTTTGTTTGAAGAATTAACATTATTTCTTGAGGATTCACCTACATATCCAAGACCTGATTTATCAAGGGGAGACCTTTGATGACTTAGGATGTCATCTAGCTTTTGAGATCTTTTCAAGTTGTTATTTAGCAAGTCAACTTCCTTTTTAAGAAATACAATTTCTCCTTTTAACTTTTCACAATATTCATCTTTCATAACTAGTGGCTTCTTCATTTCTTCCATGATCCTTGTTACTTCATGTGTTTCGATTTTTAGAGAGATGACATTTGATTTTAGTAGGAAAATCTCTTCATTTTTTTCTTTTAGTTTACATGTCATAGAATTTCTTTCTTTTTCTACTTCATCAATTTGTCCTTCTATGAATGCCAAATCTTCCATTTCCTTCTCATTTCCTTATGCTTGTTTCCTTTCTTCTTCTAGTTGAGATCTAAGGGAGGATACATCTTCATTGTATTTGTAGAAATTTCACCTGTAGAACAAACCGATATATGCAATGTCCTAAAGCATAATACTTGTTCTACTTCTACAAAACATTAAGCGGAAGCATAATTGAATTCATGAGCAACATCAAGTAGAAACATGCATAAGTGATCAAGAGAAATAATCACACATAACATAAGATATATCTAGGGGAAAGCACCAGCATAAAACCCCAACCATGTATTATCAATCAAGTGGAAATCCTCTTCACAATACAAAAAGAATCAGCTCTCAAAATATCCAGTTCTCAATGAACTATGAAGATATGAAGATATGTCTCATGAACCACCCAAGCCCGGTTTATATAGGCTTTCCCTATGGTCCTTCTGTAGTTTTCTTATGAAACAATAGTAAAAGCATATGCTATTAATTCCAACATACCAAAAACAACCAATGGTCCAACTACGTATTTCTTGAGAACACTAGTTCCTCAACCATGCAAAAACTACTTACTAGAAATAGTTAAGCATCTGATAGTACACTATCCCACATCTGATCTCAACTGGGTCTCTGATAGAATTGACATGCAACTGTTATCCATGAGTGAATTCTAAGTTATCTAAAATAATAATTGTCACATGCATGCAAGCATTAACAAACTATATTTTATTATTTTAACAATTTGTTAAAATAATACTTGACTAGTTAGAACTAAGTCAACTAATTCTCTCATTATAGAACTGAACCTTATCTCCTTTAATCAAGGGATTAATTCCTAAATCAAGGGACAAAATAATTGCATGATCTCACAAAGACTTCAAGTTCAAATTTTCATAATTAATTAACTCATGGAGATTAATTGATTAATATTTTAAACTATTGTTAAGACCAAAATTAATTTTACTTCCTATAGATAGACCAGGGACTGCTATAAATAGGAAGGGACCTAGAAATGCTATTTTTAGAACTTTCTATTTTTAGCAGTTTCATCTCTCACCCAATGCGGCCAATGAACTCACTGGCCAAATTGCTATTTTTAGACATGCTATTTTTAGCAGGTGTATTTTTAGCACATTCTAAATCTAGCATTTCTTGTTGCACATTTTTAAACAATATTGACCAATCTCTGCTTCAAGTTTGTTTAAAATCTTTAGTCTTCTTTCAAGGTGGATTGACAAATTTGCTTCCCTTTTCTTTGCCTTATCCAATTGATTTGTAATGGATATAACTTCTTCATGATGCTTTCTTTTGTTTTGATGGAATTCCTCCTTAAGTTTGGTGAGATCCTCATCTCTTTCTGGTACTTGAAGCTTGAAAAGGCCAGCTTCCTTTCTTGCCTTGTGTTGGTCACCATCTTGCACTTTCTTATTAAGTTCCTCATTTTCCTTTTTCAAACTGTTAATCTCTTCCATGAAAGCTATATGTTTAGTCAGGAGATCTTCTTCAAAGTATTCTTTGCTTTCTTCTTCTTTTAGGTCTTCTTTGGCCTTGATGTCATCATTCTTATTTTAAGCTTCCTTGTCGGGTTCTGGATTTACTTCTTGCTTTCCATCATCTTCTTTACTAGTGGTCATGGTGAATGCTCCTTTTGAGTGAAGGTCATGAAGTTCGAACATCTTTCCAAATTGGCCTTTATAGAATTTGGTATCCAATTCAATATTGTCTTCATCGATTTTGCATTGTACTCCTTGGATTCTCCATTCATCATGTTATTAGTAATCACTGATTCCCATACTCCAACCGCTTGAGACCTTAAGAAATTTCCCATTCTTACCTTCCATACATCAAAGTTTCGTTGAACAATGGAACCTTCCCAATTTGATTGTCTTTAGTTTTCATGATTGAGGAAGAGACATATTTAGGAGGATTGGAGGCTTTCTTCCTTGGCTTTTCCATTTGTATTCTAAGGATCAAACTTCAAGCTGTTATGATTGTGAGAAGAGCTTGGATCTGATACCAATTGTTGGAAATACTACATGCGGGTAGGGGGGGGGGTGAATCAATATTGCTTTTCAATTTTTACTTTTACCAGTTAGATCACTTATATTTAGAACACAATGAAAAATAAGAATAATTGATTTTATTAGTTTCTTCAATAAATAAAGTACAATATATGTAGGGCTCCACCCCTAGATGAAGACACCAATCTTCAATCTCCCAGTCTCCAACCTGTATTTTCCAAGAACCGACTTGGACTTCCAAGGCTCCAACCTTGTCAATTTTGAGGCACCAACCTCAAGGGCTCCAAACCTATATTTGGTTCAGGCAACGACCTGGCTTGTTGAGGACTCTAATCCTCTAGGGCTCCAACCCTATCCTCCAAGGCCCAACCTTGTCTTTTCGAGGCTCCAACCTCTTAGGCTGCAACCCTTACTTTACTTCGTCAATATGTACTTGGTTAGACTTCATGACTCCCAATGTCTTCTTCAATAAGCCTTGTCAATCTTCAGCTATGTCTTCACATAGTCTCCATGTCACATCATCAATTACAAACTTGATCTATTAGAAGGTGTCACCACTTCTCTTCATTGTACCGCAAATGATTTCTTCAAGTCATCTCATGATGACTAATGCATTATGGTATTCAATAAGGCTTCTCAACAAGATGTCTGCAATAGGAAACCCAAGTTCTACACCTTCTGTAAGCCTCTTCAAGGAATTATTTGAGAGCTTCTCTAGGGAGTCTTCATAATGTTTCCCAACAATAGATGTCTCCATGTGCTCCTAAATATGTGCTCCAAAACACTTCACTGACTTCAATGAATATTGATACAAAAAGTGAGTCATGTGACTTACTTGACTTCCTTCAATAGAATTCTGCACTGTTCAACTCTTCTTATGTCCAATTAGTCTCATCAACTTGAGTTTGACTATCCAAAGTTTTAGGCCACCACTAGTGATTACTTATCGTTACTTCAAGATGCTTTCTAGAATTGACTCCAGTAATGATTTTCAAGGCTGCCCTGAGATAGTACTTCAATAATCCTTCAATGATTGCTCCTTAATTCCTACAATAGAGAGATATGCCATAGGTTCTCTGCTATGGGTTCGATGCATAAGTGTTAAGCCCTTACATGTTAGCAAACTGAGCTACACAGGTGACCAATCCAAGGGTCCAAGCTCTTAAACTTGTTCTTTGTCTGTACCAAATCTGAGCTTTTATTGTCACTGTCAAGTCCTCCACAAGGTATCCAAGCTTCCAAGTGACTTATCACAGGTCTGGGGGTGTAATACTGTCATAGCTCCACAATATTATATCACTGGTTGTAGGTGTAGTTCTACAGGTCTGAGGTAAAGTTTTAAGAAACATGTTTGAGGTATATGATCACAGGTCTGAGCCAACTGTCCCAACTTTTGTTCACAAGTGACTATTCGATATCTTTAAAAGGTATCCACCACCGAAATCTGCTGTGTGAGATATGAAGTTTGCTATCTGAGATATTGAGGCGGGTGTAAATAGAAGGTTTGAGGTTTTTTTCACAAATATGAGCCAAAGTATTCAGTTCTTGTCATAGGTCCAAAAGTCTTCTTCGCCGAGTTGACCTCGATCCCAGGTGCCTCGAGCCTAGGTTCACGTTGTTCCAAAAAAAAATAGAAACATTGTCTTGATTCTAGGTTTTGATATGTATTATCCTCGATCTTCTGTAATGTATTCTCCAGGTTTTGATATGTATTCTGGAAACGCTGTCTTGATTCTAGGTTTTCGATATGTATTGCTCCTAGAGTTTCTTTTTCATATATCTCGAATTATCTTCACGACATCTACTTCTTCTTCGTTGACCTGAGACACACTTGACCGGAATTGAAGCTCATTATTATTTTTTGTGTACGAGTTTAATATGAGACATAACGTTGTGGAGGGGTCGATGAGTAGGTTGAATAGTCGTGTAATATATCCAACGTGGGCCACGATAATGCATCTAACCTGAAGCTGAGTTTTGAACGGGGGCCATGATAATAAAGTTGATTTGTTTATTTATTATATAAATAATTTATATCTTCTTTGGCATGTATTTGGCATATGCGGGTTCGCCCTTAACTTTTCTTTGGTATGTCTAGGCTATGGGCACTTATTTTCTTCTTTGATATTCATGGGTCTTTGTTTACAAGAAAATATGAATTTAGGATTTTATTAGATATGCAAGGATTTCTCGATTAGGGAATTATATATACAAGGGATAAGATTCTATAAGAGGTAGGGTTTAGGTATGCTTAGGATGTCAATAGATAATTAGGGTTTAGGGTTAATCATGCCAACATTAATAGGGGTTAAGCATGTCAATAGATAATTAAGGGTTAAACATGGCATAATTAATAGTGCCATTTACATAAAGGTTGTTACAACACAGCTAGGGTTAGGATTTCATAGATTAGGGTTAGGGTAATATCATGAAAGGGTTTAATGCAAGTATCACAAGAGTATTTTCCGTCTCCAACAATGACATATTGACATCAATGACAAATTTGACCAAAAATTCTATTGCTGGGATGAGTTTGTCATGAATGATTGTCGGTTGTATATGCATTTGTTATGTGTGTCAGTGTCTATATGGATGAATATGCATGTCGTGTTATGGTTATTATTATCATGCATAAGGTCGTGGTATGTAGTTGGTGTTGTCATTATTGATGTTTATATATTACTGTGATTATAATTGTAGATGTATCATGCTAATCTAGTTGACATTGTAGATTAGGGTTAGGGTAATATCATGAAAGGGTTTAATGCAAGTATCACAAGAGTATTTTTCGTCTCCAACAATGACATATTGACATCAATGATAAATTTGACCAACAATTTTGTTGCTGGGATGAGTTTGTCATGAATGATTGTTGGTTGTATATGCATTTGTTATGCGTGTCAGTGTGTATATGGATGAATATGCATGTCGTGTTATGGTTATTATTATCATGCATAAGGTCGTGGTATGTTATGAAACCAGCTCACAAAAAGATAGAAAAGAGAGATCCACGCCTTAGAATTCAGCCTCTTCGAGGGGGCAACCTCCTTTACATTACATAAATGAACAATTCTTGGATGATACAAATGAAAATACCTCCCTTCTATATATAGGAGTCTAAGTGGTCCCAATACAATCAAAGCCTACATAACAATAATATTGTAGGGCACAACAATAACAATAGTGGGCTTCTATGTGGCACAATAGTAACAATATGGGCACTACATGGGTACATCAATATAAATAAGGGGTATAACTACAATAGTAATGGGGTAATCACTAGTATTATAGGGACCCAACATGCCCCTCTCCTTAAAAAAAAGTGTTGTCCTCAACGCTTGAGTAGTTCAGGATACTTCTGCATAAAATTCTCGTCCTCCCATGTGGAATCTTCAGCGGATAAGTTCTTCCACTTGATAAGGTACTCTGAAATTGATCGATTTCGTAGCTGTCGAGTTCTTGTTTCTATAACTGCTTCCGGTTCCAATATAATTTTTCCTTCTTCGTCAAGTTCTGGCAATATTGTTTGAACTGGGATCTTGTCGCCTATAACCTTCTTTAAGCATGAAACATGGAAAACTGGGTGCAATCGAGAAGCTGCAGGAAGCTCCAATTTGTATGCCATAGTACCAATCTTTTGCAACACCTTGTACGGACCATAATACTTTGGTGATAATTTATTATCCTTCTTAGCTTGCTTGAGGGACATTTGCTTATATGGTTGTAGCTGTAGGAATACCCAATCACCTACATCAAAACTTCTTTCACTACGATGTTGATCTGCCTGTTGTTTCATTCTATTCTGTGCCAACACAAGGTTATCCTTTAAGAGTTGGAGGACTTGTTGTTGATGTTCGATGTGATGTTCCATTGCCTGAACCTTAGAATTTTCTCTTAAATATGATGTGATGGATGGTGGTTGATACCCATAAAGTGCCATAAATGGGGTCATTTTTGTTGCTGTATGAAAGGAAGTGTTATACCACCATTCAGCCAGAGGCAACCATTTGACCCATTGTGTCTGTTTATCAGATACAAAGCAACGAAGGTATCCTTCCAAACATTTGTTTACTATCTCAGTTTGCCCATCAAATTGAGGATGATAAGATGAGCTATGAGCTAACTGAGTACCAAGACAAGAAAATAATTCTGTCCAAAAATTTCCAGTGAAAATGGGATCTCTGTCACTTACAATAATCTTTGGGTTTCCATGTAGCTTTTGAACTGTTTCCATAAATGTAGTAGAAACTGTACTGGCTTTAAATGGATGTGATAATGCACAAAAGTGTGCATACTTGGTAAGTTTGTCAACTACCACCATGATGACACTCTTTCCCTCAGACTTGGGTAAACCTGTGATAAAATCCATTGAAACCTCCTCCCAACGTTGGCTTGGAATGGATAAAGGTTGTAATAGACCCGGTGTCTTAATTGTTTCAACTTTATTTTGCTGGCAAACCAAACATTCCGCCACAAACTTTTGAATATATGATTTAAGGCCATCCCAAAAAAATTCCTTCTTAACCCTGTGGTAAGTTTTTAAAAATCCTGAGTGCCCTCCTAAGGGAGAAGTGTGCAATTCCATAAGAATCTTTTGTTTTAGCTGGGAATTCTTACAGAGGTATAAGCGATCTTTGTACCATAGTGAATCATTTTTCCAGCTAAATGTATCAGAAGTACTGGAATCTTGTTGTAGCTTTTGAATAAGTGCCCACACTTCTTCGTCGTTCTTCCATTCCTCCCTTGCTTCGTTTATCCAATCTGGTTGGATAATAGAAATGGCACACAACAATGCTTCCACATCCTCATCCTTTCTTGAGAGTGCATCTGCCACCACATTTTGCTTCCCTTTTTTGTAGATGATTTCAAAGTCATAACCCAACATCTTTGTGACCCACTTTTGTTGCTCTTCAGAGGATAATCTTTGTTCTAAAAAGTATTTAAGGCTATCATGATCCGTTTTTACCTTGAAGTGTCTTCCCATTAGGTAGGGTCGCCATTTCTTAAGTGCATGGAGTATTGCCAACATTTCCTTCTCATAAATAGCTTTTCTTAAAAACTTTCCCTTGATTGGACGACTTTCAAAAGCAATGGGTCTTTCATCTTGCATTAGAACAGCACCAATTCCATTTCCTGAAGCATCACATTCCACAATAAAGGTTTTTGTGAAGTCCGGCGTAGCTAAGACCGGTGCTTGGCACATTGCCTCTTTAAGATGTTCAAAGGCCTTTGTTGCTTCCGAAGTCCATGAAAATGAATCTTTCTTCAATAATGTTGTTAGAGGTGCTGCTATTCTCCCATAATTCTTAACAAACTTGCGATAATACCCTGTCAACCCAAGAAATCCTCGCAGATGCTTTATGGATGTGGGGATTTTCCATTCCTTAATGGCTTTAATTTTGCTAGGGTCTACCTTAACTCCTTCATGAGATACAATATGACCCAAATATTCCACCTCCTGGACTCCAAAGAAACATTTGGATCTTTTTGCATATAATTGTTTCTCCTCCAATAGTTGTAACACCCTGTCAACATGTTCAACATGATCCTTCCAAGACTTGCTGTAGATTAGTATATCATCAAAAAATACTAACACAAATTTTCTAAGGAATGGTTTGAAAATTGAATTCATCAAACCTTGAAATGTTGAAGGTGCATTGGTAAGGCCAAAAGGCATGACCAAAAATTCATAATGACCCTCATGAGTTCTAAATGCTATTTTCGGAATGTCTTCGACCTTCATTCTAATTTGATGATATCCCGAATGAAGATCCAACTTGGTGAAGTAAATTGATCCATGCAATTCATCCAGTAATTCATCAATAACAGGAATGGGGAACTTATCTTTAATAGTGAGCTTGTTGAGCTCCCTATAATCTGGACACATGCGCCATGATCCATCCTTCTTGTGCACCAATACTACTGGAGCTGAGAAAGAACTTTGACTCGGTTGAATTATACCAGCCTCTAGCATTTCTGCAACCATACGTTCAATTTCACTTTTTTTGACATATGGATATCTGTACGGCCTGATGTTTGGAGGAACACTTCCTGGAATCAGATGAATAGCATGATCATGATCACGCATAGGTGGGAGACCTTTGGGAGTCTCAAATACCTTGGAATGATTGTCCAGGACTTTTTGGAGATCTGGAGAAATAGATGATTCCAATGTGGAAACATCTAGTGAACATAATTGTGCAATTACACCTCTTTGCTCCTTTTTTAGAAGCTTTGTCATTCCATTAGAGCTGATTATCTTTCCTGGTTTCCCTGCAATACCCCTTAATTCAACTTCCTTTCCTTCCACAGAAAATTTCATGAAAAGTTCTTGAAAATTAAAAGCTATTGTACCCAAGGATTGTAGCCATTGGACTCCTAGTACAACATCAGCACCTCCCATTGGAATGGAAAGCATTGGGCTAGTCAATACATATTCTCCCATGGATAGCTTGATATTATGGCACTTTCCAGAACAATTTATTGTTCCTCCATTTGCAATCATCACTTGACACTCTGGTGCTGGATATAGGAAGCAATTCAATTCTTTTGCTACCCTACAATGAATAAAATTGTGGGTGCTTCCTGAATCAATCAACACTATTACCTTTTTCTTCTTGATTTGTCCTTCTATCTTGATGGTTTGAGGAGTGGTAATTCCCGCCAATGCATTACAAGATATGGTCGGATTTATTTGTTCTTCATCTAGGCTTTGTTCCTGGAATATATCCTCTTCTTTTGACCTTTCTTGCTCCTTTTCTTCTTCCTCTTCACAATCTATGTAGAATAATTTCTTCTCAGCACATTTATGACCTTTTGTGTATTTGCTATCACAATTGTAACAAAGCCCTTTTGCTCTTTTTTCTTCCAATTGTTGTGGTGTCAACCTTGTAGGTTGTGGAAGACTATGGGCAACAACACTTCCTTCTTTATAGTTGTGAATGGTATGCTTCCTAGTTGCCATAATTTTGCTTTCCATTTTTCTTGCTAACCTGAATGCCTTCTCTAATGAATCAGGTTCCCAAAGGCGCACATCATGTTGGATATTATCCTTTAAAGACGCTATGAACACATCAATCCTATGATCTTCTGGAATATCTTTTACCCTTATGTTCAATTTTTGGAACTCCTCAATGTGCTCCATTATTGAACCCTTTTGTTTGAGACTTATCAATTGGCTAAAAAAAGTGTTGCTTTTTGTATCCTCATAATGTGCTATTAATTCTTCCGTAAAAATGGCCCAAGTGATAAATGATTTACGAGAACAAAGCCATTGATACCATACAAACTGATTTGGTTCCAAATATAAAGTTGCCATACGTACCTTTTGTGTGTTTTGCACATTATTGAGATCGAAGAATTGCTCCATCTGTAATATCCATGTGGCTGGATCCTTGCCATCAAACTTCCTCATATCGATTTTTGGAACATGGTGAGTCTTTGATCCAACATTAGAGTCTATGGAATCATGATTAACATTTCTTTTGTTCTCATCATGAGTTTCCTTTACTACCTTTTCACCATTAGTGACCCTTTCTTGTAGCAACTTCTTCAATTCTTCCATGTTTGTATTCAAATCTATCTTCAAATTTGCCATCGAATCCTCCATCTTAGCTTCCATGCCCTTTATCTTAGATTCCACGCCATTTACCTTAGATTCCACGCCACTTATCTTAGCTTCTGTTAGCTTTTGTGAGCGTGACATTTGTTGCACTTGTTCTTGTAATTTTGATATATCATGAAGCATTTCTTCCTCTTCTTCATGAGTCATGCTAGAGCTTTCAGGTTCCTTACTAGGTGTTTTCATTTTCTTTCCTCGGGGCATCTGTTACCGATAATAATGCTTTACTATGCCCTTTGAATTCCGTTAAACCAAGCTTACACAAAAATTAAAAAAAAAACTACACACCTTTTTTTCACTTTATAGAAGCCTGATATTGAATCTGATGTATCTCTGTAATTTCGGATCATCCAATTCTGAAATTTCTACCTGTAGTAGCCTTCTGCATCCTCTTTCCAATGCCACAAGTCTGAGACAAATTGGATTCTCCAAGGAAGAGTTATGTGAAATCACCCACGGTGACTTGCTTTTAGACTGGTTCAGTAGAGCGAAGTTGTACGACATGCCACGAGTCACTGTGTCGACCTTTGGATCTGAAAAACACCCAAACGAAACTAAAGTCTGTCCTATTTCCGCACCTTCTTACAAAACTTCAATCCGATGCTCAGAAAGAAAGTTATGACGATTTTCCCCAGGTCACCTGTTTTGAGTGTAATTTAGGAGTCATAAAAAAGACCAACTTCCTGAGATCATATCTCCGAAAATGTCGCGCGAAAAGCTCTGAAATTCGGACCCAAGGTTCAGCGAGATATCCTCTCAAATGGGTTTTTTTTGCGACTTCTGAAACATCACAGAAAAAAAGTTATAGCGAAACTGCCACGATGACCTGTTTGGAGCAGCGAAACCCTAGAATCCAAAGCTCTGATACCAAATGTTATGAAACCAGCTGACAAAAAGATAGAAAGAGAGATCCACGCCTTAGAATTCAGCCTCTTCAAGGGGGAAACCTCCTTTACATTACATAAATGAACAATTCTTGGATGATACAAATGAAAATACCTCCTTTCTATATATAGGAGTCTAAGTGGTCCCAATACAATCAAAGCCTACATAACAATAATATTGTAGGGCACAACAATAACAATAGTGGGCTTCTATGTGGCACAATAGTAACAATATGGGCACTACATGGGTACATCAATATAAATAAGGGGTATAACTACAATAGTAATGGGGTAATCACTAGTATTATAGGGACCCAACATGGTATGTAGTTGGTGTTGTCATTATTGATGTTTATATATTACTGTGATTATGATTGTAGATGTATCATGCTAATGTAGTTGACATTGTAGATGAGATATCCTCCCCTAAACTATATTGAGGTATGTTGATTATGTTTATATTTTGGTTTAGCTGACATAGTATACTTGCAGGATGTAGTGGGATCAAAGATGAAAAGTAGGATGGTAGATTATAGTTCACGAGATTCTCCTTACAGATTAGATGAGCAACATGGTGATGAGCACTCCCCTCACATAGCATACACATTCAGGAGTTTGAAGGCAGAAATAAGGATTTGCAAAGAAGACAATAAACATATCATTCAATCATAGGAGATACTTGTTAGGGCATAGGACAAATAATAAGAGGTC